>CM072704.1:10307058-10397733 GCA_036884735.1 Huso huso | reverse complement strand
TACAGCTCATCTCATTGTTATTCTGAGCTGGATGCTCATTAAATACATCAGCATGCATACCATAAACATCCACATATTCATTCTGATTACTATGGTAAAGTTCATTTAGTGCACATCGCCAATATGCCAAGTATTGCGATGATGAATAGTGCAATGTGAAATCTGAGGCTCGATGAGTGCACTCAATTGCAGGTATAGTTGCACCATAATGTTTAGTGCCCTTTTTTGCCAAGTGAGGCCCTTAGTCTGCACTGCCCTCTGGTGGCACAGCACAGCCAGTACAGTAGGGGTACTGAGAGGAGGTACGCTTGCAACAGGAGAGGAAGAATGTGAAGGGGGTTCTTCTCTCACACACTTGAAAGGAAACAGGGAACAGGCGCTGTGATCACTGCAGGGACACAGCTTCAGCACAGCGTTACATCAACAGGGTGTGAGGGCGGGTATTCTGTAGTCATGAGCAGCAGAGCCTGGTAATGAAACAGAAAGAAAACAAGCAGTTTAGGATTCTGGGTTTAAAGGAGGAGTTTCATTTAAGACAGTAGTCTGGGGCTCTGCGAGTACAGAAATGACCTTCCACCGTTCCCTTGTCCTGTGTGAAATCAAGAGCACTACAGCATGATAATAATCAAGACTTTTTTGCACCCATCTGTTGGGTCTGGTGAAAGGGGAGCTGAAGAGGAACTGGAGCAGGACTTAACCAGCTACAGTGACTTTCATCCTTTCCTCTGAGTTCTGAAAAAGTGTTATAAAAGCTGGACTCTTCACAATCTGTTGCACTTGAGCTTGTCTGTTTCACTCTTATAGAATGGCTTATCCTATTTCACACTGTGTTGTATTGCTCCATGCAGTACTTGCTGCTTTAATCCTTCAGGTTCAGGTGTAGATCTGTAAAATTTGATGAACCTTGGGATTAGTAGGGTGATATAGACCAGCCCCACTATCTTGTCTGTGGTGCCAGTTATTAGTATTATTATTTATTTTCTTAGCAGGCGTACCTTATCCAGGCCGACTTGGTGTTACAAGATGTCCACCTTAGTTTTACATGAAATTACCCCATTTATACAGTTGGGTTTTTTAATGGAGCAATCAGGTAAAAATTTTGTACTCAAGAATTTTTAGCTTAGTGTCCCCACAAGGATTGAACCCACAACCTCGATCAAAATTGAGAGCCCTGCCACTACTCCACACTGCTGCTGGTGTGACCTATATAATTTCCACCTAAAACTTTGTATAAGAATACTGACATGGTCTGTCAAGCATATCAATAAAAGTGATTTAGACCCATGCCATCTTCTAGCTGAAATTCACCACCCTGCATAGTCACATTATGTTTGACTCATGCTCACAGAGTCTCCTGATTGATTCAAGGCAAAATGTGTCTTGAAAATGTTTCTCAAAGTAGAATTGGGTTGTGCCTAAGGCTGTGGGAAACATCCGACACACAGGGAAACATTTTGTCTGTGAGGCAGTGTTTAATAAGAAGAAAGCACATTACAGTGAAATGCTAAATATTTCTTGCCTTGTAAGATGAACTTTCCTAGAGTAGACAACAAAGTTATGACAACAAGGTGGTAGGTGCAGATAAACAAGTAGAGGAAGCCACGAATGCCACGGTGAACAAAGAAATGGCTGAGAGAAGCATTTAAGTTATAGCAGCTAATAGGGTCTGAAGGAAGGGAAGCCCAGGTAACTTGGCCGTTGCGTCCTGTACTGGGCAGACCCACAGGACTGTTGCCATGGTTGTCATTTACCTGTAGCTGTGAGCCCCGGTGATGGATCAGAGGTAAGGTTCTTTTTTAGAACTGTAACAGAACTGGAATGCAGGATGTGATACAATTTAAGAAATTGATAAATACTATTTGACGAAGGTTTGCCCCAAGTTTATGAGCCTTCTGTTGAGATCTGCAATTTGAAATACTGTGACTGGGTACCCTTCCTAATGCTTATTTGAATTATTTTGTATTATTGTATTAATATTTAAATGTAGTGTGGGGGTTTATTTTATGAATTAAATGTAGTTTTGGCAGGGGACGATGTTTACTTCTGTTCTGCAGACTATCTCTCACGTGGGCAGCAATAATAATTTAGTGAGAAAATTGGCTGTCGACTCCCACTTAGTAATCCCTGTGCAGAATGTGTGATTAATCCCTCAGCTACTATATCAACCAAGACTTTTTTGCTGACCGGGTTGAGAGAGTGATTAGAAGGAACGAGGAGGTGGAGGAAAGGAAATAAACAAAAAGAGACATTACTATGGTTGTGGGACTTCTAAATTGGGCGTTATTGTTTTGTTGTATATCTTTTGTTTGTTTAAGGCCTCGTGCGTTGTGTTTTCTTATTTATAAAAGTTTGTTCTGTTTAATAAAAAGGAAGCATTTGTATTTCATCCCAGTACTTTTGTGTATGTCTAATTCCTGGTCTGGCGTCCACCAGCCATGCCATCTGTGACACCAACTAAGGAATTGTTCAACTCAAAGTGTAGCCAGGTTTGAATGGTGGTACCATAATCATGGCAGGGCAGGCCCTGTACTATGCATCATATGGTTGGTGTATTGCACAATTTAGTTTGTTGGCCAGGGATGGGGTTAATTCCTATCCATGCCAACCAAGCTGAAAATGACAAGGTAGAACAACATGTGCTAATGAAAGCATTATAAACATATATTATTTTTTTTTATATTACTATTCAGAAGAAAAAAACATTTGGTTTGTAGCGCCAGTTTATCGTGTTACAACAATTGTTCAATGGAACCTTCAGTCCGTTTCACCGACTCCTGGATACAGACCACAAGGAGTCAGCTAATAGGCGTACTCAAATAAATATCATACAGAAAGTGGAGTGTTATATTTTCTTTCTGTAGTATTAGAAACAAGTATTTTGGTTTTATAGTTTGTATACCACATACACAGTTTTACCTATTACAGGTATTATCACATTTTGCTTTCCATAGCAGTTTCTTTTGAGATGTGTATTTTATTATATTTTCTACTGTTTATAAGTCATGTATTAGATGCTCTCATTTTAAAATAAACCTTTATATTTAATTTTCCGATATTCATCCGATTCATTTTCTCACCGTCCTGATAGTTAGATATCATGAATAAAACTTTTTTTCCCAGTTAACATCCGATGGTATACTAATTTCATAACGAGCAGTTTAAAATGTATGGGTCATAGTATTCCCACATGGCAGTTCTAGTGTTAAACCAGCAATTGCTGTCTTAGTCTCTAATAACCCTTTACAATCCTGTCACACTGTAAAGTTTGTTTGATACCAGATTAAAGGCTCCGATGAGTGATGATGTGTTTCAGGAATACCCCTCCCCAGTGGCTTACATCATGGGGTGGAACCCACAGGTGACATTCCAAACCAGGTAGCATGTTGGAGATTACACAGCAATGAAGACCCTTCTTTCCATTTTGCCTGTAAGGAGCAATGGATCTTTAATTATTTATTCAGACAGCCTTGGTTCTCAATGCAGTTTGTGCCTTCAATCTTCCAAGCAGCCCTAATATTGTTTCAGCAGACTGTACCAGGAAAACATCTTCCATTGTCCGCAGGAAATAAATAAGCATTTCAATTTGCAAGCTAGTAACTCAAATAGTCATCATATGTTTTTATTCAAAATAGTAAGTCACACACACTGTCAAAGCTCAAACAAAGTAAAAGGCATTGTTGGTTCAGGTGACTTCTGGGGTAGTCCTAAATTGATTCTTATAAGCGTATTGTGATATGTTCCTAAATAGGCATTTTGTTACTGGGTTTGCACTTTTTATTAAGTCTTACATGGGCAAAAGGGTACGTAGTACTTTTATTTACAAAAGAATATACCAAATAAGGCTAAGTAATAGAGTAGGTAAATAATCAATAATATATTCAGACACAATACCGAAATGGTTTTACAAACTAAATTAAGACAACTCAGATTGGAAAATAATTATAAAAAATAAATAACAAATAAAATTTTATTTTAATGCAAAAATCATTTTTTTATACTGATGACTGCATTAACATGGAAATAAATTATAATAATGACAAACATTCAAAATATCTTCCCTCTATATTCTGTCTTTTCAATTCCTCAATACTCAGCACTGGGAATTTTATTGCGCTCACCACCTGGTGCGGAGCACACTGCGCTCACACACACAGATTTTTAGACACGGTCTTGTTGGTGGAAAGCCCTCATCTCTCTATATTTTTTACTGGAGTCTGGCTGCCTCTACCTGGTACAGAACATGCCACTCCACACACCAGTGCAGGCACACACATCTTGTTTTGACTACTCATCTCAGCACCGCTGGAGGTGCAATGCCTCCACCTGTTAATTTTACTTTCTCACACACAGTACACATCTTGTTTGGTGGGTACCTCATCGCCCTGCCTGGAGTTGTGCCTCCCCAATTTTAAGAACACATCTTGGTTGCTGACCCCATTAAGCAGCTGACAACATCAGACATTCCAAGATTCAGTACTATTAGTCAGAACAAAACTGAGAAGGCAAATCAGATTCCAGCAAACATATATAAAAAATAAGACTTGTCTCAATAAAATGTTACACATTGGGCTCTTTTTAAAAAAAGTATAATACTCGCCAATCCTCCAACCCCTATCCACTATGGTAAAAGTGCTTTACAATGCAAGTAATTCCAAGTTTAGCTGCTCTAGAGTCACAATCAGAGATCGCCAGCATGGATATTCCTGTACCTGCACTTTCTTCAGTGGTTTAGCTGCTCTCGAGTCTGATCAGAGATCATTTGAATATTCTGCACCCTGCACTGTTCCAGTAGTTTTAGCTGTACTCTAGATGCAGTAGAGATCATTTGAATATTCTGGCACCTGCACTGTTCAAGTAGTTTGGCTTCTCTGAGTCTGAAATCAGAATCTACTTCCCAGCTGAATATTCTGTACCTGCACTGTTTCCAGTAGTTTTAGCTGCTCCTATATATTCCTCACAGGATCAATTCAATATTCTTCAGCCAGTTACGGAGCAGGTATCTGTTTTCTTTCAAATAAACTCGATACTATCTTGAACAAGTTTAAGGTTTGATTGATCATCAAATGAAACGTTTTCACGGTGCCCCAATTACTTGCGTGGCCCACGGGTACCAGGATTTGATACCTTTTAGATAGTACAGAACTCTCCCGGCGAGGCTGGATTATACAAATCAGTGGAGGCGACTGTTTGTTCCCCATTGTAAGAACTACAGTAACTGCTGAGAGAATTTAAATTTGTGGACCAACATTTTTAAACTTTACACTAAGACACAAGACTCTCCCCAGGTTTGCTGTTGAATTGAAAGCCAATTTAATAGTTAACTATTCTGAGGCATAGCCTCTCCCTAGTTCCCAGACAGAGCAAAAAAATCAAGCTGTTTCACTAGCTAAAACCTTATTTCATTCACTGGAGCTTTTTTTGAGAGATTTTCACGAAGTTGTTGTGATGTTTATTAACAACACTCAAGGGATTATGGGGAGACTGAAATCAGATAGAATATAACACTCTAAACACTGTAAAGGAAGACAACAAGCAAACGGGATATATCTAGAGGGGAACATCATCACCAAAAAGACAAGCAAGCACAGGGATATATCTAGGGGAACATCTGTCACACCAAAGAACAAGCAAACAGGACATATCTGAGAGAGAACATCATCTGCACCGAACAGCAAAACAGGATATATACAGAGGAACATCCTCACACCAAAAGAACAAGCAAACAGGATGATAACCCATCTGAGGGAACATCATCACACAAAAGAACAAAAACAGAAACAGGATATATCTAGAGGATAAGCATCATCACACCAAAGAACAAGCAAACAGGATATATCCACAAAGAGGGATAACATCATCACACCAAAAAAAAGAACAAGCAAACCAGGATATATCCTAGGGGGGAACATCATGCACCAAATGAACAAGCAAACATGGGATATATCTGGGGAACCTCATCACACCAAAAGAACAAGCAAGCAGGATTATATCTAAGGGACATCATCACCAAAAGAACAAAAGCAAACAGGATATATCTAGGGGAACATCATCACACACCAAATGAACAAGCAAAAGGATATAACTCTGAGGGTATCATCACAAAGAACAAGCAAACAGGATATATCTAGAGAGGAACATCATCACCAAAAAGAACAAGCAAACAGGATCTATATAGAGACATCATCACACCAAAGAACAAGCAAACAGGATATCTAGGGGGAACATCATCACACAAAAGAACAAGCAAACAGGATATGTCTAGAGGATAACATCATGCACCAAAGAACAAGCAAGCAAGGATATCACAGAGAGGAACATCATCACCAAATGAACAAACAAACAGGATATATCTACAGAGAGGGAACATCATCACACCAAAAGAACAGCAAACAGGATATATCTAGAGAGAGACATCATCACACCAAAGAACAAACAAACAGGATCTATCTAGAGAGGAAAATGCATCACCAAATGGTTTTCTCAAACCAGAAACGGGATATGTCAGAGGAGAACATCATCACACCAAAGGAAGGTCATTAACAACAGTTCTGTGATGTAGATGTAATGGGATCAGACATGGCTAATGCTTTACAACATTGAAGGCATCATCTGAAATGTTTGTCTATCTCTTTTGCTTTCTTTTAGTTTACAGTCATTTTACTTGATGGTTCCTGTACTTATCACTTAAATACATCCCTATGTGGGTTTGGATAATCTAAACTTGTATGGGTGTGTATATCCTATTTGCCTCCTTGTTACTATTATATATTCATTGCAACCTTAGATTGCCTCTTACAGCAGTTTATACTTGGAAATGCAGATCAAGTCAACAAAGTATAAACCAGAAATAAATTCAACAACATGCTACTGAACATTTTTCTCCAGTTCAAAATTACCACTGTTTTTTACACCCAAAATATATATTTAAAAAGCAACAAAACAAAAGAAAAAAAAAAAAAGTAAGTATTTTGCTATGACCAAAACTTAAATTGTTTTTTTTTATATCTTGTTTTACACTGGACCTGGGTTAGCTGTTACATTCAATAGATGCAGAACAAAATATAACCCTATTTGAAAAATAAATACATCTATATTTAGTTATTGTATTATTTTCTTTGCCATGACTATTTTAAGTACACTATGCTCCCTCACTATAAGATGGTTGTTCTAGTTATTCTGTGGTACATATGGAACAGGTTATAAAATTAGTATAGTGCAGGTAGCTATTATATGCCGTATGCATGTTTGTATCATATGCATTTATATATTATTATGTTAATTATATTTAAAGCTTTAATTAAGTATTTAAAATATTATTGACAACTATGTGTTTTATAATACCTATATAATTTGTATGTATTGTTGTTAACAAAATACTCTAATGTGTTTGTAGAGTAAAAGCGCATGTTTTCTTATCACAACCAAAGATAGCCCAGTAACTCTGTCTAAATCAACAAACCAATTCAGTAGCCAGGAACAGGCCTGAATCCCAGGGAGATCTTCTCTAAGAATTCAGGAGGGACTGGCTGATCTCCTGACATGCACTCCTTCTCCAGACAGCCTCTGGATGGCTGGCTCTATCCTGGGGACCCCTCATCCCCTTTACTGATGTGGGTCTGTTCCAGAGACAGGAGAGAAAATAGTCAGCTCTTCTACACACATGAAACAGAAGCTGAGAAGAGGCTGAATATAGAAAGAGGAGGAGGGAGGTTGGCTCTGAGTGGTTAAGCTTCCAGGGACAAGAGGGAGGGAGGAAGGGTGGATCTAGTTGTTAAAGCTGGGACTGCAGGAGGGAGGGAGGCTGGCTCCTAATATTTAAAGCTGTGGGAGTGGGAGGAGGAGGGGAGGCTGCTCTAATAGTTGCGAAAACTGTGAGGAGTGGGTGAATTTGAATTTTACATTGTCTCAAGTAATTTATAGCTGAAGGAGTAGAGGGAGAGGCTAGCTCCTAGTGGGTAGGGAGTGAATGGCTAGGAAGGAATAGGTTACGATAAGAGTTTAAGATGGACCCTGAGGGGCTGGAAGGAAATGGAAAAATGGTTAAGAACTTAGGGGAAAAGTTACTGTAGAAATACCTGTCTTTTCTTCTTTGGGACTCTGTGTGGCATATGGATCTGCATTATCTGCCTGTGGGTTTACCTGTGGAGAAATCTAACCCTGATTAATAGGAGGAGACAGAGAGAGAGAGGAAGCGGAGGGCTCAGATGAATACTCTCAACAGTCCACCTGGGAAGGCTGCTGGTTGATCTCAAATTCATGGATATCAGGTTAGTTCCTCAGGTTCCTGGGGAATCAAAGGGAGGATACTATGGGAGAAGGGGTGTTAGGGTTGAGATCTGGCCGTCATTTTTTTATTAAGCGTTAAGTCAGTGCTCGAAATGAACAATGTATGTTTAATAAAAGAGATATTTTGGAACTACTCTCTCAGGGTATCTTCATTGTTGATTTATTACCTGGCTTCTGGATGTGGGATATATAAGACTGGGGAGTTGTCCGCTCTTCTCAACCAGATCAGTTATAATCACCAAGACTCTTCTTTTCACTTGCAGCCTCTTCCAGTTTGATCAACGAAATGTTCATTCTTACCATAACTACTTACTTTAGAGAAGAGGGTGTCAGGAGGTAGGGGTGAAAACAAATCCCCCACTGTCCGTTCCAGTATTACTGGCTGGAGGGCAGTGTAAAGGGTACAGCGTTCATATTCTCATTATTAACAGTTATGAGAGTAACAGTTTATATTATCCCTTATAGAAACATGGTAGGAGAATTGACGAGGAAGCCTGTCCATTACAGAGGGTTGAGGGGAGGAGAGAGACAGGTTTTATACCCTTCTTCTTCTTCTTGTTCACATTCTTCATGTCGAGCTCTCCTGAATAAAGGACGTCACTGTTGTCTGCAGCACTGGGGTTATCTGGGGGAATAAATACAGGTAGAGATCCACACTGTGGATTACTGGCTGTGAGAGGAGTATTCAATCATGCATTTTGGTATATTGTCACTTGGTGTGGGACAGGCTAGCTGAGGTGATGTCAGGCCAGAGAAAGAATCACCTGCATAGACAGTACTGGGGTTGATACTGAGGCATAATGGCTTCAAGCTCAGTGGCACTATAAAACAAATAAAGATTTAAACCAAAGCGACACACACGGCACTTGAGGCCAAAATAAAATAAAGACAAACAAACAGTTAACACTAAACAAACAGTGGACTAACAGACAAATGAAACACGGTGAGTCGAATAAACACACAAGTATTGTTGCTGGTCCTTCCAACCACGAGGGAAATAGCAATTAACATGCTTTAATTTACAATTTACTTTATTTTTATTCTCTCCTTCTCCACCGTTCTCCCTCTTGAACACAGCCAGTGAGTGAAACATACATCTATATACTGTTGTGCAGGTTCAATTTAGTAGTATTCACTTGAATCCCAGCACGTGAAGTAGTATATTAAATCCCTGTGCTCACAGATTGGCAAATACTTTAAATACTACGTGAAATTGTGGAGTACAATCCATTACCCTAATACAACTATATATTTTTTTAAATCAATTCGACATACACAGACCATTTATATCCATTGCACCAACATTTACACACCACACACAACACACTAATGCACAGGAACAGGGCATTGCCACTTGGATATATTGTTTAGCTGTCTTGGTTTTAAAAGTATGCTGCAGGTTACATAACTGATAGGTATTATTTTTAGATTTACTTTTACATAGTTGCGGTATTCAGTCGTACATCTTATGGCGATGTTCCAAGGCGAGGCCAGGATGGCCAGAGTGGAGCTCTCAGAAACATGTCTAACCCCCACGTTCATCTGATACGCTAACCTGTCAGCATGCAACACTCTGCACCTCTGGTGTATGTGAAAATACATTTTGTTCTATGTATTTTGATGGTTAATGATTTACACTGGGGTACCACATTCTCTAGACATTGGAGCATGTTTCTGAGTACTCTACACAACCACGCACAGAAGTGATGACTGAAACAGAAAAGAAGCGTGACATACTGTACAATTAAAATCAAACAGGGAAGAATACATTAGTTAGTGCTCTGGAATCTACACCCTTGCCAAACTGCTTTAAAGTCCATGAAATACAGGCAAATATTCAGGCAACCTTTTCTTGCAATTTTTTTACTTAGGGGAGGTAAATCAACACTATGAATCTGAAATGTGCTGTTAAGTTTGGTAAACAGGATGCCACTGTATCAACTAGCTGCTCCATAATTTGCCAGAAGCTGGGTGGCCAAAAGAATGCCTTGTGTTCCACTAGCTTTAGATCTATAATTGCCTGCACACACACATATTGGAAAGCAATTAGGATTTAACATTGCTGTTTTTTGGTGCTGAAGAAGATATAAACCACGGACAACGGATTCTCATGATTCTGATATACTTGGGAAAGGATACTTTCTTTTCTTTTTAGTGATTTTCCCCTACTCTGTTTTTTTAGTTGGGTGTCCCAGTTTGAAACAGATTTTTTGAAATGGGGTTCCCCTGTCCAAAAGCAGGCAGATCTATAACTGAAACATGAACAAAAGCGTTTCTGGGTGTGTGTCTTTGTTTGTCTCTGTATATCCTTCTTAGTGGAGCAGAGAGAGTTTTCTGTCATTCTTACCTTCGGTTTTCTTGACAAGGACATTGGGGTACAGGGCGTCTGATCATGTTTTGATCTAGGTTTAGCTGAAAGATAAATACTCAGAACAATGAAACAAAATGGCAAGTCACTTTAAGGTCTAGGGTTACATTGTAGTGTGCCTACAAAAAAGCCCTACAAACTATCAAAACAAGCAGTATCCGCAGGCCACTAATGTCCAACTCTCCCATACCCACAGAGGAAAGTAAGTTTTCAGAGCGTAGATAGAAACAACCACAGTACACTTGTGTGATAAAGATTATTATCACATACTAAGTCTACAGTGTCTTTTTATTCAATGAAAATAAATGTAATATACAGGTTAAATTTAATGGCAAGATAATTTCTTCAGGAGGTGGAATGTTCATTATGAAATTACTATGGTAAGCATTGGAAACATGGAAACCCAATACATGTTTTTTTTGTTTTTTGTTTTCTGACCTGCTAATAAAATATCACATTATAATATATGAACCCTGAAAGGAGACACAATACAAAATACCTGGTTTTATGTTCTTTAAGTCAATCACAGAGTAAAAGTTTCATCACCGGTATTGGATGTTGAGGGTGTCAGTGACAGCACAGCTGAAAAATACAATGTAGCACCATTAGTAACATGAAAAGAATCACCACACCTTTATTATTATTATTATTTATTTTCTGTAGGCAGCCTTATCCAAGGGCGACTAACAGGTATTACAAGATATCACATTATTTTTTACATACAATTACCCATTTATATACAGTTGGGTTTTACTGGGTAATCTAGGTAAAGAGTACCTTTACTCAAAGGGTGCAGCAGCAGTGTCCCCATGGGATTGAACCCACGACGCGGTCAAGGGGTCCAGAGCCTAACCACTACTCCACACACTGCTGCCCTGCTAAAACCTTATATTGGATGTACAGTATACAAAATGTAAGTTTGACATAAGGACAAGATGCCTACATATACCCCCAGATTCTGACACTCCAATAGCTTATGCTAAAGAATGTGTCAGACCAATTTCATCACAGCCCAACTGAATATGTTTCTTAAGAACAGAAGTATAAATGTACGTGTGACGGACAGATGAACATAGCACCTCTAAAAACAAACAGATTCTAATACTCAATTATGTGCTGAAGAATGTCTACATGGCAGGGCACAAGAAGCCCTGCTGCATTTATAGTGCTGTGGTTTTTTAAATATATAGGGTTGGCAGAGAGGAGGGGAGTTAAAATCACTCCCTGCCATATCTGATAAAAGAATATGGCTGGAGTGTAGAATGATTAATTGTTGGTGCTTCCAGCCACATAGTATATAAGGAAGGAAATCCTTTGTTTGGGAGTGTTTGAGGTGAGGTTTTGTTGGTGTTTAGCATTGAGGTTTTGGGCCGGTAACTGTACATGTATCTGTGTGTAACTGTGTTGTGTTTGAGTAGTGAAGGCAGATACTCAGCTAAGTCTTATTGTTTTGTTTAGGAACATTACTTTGTTTTTTGGCACCGTACGCTTGTTTATTGTTCCAGTGTTTGTTTGTTGGTTTATCCATTGAAACTACTCAAGCAAAGGATTTCCTCCCTTACTTATGCCATGTGGCTGGAACCTAATTAATGCATTAATGGATTCAATTAGGCTCCAGCCCACATGTTATCAAGGAGAGGTGTCAAGTGGGATGGGGGGAGAGAGGTTCCAGGGCCCTGACTGGCTGTTCTGTTGATCGACTGCTAAGCATGCACCTCTCTCTAAGGTTGGATGTGCTGTGGGGTTACACAAATGCAGTGGAGCCAGAAAGAAAGAAAGGACCTGGCTCAGAACCAGACAGGTCCTTTCTGCAACCCAGGGCAGTATATACCATCACTATGCATCCAGCAGCATCAGAACAGAGGCGGGTCCTTTTCAGCAAGCACACTGCTTGGGGCAGTATATACACCATCATTGTCGCATCTGCATCCAAAATCAGAACCAAGAACAGGTCCTTTTCTGCAAAACGCCTTTTGGGGAACGGTATATACCTGTTGTCATCTGCATCACAAAAGTAAGGAACAAGAACAGGTCCTTTCTGCAAACGCACTGCCCAGGGCAGTGTCCTGTCATCCACTGTCTGCATCTACGTAGACATCAGAACAAGAACATAAGAAAGGTTCTACAAAACGAGGAGGAGGCCATTCAAGCCCATCTTGCTGGATTTGCTGAGTGGCCTAACTTGTGGAGTCCCGAATCTCATCAAGCAGCAGCAGAAGGATCCCAGGGTGTCGGCTTCAACAACATTACTGGTGGTGGTTTAGACCCTCACATTCTCTGTGTAAAAAAATTACTCTATTTTCTTCTGAATGCCCCTTTATCTAACCTCCATTTTTGTGACCCCTGGTCCCTTGTTTTTTGCTTTTTTCAGTCAAAAGGTCCCTGGGTCGACATTGTCACCTTTTAGGATTTTTAGATAAAAGCTGATCAAGATCACCGGGTCTTCTTTGGTACAGGCTGGTTCAGATTCAATTCTTTAGCCTATTTCTTGCATCGACATGTATCTCTTAAAATCTGGGACAATTCACAGTTTGCATATGCATCTTTCTAGAGCAGCAATATCACTTTTATGAGGTGACAGACACAGGTACAATATTCTAGGTTTGAGGTCTTACTATTACATTGTAAGTTTTAACATTACTTCCCATGATTTAAATTCCAGCACTTCTCATTTCTAGGTCAACATAAACTCCCTAGAACAAGAACAGGTCCTTTCTACCACGAGCACTTGGGGCAGTATATACACCATCACTGTCTGCATCTGCATTGCATTAGGAATGCACATCTTCCTCAGCACTATTCAGTGAGTAAGTTTGAAGCAGTAATCCAAGACTGATGTCATCTACCATTTTAAAGATATTATTTAATGAACACAATTAAATCCATTTAATGCTGTTTCTTAAATAAATTAAAATAATTTTAAAGTTTTAGTATAGTTTACAGTTCATACTATTAAGTTTTGGAATTATCCCATTGTACCTTCTTAAGAATGCGATCAGAGTTCTTATCTGTCATTGAAACTCACCAGGCTGTTATTCAAGTCCAGACAGCTCATTCCCCTCGAGGGGCTGTGCAGGAGTCTGATCTGCAGAGCCTGTAAAGAGAGAAGAAAGAGAGGATCAATGTGCCAGAGAGGGATAGAAGCTCATTACTGTTGCTTTTGTTTTCTATGTGCACCATGAAACAGACCATAAAACTCAATCTCATCTTGTTCCAACATCAAACTGGGGCTGCCTGCAGCGGATTCTACAGGCTAAGAGCACATAAGGCACTTTCAAAACCATAGCATATCTGGTTGATGTTCCGGCCTTTTATATGGTCCAGGAGATAAATTAAATTATTATGAACCTTAATATATCTATGGTGCAGTATTATAAAACCAAGCTTCCAAATAATAATGCCTGTCCATTGGACTAAACATTAAATAATGACAGTATCAGCTGGAATTGTGTTTAAGGGCCCTTGTTTTGAACTTGTTTTTACCCTCTCGTTTCAGTTTGTACAGCCACTCAATGAATCTTGCTCATTGCCATGACTAGAGTAGGATTGCCTCTCCTTCCCAGAATCCTACTGGTAAATGATATTTCACAACGCGACTACCGGATTCTATAAATATGAATATATGCATTCCCAAGTGTCTGAACTGGTCCTGACCACTCTGAATGTGAAAGACAGATGTACACCAGATGAAACAGGGCGTTTGAACTCATTAAAAAATCCCCTGCAGTTATGAGATGTGTGAAATTGGTTGAAATTTTGTCACCCATTGATCCCATAGCCACAATGAACACTTTAATAATCTGATTCTGAGACTTCAAATTGCTTTGCATTCATGGGAAGAGGCTCTAACTAAAGATGAACAAATTGGTTTTGTGAGTTTCACACAGGTTTTCAGGAAAGAAACAGCATCTTATAAAATTATTTCTCCTATGGAACCTTCAGGTTTCAAGCAAACTACCATGTGTGTGCAGGCGTCTGAAGATCTCAATGGCACAGCATCCATAGGTACCCTGCAGCACAGCCAGTCCACAAACATGCCCAAACTACAAGAGTCATGCCAGCACATATTCTATCTCAATACATTGTAACCTTGTAACTGATATTAAACCCTATATTCTTACCTTGATTTTAGCAGCAATGAACAGAAAACCTGGAATAAAGGAAACATCTTGTAGGTATAGTTTTTTTTTACAGGTTGGTTTTGGTCCTGTAATTTGATCTATCCATTGTGGCAAATACGGTGCTTGAGGACAGCAGAGTGTTAAACAAGGCGTATTAACAATTAGTGTAAATTAATAACGGTTCTTGACAGAGTGTGCAGTTTTTAAAGCAGTTTAAGTTTGACTGCTGCAATGGCAGTCTAGCCTAAACTGATGTAAAGTCATAACTATTTATTAACTTTAAATTAATTAAATGTATATATTTAAAGATTGGGAGTAGTATATTTCTAATCAGAATGAGAATAGTTTATCTTTGTATGAAATCTAATAATGACTTTCGTAGTTGTAAATATTTAATATATTTAATACATAGGAAACTGACAAGGTGGCTGTATTCAGTATTTGTTTCAATAGCTCTAGCTGCAGTAACACGTTCAAACCTTTAAAATGCTGGAGATCTTTGCCAATGGAGCCGAGAGGGTAATTCAGCCCATTCTGCATGAATGCTGCTAGGGTCACAATAATCTCATTCATTATTGTATAACAAAGGAAATACTCAAATAAGTATAGCCATTCAACTCTAATACAGGTTTCTAATACAAGTCTTTCTCAAGATATTCAATGAGAGGGCATGTAGGAATTTATTAAAGATGGTTTCCAATATTTCCTACAAACATCACTGTGTGAGTATTTGACAAAAGTTTTTGAATAAAGTGCTATCTGTGATAAAATGCAGTGTGAAATCAGCCTTTAACTAGTAAATTCAGAGGTGTGAGTCTCACCTTTGAAATTCTTGTATGGTGGGGCAAGCAATGTGGCAATACAATAAAATTATCAAAACAAGCGAGAGCCGCGAGAGGGTCAATGATCCCTGACAGGACTCTGAGGTGTCATTCACAATCATAGGGAATACTGGACACACTGGCATGATGGTACCAGACAAAAATAAGAACTAGGTCGCAACTGAGTTTAAAAGCCTGATTAATGCAAACATGTCATGATTTATATTTTTTGAGCGTCAGAAGTGAATACACGGTAATTTCAAGCTACCGTACTTACAGCTGTATACTTAATTGTTACCCCAAATTGGTTGTAGAAACAACCTAGTTCTTATTTATAAATTTAAGATGCAGGCAATTTTCCACCTCAATTTCAGGAAAAACCACAAACGAAATAAGATGCATTTTACAAGATACAACCTTAATTATACATGTAAGAGCTTGTTTCGTGCATCTGTCGATCTAGAGCATTACCAGTTAAGCACTGCTTCTCATTTCAGTCATGATTACTGCCCTGTTTTCCCTTTTGTAGACAATGGGCCATTTGCTTGGCGTGAAAATACGGGGTCTGATCAACATTTCAATCTGATCAGCATATCATCAGATGGTTGAGATCGACCAGTAGGCGCAATTTTTACGTTCGTCTTTTATCAAGCGATTAACCCGTTCTGTTGTACGCCAGTGACGAAAGACAATGATTCTGCAAATTGCGGTAATCTCACCTCCAGACCTGTAGAGAAATAACAGAAACAAATTACCCTGAGACTGCGGCTGTGACACTTAGTTCAGGTTTAAGGAAGTTGGTATTTTAGAAAAGGGGCAGAGCTGCTACCTACTCATTGACCCGGAAGGAAATGATGTAACCCATGATTGGAGGGAGTAGCTGCAATCTTGCTAAAGAGGGTTATGCGGCCAGCGGTATAAATAGGGGACAGAAACGACGTAATCTGTTCCTTTGTTTTGGTTTATAAAGTGACGGAAGGACCATGTTTTGTATTAGCCAGCATCGATGCTCGTGAGAGTGTTTGTCTTGTTCTGTCTATTTGTTGGTTGTTATCAGTAGACAGCCTAACTTACGTTCAGACCTCCAGAGGTAACAAACCCGGAGCAGCACTGCACTTGTATCTGAAATAATTAGTATTTGCACCACTAGCATAATTCTTCACTAATGGACTTATTAACCCATGTGTTTTGTGGGTATTATAAAAACAGGACTATTATTTGGGACAAACCTGGGATTACAAATTAAAAGTACAGCTGTATACACACTGCTGTATACTTAACATCGACTGTGTTTCTGTTTGTTTTGCGTGGGCACTGGACATAAAATATCATTAAAATAAACTTTGCACCTAGGTTATAATTGTCTACTCTGGTGTTCAATGATCACCTGCACCTGCACACACTGTTAACCAATTTTGCCACAGGCAGTCACCTCTTTTTTGGTGGCGATTTTAATACACCCATCAGTATGCCCAGATTTAAGATGCAGGAGCCATTTTGAGAGAATTGATGACTTTAAAATGTCGCGTAAATTCAAAAGAATATGTTATATAAGCATAAATGTTCAGGAGGGTTCAAGAGCTTGGCAAGGTGAAAATAGGTGATATACTTTTGATCTCAAAGTCTTGTTTCTTGCTGCACTTCAATGGCCAGCAGCTCCTGGCTGCTCTTCTTGCTCCCTGTGACTCCCACAGCACGTGTAGCTCCCAGTGTAGCTCTTCTCAGTGCTGTATGTACCGTGCAGAGTCAGTGCTGACCCGTCCTGTCCCTGTCTCTCACAATGGTGTAGTGGTGGAGTTCAGGGGGGTTTTGTTCACTGCTGCCTCACAGGTCAGGTTAAGTACCACTCCTTTCACTGTGGCTCCTGGAGGCTGTCAGGAGCGTCACCCTGGAAACAGCTCTGACACAAGACAGCAAGAACACAGTCAGAGGTCTGTGGAGAGTCAAACCAGGTGAAACCTCTTCCAGCTGGGACAATTCTAATATAGGACAACAGTAATGGTTGATCTAAATAGACGTCGGTTAACTATCTAACAAAGATAGATATCTACTAACAATACTAGAGATTAACACTAGATGTTCATTATTACTAAGTAATCCATATGACGACAACTAATGTATCCTGAACTCTGATTATATTAGCGATCATTTAAGGGGGCCGGGTCGGATCAGATAAAGTCAGGTCATCTCTCTCTCAGATCGTTCTTCTCTACCTATATTATCGAACAGTTAGTTAGGCGCTCTTTCGTCATCATGCTTTATCGTTTAGTGGTGGGTAGTGACGTAGTTTAGTGAATGGGTGGGTGATAGTTTGAAAGTGAATGGGTGGTATTAGTTTGACAGATGGGTGAAGGTATTAGTTTAGTGAATGGGTGGGTATTAGTTTGAGTGAATGGGTGGTATTAGTTTAGTGAATGGGTGGTATTAGTTTAGTGAATGGGTGGTATTCGTTTTAGTGAATGGCGGCTGGTATTAGTTTAGTGAATGGGTGAAAGTATTGGTTGGTGAATGGGTATTTATTCTAACCCACGAGCCTTCTACTTGTATAAAAAGCACAAAGCCAAGTTAGTGCAAACAATTGGGGCAGCCTTTACCGCTTTCACAGTTGACGTGCCTATTTGCTTTGTGCTGGGTGGGTTTGCCCCAATGGTTTCTTGAAACTTGTCTTGTATTTTTTGATATCTCCACTAAATGGCTGGGCACTTTGATAACACTTGCTGTTTTACGCATTTCCAATGTGTTTTTGTTTTCAGTTCCACATAATAATAATAAAATACAGGAATGCCTTTGACTATGTTACTAAGTTCTGTTCCTACTAGTTTATTCATAAATGATATCATTTAGAGAGGTTGAAAGTGTCTCCTTATTCAATGCCAGCAGTTTAAATGTTTAGGATACAGCAGGTGGCTCAGTTCTGGCGACTGTATTATTTAATATTTTTTTATGAGATCTGAGGAGACATACAATGTCTAACGGTGGAATTTCTCAATCACATGGTAAAACAAATGTTTTATAACAACTAAAAAATAAGTACTTCAAATAAATGTATATTTGTTTTTCTATCTTTCCCTTTTTTGTAGAATGTTCACTGCTTCATATACAAGGTGAGACTAGCAGAATTTGTGCTGTCTTTTTACACCATGTACCCAGCACTTAGAGGAGGCGGGACTGCTGGATACATAGCTGCAGGCACAGACAATGCAGGTGGTTATAATACTGATAAAATGATTTAAATGCAGTGTTGAGGCAGCATGACTCAACTCAGAATGATTGTAAACATCCATAAAAGGTAAGGCAAACATGAAAAATATAGAACTATGTAGGAAGTTTTCTCGTCTTTGATTTAGAGAAAAGGAAGCTTGATATTGAGTACTGATATTTACCCTGTGCCTCTCTGTTGCTATGTTGGGTGGCAGGCCTGCTGTGGATTCTTACAGCTTCAAGACAGCTGGCTCAAATTTGAACCCACACACTATCGTATCAGAAAAGTCACCATATTTAACTTTTAAGAATTATTAAGACTGAATTAAGCCTGGCTAGGACTGGATTTTAATATTATTTATCCAGAGAAACATTGAGATGAAGGGGTATGATGTTCCAAGTAGACTACCTCCTACAGGCACACACACCTCTGCAGGGTCCACCTGTTGTGGGGCTCCTCCCCCCATTTCCTTGCACTTGGGGCCCTCATCTCTTTTTAAATAATTACACTCAGCGTATTATCGGCTTGGGACTGTAATTCTTTTATTATCTTTATAAAGAGACAACCCTGGTAATATGAGAATTATAAATTCCACCTTAGAGGTGTCTCTCAGCTTTAGGGGCTGGAGTCTGGGATCTTGTGTCCATCTAGAAAGACCAGAAGAGTTCAGATCAGCAGGGCTAGAGAGGGCAGGTCCCAGGGATGAGCCACCTGGCTGGAGGGAACTTGACAGTTTACACAAGCTTTCACACCTGCATCACCCAGCACTGCATCTACCTCTCTCCCTCCTCTGTCCTTGCTTTCTCTCTCTTTCCATCTCATAGACAGATCAGTGGCTCTTTTCTCATTTCTCTACTTTACCTTTCTCCCACTTTTCTGCTTGGTGCTTGGTTTCTCTCTGCCCTCCTCTGCCTTGGATCGCAGTCTTGCTTTCTTTCTCTCTCTCTACACCTGGAGCTCAGGCTTACTGCGCATCTTCATGTCGTGTGAGGGTCTTTTCAAATCAAGCCCTAAACTTACCTGATTCTCCGACATTCAGTTGTGTCCATAATAAAATGTGTTCTTATTTTTTATTTTTTTTACCCTATATGAAAAGTATTACCAAATTAAAACAGTTTTTTCTTCATAAATAAAGACACGCCATTTACATTGTGAACACTTAATTCTGAGTACAGCACAGCCCCAAACGAGAAGGGAGAGAGAGAGAGAGAGAGAGAGAGAGAGAGAGAGAGAGAGAGAGAGAGAGAGAGAGAGAGTCTGACAGTTAAAAGGTCGCAGTAAAGCGTATAAAAAAACAGGGCTTAAAAAGACATGAGCAAAAAAACTTTTATCAACAGACTGAGGTGAATAAAGTTGCAAGTGAAAAAATGTAAGTATTAATTTCATGAAATAGTGCAACACTAAACTCTTTCAATGCTACAAGGCTAACAAACCCCCTGGTCCAGATGGCATATACCCAAGAGTGCCTAAAAAAACCAGGGAGCCTGGCAAGGACTTCACAAATCAATCAAGACAGGGGAAGTCCAGCTGACTGGCACTTTGCAATTGTAATACCAATATTTAAAAAGGGAGATATGGAGGAACCAGGAAACTATAGACCCATCAGCCTCACCTCTATAACATGTAAAATCAATCACTAGAGGGAAACTAGGAGTGTAGCAGCATCGTGGGACAGAGCCAACATGGATTCACAATTGAAAATTTGCAGACGACACAAAGCTTGGGGGAGTGGCCAACATGCTTTCAGCTACTGCGGAAATCCAAAACGATGTAGAGTAGATACAGAAATGGGCAGAACCGTAGGAAATTAAATTGAATGTCACAGTTTTACACGGTAGTCACATACAATTAGGATCAAAATCAATTAAGGTTATGATGGGGTTGTACACTGCACCAGTGGGACAGCGGTTAGAATGCTGTGTTCAGTTCTGGTCACCACATTATCAAAACTGTGGCCCCAGAGAGAATTCAACAGAGGAACCAGACTAGGATCACGTTGCAAATATGGATTGAAGGAACTGAATTTATTTAGCTTAGAACAAAGAAGAATCAGGGGGCATTTGATTGAGGTCTATAAGATCTTAAAAGGCGTTGGCATAGTTAACCCTAACCAATACTTTAAGCGTAGTACAGAAACCAGGACCAGAGGACACAAGATAATTTTTTCTGATAATTTAAAACTGTTTTTCAGTATGGAATGAAGCACAAAGATGACAAGTATTTATATTATCAGAATATGCAATTTAACTTTTTATTTCTAATACACCAAGAGCAAACCTAAAAGGAAGCCATTATGTGTTAAATGCATAAGCAGAGAATTACAAAAAAACATGTTACCTACCTATCTAACCTACCAGAGTGCATTGTTCTACAGTGTGGTTAAATATTACTTTAATGAAAATGACTTACTGGACACAGTTAAGGTGACAGCATTACTGCGCTCCTGTCCAGACTCACACCAGTACACTCCACTGTGGTTATACTGAGCTGTACTGATTGTGCAGTTGTCCCCATATCTCCTGCTGTATTGATCACTGCACCCTGCCTCTTCACGTCCATCTCTGTACTGTTTAAACCTCCAGCCAGCAAAGCCCCCCTCCACCTCACAGCTCAGGGTGACTGTATCTCCTGTGAATATCTGTGCCCAGGCAGACTGCAGGGTCAGGACAGCCTTGGGACGAACATCTGAAACAGAGAACAGAATAGGATTAGGGGAAAGAGTTTTTAAATTCTGAAGGAGGAAATAGCATCTAGTCTCCTCTCCAGTAGTATTTCTGGAGTGATTGCAATCTCCTTTCAGAGGCTCGCTAGCTTCACCAAATGTAAACATCAAATGAAAAGTGCAGCCTGTGCTTTCAGCTTCTGAGGCCGTGTTTGTGGAATTCAATGTTGTGTGACTCCAAAAACGAAACAAATAACAAAAAATAACAAAAGTTATAGGAGGCTGTGTGGTCCAGTGGTTTAAGAAACAGGCTTATAACTAGAAGATCCCCGGTTCAAATCCCACCTCAGCCACTGACTCATTGTGTGACCCTGAGCAAATCACTTAACCTCCTTGTCCTTTCGGGTGAGACATTGTTGTGACTCTGCAGTGATGCATAGTTCACACACCCTAGTCTCATATCTTGTAAAGCGCTTTGTAATGGTGGTCTACTACAAAAGGTGCGATATAAAGATTATTAATATTATTACAAAACAGAATACTTGAAGATCCACTCTGAACATGGTTAAAGACAGACCTTTGAGCACAAACATTATACGTATCTGTGCTCAAATGATTATGTTAAAATGTATTTTTCTGATTAGTGAGTTGAGTATCTCAGCTGAACTACTCCATTACTAAGGTCTGGAGAGGTTACAGATCAAGCAAGACTTCTTGAAGGGATCAATTCTCCTTATAAAATGGAATGTTTGGATGCTGCATGCTGATTGGCTGTTGAGGAATTTGAACCGTGCAGATATACAGTATAGTACAAAGCACAGCAGAACTTATTTTTGCCTAAGCATAGTTTGATTAATAAATGATCAATACACAATATATTAAACTTGCAATAAATATACACACTGGTGTGAGAGGTCTTTTAAAGTTTTTTAAAGTTAGTGACATTCCTTTCGTAACATTTGATTTTTTCAGAGGCATGACAGTAGACAAGTGGCTAGAATTACAAGAAGAAAAACCTCCATTGAAAAAAAGCAAAAGACACGAAGATCTAACAAGTCAACAACTTAATGAAATCAAAGAAAACAACAAAAAAACTGCTTGTCCAGCTGGTGTTTTTATTGATTGAATCAAACAAAGATAAATGGCAATCGACTTAAAACAGTTTCTCTTGAACACTTAAACGGTCTGGTATGAGAATTCTGTGCTTCAGTGTGTAATTCGGCTGGTTAAGAGTACTCCATTTCTAGCTTTGTTGGCCTCTATGCTGGTCTCAATCACTACGTAAACAGCACTGACATAAACTGCAATGTTAGCCCTAAATCAAGCATTTAAGAATGGCAATAATTAATTTTTATCGATAATTAAAAGATATAGAAAAGGAGGCAAAGACACCGCAGTTCACTCTAAAACCCATGGAGTAAATCACCTCATTTCAATGATGACTCGCTCATCACTGGAAAATATAAATGGGCAGCAGTGTGGAGTAGTGGTGAGGGCTCTGGACTCTGACCGGGAGGGTTGTGGGTTCAATCCCAGGTCAGGGGACACTGCTGCTGTACCCTTGAGCAAGGTACTTTACCTACATTGCTCCAGTAAAAACCAACTGTATAAATGGGTAATTGTATGTAAAAAATAATGCGATATCTTGTAACAATTGTGCATTAAGCCTGGATGAGGGCGTCTGCTAAGAAATAAATAATAATAATCTATTGAAACCTCCAGTTTACAACAAATAGAACCTTGTTTGAGGCAGTATATGTTCTCCAAAGTGGAAGGATATATAATAAAATTGTTAGATTTTTTGAAAAAATTAAAAAATGTGTTTGGTTTAAAAATATATATATATATTGTGTCTGTTTTTATAAGCGGGATAACACACTCCAGGGCTTGTGCTTTGTGTTGCATTAACCCAACTACAGACATATTTTAATGCAACACAACGCACGCCCTGTCTAGTGCTATCCCTTACATCGCATACAGGCAATATTTCATTATCTATTACATCATCCATCACATATGACTAATATTCTGTTCTCCATCACATGTGGGCATTAGTTTGTTCTATAGCATATTAGCTATAGTCTATTCTACAGCTGTCCTGACTGGAGAGAATGGAATATTGCACATGTGACGCACAGTGGCTAACCTGCTGAAAGGGATTTTTATTTAGGTGTAGAGGGATGATTACAGTACATTAAAGACCTTAAAAACAAATAGTTTTCCAATGTCTACATTAGTTTCTAACCCCGTTCAGTTAGATCTGAATATATCTTTGGGTAAACCGAAGGATGCACATTAATACAACCTATTGAAAAAGCTTTAACTCAAGAGTATTAACTCATTGATAAATTCAATAAAGTGGAATTGGAATTAATTAAATTAAACAGAATGCTTCATATTCACAATCTGGGTTAATAAAATCATTAGAAAAATGTATAACTGCCTGTTGAAATATGAAAACACTCATATGGTCAGTGTAACTGTCTATGAAGAGCCTGCATTAAGCTGAGTAAACTCACCAGACACAGTTAATGTTACTTTATCACTGAGCTGTGAGTAGAGTGGCTGATCTCCTCTTTGTCCTCGACACCAGTACTGGCCCTGGTCAGATACAGCAGCTGCAGTGATGGTGTAGCTGTCACCAGTTATACTGCGGACAGCAGTCTGGGGCACTGGAGTGTCCTCACTGTCTTTGTACCAGAGATATTTCCAGCCAGCAGAACCCCCCTCAACCCCACACCTCAGAGTGACTGTCTCCCCGGTGAATATCTCTGGGAATGGAGGCTCCAGGGTGAGTGTAGTCTGGGGCAGCTCTGTAGAAATATAAAGATGATATAATTAGTGTGCACCTTTCCCTTTCAGAGCATCAGTAGCAACACTTAAATCAAGTATAAAACCCTGACACACCTAGAAACTTTTAATCCAACAGCTTTCCAGCACAGTTCCAGACTTTTGTTGTATGCCAGTTTGTTTTATTTTTTTTTAGGAAGTTATTGCAGTAACCACGGGATCACACAGTTCTCTCTCTTTCTTTATCTCTGTTTTGACTCACACAGCTACCAAAACATTTACAAACAGTGGAGGCTTCTTAGAGGAGGCAAGAGAGGCAGAGCTCCTCAACTTAACAAATAAACATTCTCTCTCTCTCTCTCTCTCTCTCTCTCTCTCTCTCTCTCTCTCTCTCTCTCTCTCTCTCTCTCTATATATACACTACCGGTCAAAAGTTTTAGAACACCTCCATTTTTCCAGTTTTTATTGAAATTTACGCAGTTTAATGTCTCAATGTACTCTGAAATTAAAGCATAGAACAAATAAACAATTAGAGATAAAAAAAGAAATCATGGAATCGTTTTGTTTAACAAAATTTAATCTAAATTTTTGACTCATCAAAGTAGCCACCTTTTGCAGATATAACAGCTGAACACACTCGTGGCATTCTTTCTACAATGGAAATCAAATATTGTTCGGAAAGTTCTTCCCAACACTGTTGCAGAAGTTCCCACAAATGTGTTGCACTTGTAGGTTGCTTTGCTTTCACCCTTCTGTCCAGTTCATCCCAAACCAGCTCGATGGGGTTTAAGTCTGGAGACTGTGCTGGCCATTCCATGATTTGAAGCCTATCGTCTTGTTCTTTTCTTCTAAGGTAGTTCTGACATAGCCTGGAGGTATGTTTTGGGTCATTACCTTGCTGTAGGATGAACCCCTGACCAACTAGGCGTATACCAGAGGGTATTGCATGGCGCTGCAAAATGCTGTGGTAGCAGTTTTGGTTCAGGGTGCCACTCACTCTGTGCAAGTCGCCGACTCTGGATCCAGCAAAGAGCCCCAGACCATCACGCTTCCTCCTCCATGTTTGACAGTTGGTGTCACACAGGAACCATCCTTTTTTAAGCCTACTCGACGGCATACAAAACCCTGCGTGATGAACGAAGATTTCAAATTTTGATTCATTGGTCCATAAGACCTTCTTCCAGTCTTCAGTAGTCCACTGGTGGTGCTTCATGGCCCAGGCAAGCCTCTTTTTCTTATTTTGCCATCTTAGCAATGGCTTTCTTACTGCCACTCGACCTGTCAAACCTGCAGCTCAAGTCTTCTCTTCACAGTTGAAACTGAGACTTGCTTACTTCGACCAGTGTTAAGCTGTGCTTGAAGCTGTTGTCCTGTGAGCCGCCTATCACGCAAGCTGTTGACTCTCAGAAACTTGTCTTCTGATTCTGTTGTGGCTTTGGGTCTGCCAGACCTCTTCCTGTCAGAGTTTCCTCCAGTTTCCAAGTGCCTTTTGATTGTGTAGGAAACTGTCACTGACACCTTGGCTTTCTTTGCAATTTCTCTAAAGGAAAAGACCTACACTTTTAAGGGTTATAATGGTCTGTCTGTCTTCCTTTGTTAATTGCCTTTTTCTCGCCATTATGAGAGCAATATACTATTTCCTGCAGTACAATACTGTCTAAATAATGCTTAAGAGGTTGTAGTAACACAGTCTGTTCCAACACTGCTTTTATACAGACAGAGGGTTTGTAATTAATCAACAAAAGTTGGGACACCTGTAGGAATTGTTAGCATCAACTTTCAAGGCTTAATTTACTTCCATTGCTGCAGAACAGCTGTAAGTTGTTAACCCATTACTTGTTCCCTGAAAAAGGCCTTTTTGTATAACTCTGAAATGTACATTATTTTTCAGTTTTTGGTAACCTAAA
This sequence comes from Huso huso, assembly GCA_036884735.1. NCBI lineage: Eukaryota > Metazoa > Chordata > Actinopteri > Acipenseriformes > Acipenseridae > Huso > Huso huso. The sequence goes on along the minus strand of CM072704.1, from coordinate 10,371,576 downwards.
CTTTTTTTTTTAACCTCTGGCAGTTTACTGCTTACCTTTGTACCATTTCAGGTTATTCACTGGACTTGAACTGCTTAAATTTCAATAAAAACTGGAAAAATGGGGGTGTTGTAAAACTTTTGACCAGTAGTGTAGGGCTCTGGACTCTTGACCGGAGGGTTGTGGGTTCAATCCCAGGTGGGGGACACTGCTGCTGTACCCTTGAGCAAGGTACTTTACCTAGATTGCTCCAGTAAAAAAAAAAAACAACTGTATAAATGGATAATTGTATGTAAAATAATGTGATATAATGTATAATGTGATATCTTGTAACAATTGTAAGTCGCCCTGGATAAGGGCGTCTGCTAAAAATAAATAATAATAATTATATATATATATATATATATATATATATATATATATATATATATATATATATATATATATATATACACACACAGTACTATGCAAAAAGTTTTAGGCAGGTGTGAAAAAAAATGCTGTAAAAATAAGAATGCTTTCAAAAATAGACATGTTAATAGATTATATTTATCAATTAACTAAATGCAAAGTGAGTGAACAGAAGAAAAATCTAAATCAAATCCATATTTGGTGTGACCACCCTTTGCCTTCAAAACAGCATCAATTCTTCTAGGTACACTTGCACAAAGTCAGGGATTTTGTAGGCATATAGTCAGGTGTATGATTAAACAATTATACCAAACAGGTGCTAATGATCATCAATTCAATATGTAGGTTGAAACACAATCATTAACTGAAACAGAAACAGCTGTGTAGGAGGAATAAAACTGGGTGAGGAACAGCCAAACTCAGCTAACAAGGTGAGGTTGCTGAAGACAGTTACTGTCAAAGTCATACACCATGGCAAGACTGAGCACAGCAACAAGACACAAAAGGTTTATACTGCATCAGCAAGGTCTCTCCCAGGCAGAAATTTCAAGGCAGACAGGGGTTTCCAGATGTGCTGTCCAAGCTCTTTTGAAGAGAAAAAAAAGCGGGCAGCGTTGAGGACCGTGAAGCGCGGTGGTCGGCCAAGGAAACTTACTGCAGCAGATGAAAGACACATCATGCTTACTTCCCTTCATGTCGGAAGATGTCCAGCAGTGCCATCAGCTCAAATTGCAGAAAACAGTGGGACCCTGGTACCCATCTACTGTCCGGAGAAGTCTGGTCAGAAGTGGCCTTCATGGAAGACTTGCAGCCAAAAAGCCATACCTCCGATGTGGAAACAAGGCCAAGCGACTCAACTATGCGAAAACACAGGAACTGGGGTGCAGAAAAATGGCAGCAGGTGCTCTGGACTGATGAGTCAAATTTGAAATATTTGGCTGTAGCAGAAGGCAGTTTGTTTGCGAAGGGCTGGAGAGCGGTACGAATGAGTGTCTGCAGGCAACAGTGAAGCATGGTGGAGGTTCCTTGCAAGTTTGGGGCTGCATTTCTGCAAATGGAGTTGGGGATTTGGTCAGAATTAACGGTCTCCTCAATGCTGAGAAGTACAGGCAGATAGTTATCCACTACTTCACTGTTGCCTGCAGAAACTCATTCGTGTACCGCTCTCCAGCCCTTCGGCGAACAAACTGCCTTCTGCTACAGCCAAATATTTCAAATTTTGACTCATCAGTCCAGAGCACCTGCTGCCATTTTTCTGCACCCCAGTTCCTGTGTTTTCGTGCATAGTTGAGTCGCTTGGCCTTGTTTCCACATCGGAGGTATGGCTTTTTGGCTGCAAGTCTTCCATGAAGGCCACTTCTGACCAGACTTCTCCGGACAGTAGATGGGTGTACCAGGGTCCCACTGTTTTCTGCCAATTCTGAGCTGATGGCACTGCTGGACATCTTCCGATTGCGAAGGGAAGTAAGCATGATGTGTCTTTCATCTGCTGCAGTAAGTTTCCTTGGCCGACCACTCGTCTCACGGTCCTCAACGCGTTGCCCGTTTCTTTTGTGCTTCTTCAAAAGAGCTTGGACAGCACATCTGGAAACCCTGTCTGCCTTGAAATTTCTGCCTGGGAGAGACCTTGCTGATGCAGTATAACTACCTTGTGTCTTGTTGCTGTGCTCAGTCTTGCCATGGTGTATGACTTTTGACAGTAAACTGTCTTCAGCAACCTCAGCTTGTTAGCTGAGTTTGGCTGTTCCTCACCCAGTTTTATGCCTCCTACACAGCTGTTTCTGTTTCAGTTAATGATTGTGTTTCAACCTACATATTGAACTGATGATCATTAGCACCTGTTTGGTATAATTGTTTAATCATACACCTGACTATATGCCTACAAAATCCCTGACTTTGTGCAAGTGTACCTAGAAGAATTGATGCTGTTTTGAAAGCAAAGGGTGGTCACACCAAATATGGATTTGATTTAGATTTTTCTTCTGTTCACTCACTTTGCATTTAGTTTATTGATAAATATAATCTATTAACATGTCTATTTTTGAAAGCATTCTTACTTTACAGCATTTTTTCACACCTGCCTAAAACTTTTGCACAGTACTGTATATATATAATGACTCACTTACATGGTCTAGACCTTTGCATCAACTGGAGAACTATAAGGCATCTTTTGTTCAGGATGCGGTTGGATGTGGTTGGATGTTTCCCTATTTTTTTTACCAATGTCCACAATTCTCATAGCATTTGGTTCCTCAGTAACATATGCATGTCACTGTAATTAGCAAATGTGGTTGTCTCCCAACAACAGTGTTACACAGAGGTAGTGGGGAAGCTATAAAAAAGGTCAACAAGATATATTGTGAAAAGTGTTGAATTTAAATCAAGGGAAGTAATGTTAAAGCTTTACAATGCATTAGTAAGACCTCATCTAGAATGTTGTTTTCAGTTCTGGTCACCTCGTTACAAAAAGGATATTGCTGCTCTAGAAAGAGTGCAAAGAAGAGCAACCAGAATTATCCCGGGTTTAAAAGGCATGTCATATGCAGACAGGCTAAAAGAATTGAATCTATTCAGTCTTGAACAAAGAAGACTACGTGGCGATCTGATTCAAACATTCAAAATCCTAAAAGGTATTGACAATGTCGACCCAGGGGACTTTTTTGACCTGAAAAAAGAAACAAGGACCAGGGGTCACAAAGGGGCATTGAGAACAGAAAATAGGAGGCATTTTTTTACACAGAGAATTGTGAGGGTCTGGAACCAACTCCCCGGTAATGTTGTTGAAGCTGACACCCTGGGATCCTTCAAGAAGCTGCTTGATGAGATTCAATAAGCTACTAACAACCAAACGAGCAAGATGGGCCGATCTTCGTTTGTAAACTTTCTTATGTTCTTATGTTCTTATGTGCTGTAGTAATTTTCTTTTAGTACTACTACAAGAACTATGGCAAGCCAAATTATCACTTAGAGATATCTCTAATTCATTTATAGTTATCTCTAAATATTTGAAGATATCTCTAAATCATTTCCAGATATCTCTAAATATTTGAAGATATCTTCAAATATTTAGAGATATCTCTAAATCATTTTAAGATATCTAAAATGCATTTTTAGATATCTTTAAATCATTTGAAGATATCTTTAAATGGAGCTTTAAATGAGATATCTAAAATGCATTTTTAGATATCTTTAAATCATTTTAAGATATCTCTAAATGTTTTTGAGATATCTTTAAATACTTTTCAGATATCTTTAAATCATTTAGAGATATCGAACATCTATGGAAAGAGCTGAAACTTGCAGTCTGGAGAAGGCACCCATCAAACCTGAGACAGCTGGATCAGTTTGCTCAGGAAGAGTGGGCCAAACTACCTGTTACCAGGTGCAGAAGTCTCATTGAGAGCTACAGAAAACGTTTGATTGCAGTGATTGCCTCTAAAGGTTGTGCAACAAAATATTAGGTTAAGCGGTCCCTTCATTTTTTGTCCATGCCATTTTCATTTGTTTTCTTATTTACAATATTATGTTGAATAAAAAATCAAAAGCAAAGTCTGATTTCTATTAAATATGGAATAAACAATGGTGGATGCCAATTACTTTTGTCAGTTTCAAGTTATTTCAGAGAAAATTGTGCATTCTTCGTTTTTTGTGGAGGGGTACCAACAAATTTGAGCACGTCTGTATCTTAAAATGAGGGTTTTAAAGATATCTGTAAATCATTTGAAGATATCTTCAAATAACATCCTGTATGGTTTCCATAGTATTTAAAGATATCTGTAAATCAATTTGAGATATCTTTATTTCATTTTTAGATATCTCAAATTGATTTACAGATATCTTTATATTAATTTTAGATATCTTAAAAACTGCACAATTAAAGATATCTGGAATTCAATTTGAGATATCTTGAAATGTTTTACAGATATCTCTAAATATTTCAAGATATCTTAAATGCAATTAGAGATATCTCTAAATGATAATTTGGCTTGCCATACAAGAACACAGTTCATTCTGAACTGTTAAGAACATTTGTGTTAACTTGTGATTAGGCAGAGCCACATGTTTTTGCATTACTTCCAGAGGATGGACTTTTAATAGTAGTCAAGTGCTTAATGGCTCACTTCACCAACTTGTAAATAATAAAACAAATGAAAATGGCATGGACAAAAATGAAGGGACCGCTAACCTAATATTTTGTTGCACAATCTTTAGAGGCAATCACTGCAATCAAACGTTTTCTGTAGCTCTCAATGAGACTTCTGCACCTGTTAACAGGTAGTTTGGCCCACTCTTCCTGAGCAAACTGCTCCAGCTGTCTCAGGTTTGATGGGTGCCTTCTCCAGACTGCAAGTTTCAGCTCTTTCCATAGATGTTCGATAGATTCAGATCAGGACTCATAGAAGGCCACTTCAGAATAGTCCAATGTTTTGTTCTTATCCATTCTTGGGTGCTTTTAGCTGTGTGTTTTGGGTCATTATCCTGTTGGAGGACCCATGACCTGAGACTGAGACAGAGCTTTCTGACACTGGGCAGTACGTTTAATCTCCTGAATGCCTTGATAGTCTTGAGATTTCATTGTGCCCTGCACAGATTCAAGGCACCCTGTGCCAGGCGCAGCAAAGCAGCCCCAAAACATAACCGAGCCTCCTCCATGTTTCACTGTAGGTATGGTGTTCTTTTCTTTGAAAGCTTCATTTTCTCGTTTGTGAACATAGAGCTAATGTGACTTGCCAAAAAGCTCCAGTTTTGACTCATCTGTCCAAAGGACATTCTCCCAGAAGGATTGTGGCTTGTCAATATGCATTTTAGCAAATTCCAGTCTGGCTTTTTTATGTTTTTATTTCAAAAGTGGAGTCCTCCTGGGTCTTCTTCCATGGAGCCCACTTTCTCTCAAAAAGCGACGGATGGTGCGATCAGAAACTGACGTACCTTCACCTTGGAGTTCAGCTTGTATCTCTTTGGCAGTTATCCTTGGTTCTTTTTCTACCATTCGCACTATCCTTCTGTTCAATCTGGGGTGGATTTTCCTCATGCGGCCGCGCCCATGGAGGTTGGCTACAGTTCCATGGACCTTAAACTTCTTAATAATATTTGCAACTGTTGTCACAGGAACATCAAGCTGCTTGGAGATGGTCTTGTAGCCTTTACCTTTACCATGCTTGTCTATTATTTTCTTTCTGATCTCCTCAGACAACTCTCTCCTTTGATTCCTCTGGTCCATGTTCAGTGTGGTGCACACAATGATACCAAACAGCACAGTGACTACTTTTCTCCATTTAAATAGGCTGAATGACTGATTACAAGATTGGAGACATGTGTGATACTAATTAAAGAAACTAATTAGTTTGAAATATCACTATAATCCAATTATTTATTATCTTTTCTAAGGGGTACCAACAAATGTGTCCAGGCCATTTTAGAATATCTTTGTAGAATAAGCAATAATTCATCACTTTTCATAGCTTCTTTGCTTTATTCTATAACATACCAAAGGCATGCAAGTATACATGATAAAATAGCTTTTAATTTCATCACTTTTCAGGAGGAATGAAGCATTGTTTCAATGAGCTGTAAGGGTACCAACAAATTTGAGCACGTCTGTATCTCACTGTTTTTACCTCTATATTTCAACTTATTTTCTTGCTCTTTCTCTCTCGTTCTCTCCCGAAAAGGGACCTCATTGTTTTATAAATCCAAGTTAGTTAAAGATAAATGGTTTGATTTTGTTTAAGATAAATCCCAGGACCCCCTGAAGGTCAGCTGTATAGATATAGAATCCTCTGGTATTTACAACTGAAAGTTAATACAAACAATTCATTTGCTATTAAGGTGCAGTAAGGGTTTCCCCCTGTTAGTAATGGTAGCTGATAGCCCTCTAAATGGGTCTCTGATTCTCCGGCAGGTCAGGGGACAGACAGATCAGCATGGCAGTGGTTGCTATGCCGCTGGGGTGAACTCACCTGGAGCTCAGGCCTACTGCACATCTTCATGTCGTGTGAGGGTCTTTTCAAATCAAGCCTAAACTTACACCTCGACAATCAGTTGTGTCCATAATAAAATGCGTTCTTATTTTTTATTTTTTTACCCTATATAAAAAGAATTTCTGTATTCAAAATAAAACAGTTTTTTCTTCTTAAATAAAGACATGCCATTTACATTGTGAATACTTAATTCTGAGTACAGGACAGCCCCAAACGAGAGAGAGTCTTGACAGTTGAAAGGTCACAGTAAAGCGTTTAGAATGCTATGTTCAGTTCTGGTCACCACATTATCAAAACTGTGGCCCTGGAGAGAATTCAACACAGAGGAACCAGACTAGGATCACGCTGCAAATATGGATTGAAGCAACTGAATTTATTTAGCCTAGAACAAAGAAGAATCAGGGGGATTTGATTGAGGTCTATAAGATCTTAAAAGGCGTTGGCATAGTTAACCCGAACCAATACTTGAAGCGCAGTACAGAAACCAGGACCAGAGGAAAATGAAGTGGAGATAGACATGCTAATTGTACGTTGCCCTGGATGAGGGCGTCTGCTAAGAAATAAATAATAATAACAAATGGAAACATTGAAACCTCCAGTTTACAACAAATAGAACCTAGTTTGAGGCAGTATATGTTCTCCAAAGTGGAAGGATATATAATAAAATTGTTAGATTTTTTGAAAAAATTAAAAAATTAGTTTATTTTAAAATATATATATATATTGTGTCAGTTTTTATAGGCGGGATAACACACTCCAGGGCCTGTGCGTTGTGTTGCATTAACCCAACTACAGACATATTTTAATGCAACACAACGCACGCCCTGTCATGTGCTTTTATTATCCATTACATTATCTATTACATATGACTAATATTCTGTTCTCCATCACATGTGGGCATTAGTTTGTTCTATAGCATATTAGCTATAGTCTATTCTACAGCTGTCCTGACTGGAGAGAATGGAATATTGCACATGTGACGCACAGTGGCTAACCTGCCTGAAAGGGATTTTTATTTAGGTGTAGAGGGATGATTACAGTACATTAACGACCTTAAACAAATAGTTTACCAATGTTTACAATAGTTTCTAACCCCGTTCAGTTAGATCTGAATATATCTTTGGGCAAACCGAAGGATGCACATTAATACAACCTATTCAAAAAGCTTTAACTCAAGAGTATTAACTCATTGATAAATTCAATAAAGTGGAATTGGAATTAATTAAATTAAACAGAATGCTTCATATTCACAATCTGGGTTAATAAAATCATTAGAAAAATGTATAACTGCCTGTTGAAATATGAAAACACTCATATGGTCAGTGTAACTGTCTATGAAGAGGCTGCATTAAGCTGAGTAAACTCACCAGACACAGTTAATATTACTTTATCACTGAGCTGTGAGTAGAGTGGCTGATCTCCTCTTTGTCCTCGACAGCAGTACTGGCCCTGGTCAGATACAGCAGCTGCAGTGATTGTGTAGCTGTCACCAGTTATACTGCGGACAGCAGTCTGGAGCACTGGAGTGTCTTCACTGTCTTTGTACCAGAGATATTTCCAGCCAGCAGAACCCCCCTCAACCCCACACCTCAGAGTGACTGTCTCCCCGGTGAATATCTCTGGGAATGGAGGCTCCAGGGTGAGTGTAGTCTGGGGCAGCTCTGTAGAAATATAAAGATGATATAATTAGTGTGCACCTTTCCCTTTCAGAGCATCAGTAGCAACACTTAAATCAAGTATAAAACCTGACACACCTAGAAACTTTAATCCAACAGCTTTCCAGCACAGTTCCAGACTTTTGTTGTATGCCAGTTTGTTTTATTTTTTTCTGAAGTTATTGCAGTAACCACTGAATAACAGTTTTCTCTCTATCTTTATCTCTGTTTTGACTCACACAGCTACCAAAACATTTACAAGCAATGGAGGCTCCTTAGAGGAGGCAAAGGAGGCAGAGCTCCTCAACTTAACAAATAAATATACATTATATACTATATATATATATATATATATATATATATATATATATACACACAGACACACAGACATATATATTCATGTAAGGTATAAACCACGACGGGCCGTGTGGGTCCCATGATAGATATCACGCCTGGGGTGGTGATAACTTTAACCACCCCAGAAGTGGTATATATCATCGGAACCGCACGCCCCGAATTGGTTTATACTGCTTGAATGTCCATATTTTTTCTTTAAGTTCATTAACCAGCCCATGCTGTGTTTTTTTTTTTTTTTTTCAATCTTTGTTTTCTTCTATATCATTTAGCTGGTCCTTATCTATTGTTATGTGTTTACTCTTGCTGGTGCACTTATTTTTATTTATTTATTTTTTTTCAGATGGACTGCTGTCTTCACTCAGAAAGCTGGTCTTGTACCAGTTATGTGGAGTTTCATCCCTAAATATATTAAAGGAAATAGGTGAAATGCCACTCATTTTTGGCTGTTGTTTTGTAACTAATAACAAATAAAATGTCAGTTTGTCATGGAATTTAGAATGTAGTGGTGCGTAGTGATTTATTCAGTGTGAAGCGGCTCATTAGTATGCAAGCCGTGCTATACGCTATACACACGCTGTCGCTAGGAAGACTGCCTGCCTTTTGTTTGTTTGTGTTTGTGCTGCGTGCTCCGCTCCTCCCCCGTGTCCCAGAACGCCGCCTAGCGACAGCGTGTGGAAGCGACATCGTGGGAGAAGTACAGTCGTGGACAAGTACAGCGCAGTTAGAAGCAGAAAGGAGGAATTACATCTTTAAATCTGGAGTTGCTTTAATCAGAAAACATTGCAGCTTAAAGCCTTGCAGCTGCGTGTATTTTTCTGATCAGCTGAAACTTCGAGCAGCTGATTCAAATCCCGCGGCGTTCTGGGACACGGGGGAGGAGCGAACACGCAGCACAAACACAAACAAACAAAAGGCAGGCAGTCTTCCTAGCGACAGCGTGTGGAAGCGACATCGTGGGAGAAGTACAGTCGTGGACAAGTACAGCGCGGTTAGAAGCAGAAAGGAGGAATTACATCTTTAAATCTGGAGTTGCTTTAATCAGAAAACATTGCAGCTTAAAGCCTTGCAGCTGCGTGTATTTTTCTGATCAGCTGAAACCGGAGCAGCTGATTCAAATCCCGCGGCGTTCTGGGACACGGGGAGGAGCGGGCACGCAGCACAAACACAAACAAACAAAAGGCAGGCAGTCTTCCTAGCGACAGCGTGGAAAGCGACATCGTGGGAGAAGTACAGTCGTGGACAAGTACAGCGCAGTTAGAAGCAGAAAGGAGGAATTACATCTTTAAATCTGGAGTTGCTTTAATCAGAAAACATTGCAGCTTAAAGCCTTGCAGCTGCGTGTATTTTTCTGATCAGCTGAAACTCGGAGCAGCTGATTCAAATCCCGCGGCGTTCTGGGACACGGGGGAGGAGCGGAGCACGCAGCACAAACACAAACAAACAAAAGGCAGGCAGTCTTCCTAGCGACAGCGTGTGGAAGCGACATCGTGGGAGAAGTACAGTCGTGGACAAGTACAGCGCAGTTAGAAGCAGAAAGGAGGAATTACATCTTTAAATCTGGAGTTGCTTTAATCAGAAAACATTGCAGCTTAAAGCCTTGCAGCTGCGTGTATTTTTCTGATCAGCTGAAACTCGGAGCAGCTGATTCAAATCCCGCGGCGTTCTGGGACACGGGGGAGGAGCGGAGCACGCAGCACAAACACAAACAAACAAAAGGCAGGCAGTCTTCCTAGCGACAGCGTGTGGAAGCGACATCGTGGGAGAAGTACAGTTGTGGACAAGTACAGCGCAGTTAGAAGCAGTTTGAAAGCAGGTTGACAGCTGCAGAAGCTACACTAAACAAAAAAATGGTCTTCAAGCCAGTAATCTGTGACAACTGCATGATGTGGGAAATCCGAGAAAACCCAACAGAGCTCAACCAAGTTTGTGTAAAGTGCCGCACCATCCAGGACTTGCTTCAGCGATTAAGCCTGCTAGAAAAGGAGATGGAGGAAATGAGACAGCAACAGGAGCTTGAGGAGCTGACACACCCACAATTCATGGAAGTCTGCACCCCTAGCAGACTGAAAGCCACCAGGGAGATGGAAGAGAGTCAAAACAGCTGGGTTCAAATAGGCAGAAACAAAAAAAAAAAGAAACTTCGTCAAACACAACCACCAGAAATCCAGACATCCAACACATTTGAGCCACTTCAACATTTAGATGACCAAAACCAACATCAAGAGAATGAAAGAAAACAACACCCAGGACCCTATAAACAGTGCTGACCAGCCAGCAAAAAAGAAGGGGAGGTCATGATTGTTGGGGACTCCATACTGAGAAACACAGCAAGTTCAGTTCGCAGTTTGGACCCCTTACTACAACAGTGTGCTGCCTTCCAGGAGCCTCTGTCAAGCACATCACTGAGAACGTGGACAGGCTCCTAGAACGAACTGGAGATGACCCGTAGTAGTCGTCCACATTGGTACAAACAACATTGGAAGAGACAGGCCAAGATCCCTGCAGAACAAATTCAGAGAGCTAGGAAGGAAATTAAAAGACAAGACCAAAACTGTGGTATTTTCTGGGATACTGCGGCGCCTTGCAAAGGACCATATGGACAGCTGGAAATACAAAATCAAAATGCATGGCTGAAATCATGGTGCACACAGGAAGGCTTCACCTTTCTTGAACATTGGAGCACTTTCTACAACAAGGACTATCTATACAGGTGGGACGGACTGCACTTAAACAGAAAGGGAACCAATCTACTCGGAGAAAGGATCCTTCAGGCGGTACAGAAGCATTTAAACTAGAAAGGAAGGGGGGGAGATAACAAAAAAACAGAAGGGAGACTACATCAAAACAAGGGCAACAACTCAGGTAAGACCACTATTAAATGTATTTATCTTAATGCTAGAAGTCTCAGAAACAAAATGTTAGAACTTGAAGCTACTGCACTAACAAGTAACTACGATGTGATAGGTGTTACAGAAACTTGGTTGTCTGAGAGTGATGGAGATCGAATATAATATCAGTGGGTACACACTGTATAGGAAAGACAGGCAGGACAGAAGAGGCGGAGGGTAGCGCTATACATAAGAAATAGCCTTGAAGCCCAGGTGTTAAATCAGGACAAAGAAAACAATGCAGAATCAATATGGGTCAGAATAATGGACACAAATTCAAAGGGCATAATAATAGGAGCATGCTATAGACCGCCAAATTCAGACGCTGAGCAAAATAATCTGTTGTACAATGATATTAGAAATGCGTGTAGAAAAGGAGAAGCCATACTAATGGGGATTTCAACTTCCCTGTATAAAATGGGAAAACCCGATGGGGGCACGACGGACGAAAATTGAAATGGTGGAAATGACAAATGACTGCTTCCTAACGCAATTTGTCAAGGCACCGACTAGAGGGGAGGCATGCCTTGATTTAGTCTTTTCAAATAATGAAGACAGAATAACTAAAACAGAGGTCAGAGAGCCATTGGCAAACTCAGACCACAACATGGTCTCATTTGAAATATTTTTTTAAAACCCCAAAAGTAATGACTAAAGCTAAGGTTTACAATTTTAGAAAAGCAAACTATGAAGGTATGAAACGGAGACTAACAGAAGTAGATTGGAGTAAAATAGAGAAAACATCCACAGAAAAAGGATGGCTGTTTTTTAAAAATGTAGTACTAGAGGCACAAAACAATTACATCCCAAAAGTAGACAAATCTAAATCTAAAACAAAATGGCCAAAATGGTTTAATAGATCAATTAAAAAAATATTCAGCGAAAAAAAGGCACTTTACAGAGCGTTTAAAAGGGACCAAAAACAAAGCACACAGAAAGAGTACTTGGAACTGCAAACACAAGTCAAAAAGGAAGTTAGAAAGGCCAAGAGAGAGATAGAAATCAATATTGCTAAGGGGCTAAAACCAATTCCAAAAATGTTTTTCCAATATTATAACAGCAAGAGAACATTCAAAGAGGAGGTTAAATGTCTAAGAGACACAAATGGCAAAATCATAGATGAAGAAAAAAAAAATAGCAAATATATTAAATGATTACTTTTCACAGGTTTTTACAAAGGAGGACACGGACAACATGCCCCACATGTCGACCTGTTCCTATCCAGTTTTAAATAACTTTAGCATAACAGAGGCAGAAGTGTTAAAGGGACTAGGAGCTCTTAAAATAAACAAATCCCCCCTGGGCCGGATGAGATCCTCCCAATAGTACTCAAAAGAAATGAAAGAAGTTATTTACAAGCCGCTAACCAAGATCATGCAACAGTCTCTTGACACAGGGTTGTACCGACAGACTGGAAAATAGCAAACGTAATACCGATCCACAAAAAGGGAGACAAAACCGAACCAGGTAACTACAGACCAATAAGCCTGACTTCTATTATATGTAAACTTATGGAAACTATAATAAGATCCAAAATGGAAAATTACCTATATGGTAACAATATCCTGGGTGACAGCCAGCATGGTTTTAGGAAAGGGAGATCATGTCTAACTAACCTACTTGACTTTTTTTTGAGGATGCAACATTGAAAATGGACAACTGCAAAGCATACGACATGGTCTATTTAGATTTCCAGAAAGCTTTTGACAAAGTCCCGCATAAAAGATTAATTCTCAAACTGAACGCAGTAGGGATTCAAGGAAATGCATGCACATGGATTAGGGAGTGGTTAACAGGTAGAAAACAGAAAGTACTGATTAGAGGAGAAACCTCGAAATGGAGTGAGGTAACCAGTGGTGTACCACAGGGATCAGTATTAGGTCCTCTGCTATTCCTAATCTACATTAATGATTTAGACTCTGATATAGTAAGCAAACTCGTTAAATTTGCAGGCGACACAAAAAATAGGAGGAGTGGCAGACACTGTTGAAGCAGCAAAGGTCATTCAAAATGATCTAGACCGCATTCAAAATTGGGCAGACACATGGCAAATGAAATTTAATAGAGAAAGTGTAAAGTATTGCATGCGGGCAATAAAAATGTTCATTATAAATATCATATGTGAGATAGTGAAATTGAAGAAGGAACTATGAAAAAGACCTAGGAGTTTATGTTGACTCAGAAATGTCTTCATCTAGACAATGTGGGGAAGCTATAAAAAAAGGCTAACAAGATGCTTGGATATATTGTGAGAAGTGTTGAATTTAAATCAAGGGAAGTAATGTTAAAACTCTACAATGCATTAGTAAGACCTCACCTAGAATATTGTGTTCAGTTCTGGTCACCTCGTTACAAAAAAGGATATTGCTGCTCTAGAAAGAGTGCAAAGAAGAGCAACCAGAATTATCCCGGGTTTAAAAGGCATGTCGTATGCAGACAGGCTAAAAAGAATTGAATCTATTCAGTCTTGAACAAAGAAGACTACGCGATCTGATTCAAACATTCAAAATCCTAAAAGGTATAGACAATGTCAACCCGGGGACTTCTTTGACTTGAAAAAGAAAAAAAAAAACCAGGGGTCATAAATGGAGATTAGATAAAGGGGCATTCAGAACAGAAAATAGGAGGCACTTTTTACACAGAGAATTGTGAGGGTCTGGAACCAACTCCCCAGTAATGTTGTTGAAGCTGACACCCTGGGATCCTTCAAGAAGCTGCTTGATGAGATTCTGGGATCAATAAGCTACTAACAACCAAACGAGCAAGATGGGCTGAATGGCCTCCTCTCGTTTGTAAACTTTCTTATGTTCTTATGTTCTTATATACACACGGTCATGTGATGCTGTTTAACCAATCAGAGGTTGTTATTTTTCCAAGCCGTGTTATATATATATATATACATACAGTATATATAGTTTTGTTTCAACCGTTTGTTTTAGCCACTGTGTCACTGTTTTATTACTGTGTAACACAGCAGGGAGGGGGTTATTATCCTCCCTGCATAAAACATGTGCGTATGCACATTTTGTTTAATTGATTTATTGTTTTGTTAATAGTTTATTGTTTAATTATCACCCGCACCTGGTAACTATTGTAAATTAATGCCAGGTGTAGGGTATTTAAGACGTGCAGCCTGTCTGTGCGCCTGCTGAGTAGAAGGAAGCAGAAGAGGTGCTCTGCTTCCGAGCAGTCAAAGTGCTGAGTTAAACTTGTGTGGTTTCCAGTGTTTTTATGACAGGTAAACGGCTTAGCCGTCCTGCGAGCTAGTCAGGGACCTGCATAAAATGTTTAGTTAGTGCTCAAAACGGAGCTAGGTGTTTTGTTTATTTATTTTTGTGTATATTAAAATTAGCGCGTAAGCGCTTGAAAATCCATTTCTTGTGTCCTGGGTCCTGCTTTTAAAGGGGCAACGAACCAGAGTGAGTGCCGCTTTCTTGTCTTTGAGCCTCCTTCCTAGTAGAAACAGACTTGCCAGTGATGCTACCCTGTCACAGGGGATCAAACTGTGCACAGTATTCTAGGTGTGGTCGTACCAGTGAATTGTATAATTTTAATATAACTTCTCTAGATTTGAACTGTTTTGGCTCTATAACCTAACATTGTATTTGCTTTTTTTATAGCTTTTCTGCACTGTCTAGTTGGCTAAAGAGATTAATCCTCTACTACCCCCAAGTCATTTTCATACATAACTTCCTCTGTTTCATTACTATTCATATTGTATTTGCCTCTAATGTTTTTGCACCCTATGTGCAAGATTTTGCATTTATTCACATTAAATTTCATCTGCCATGTGTCAGGCCAAGCTTGAATCTTGGAGATTGTAGAGACTGTTTACAAGCAAACTGGTAAATATAATCACCATACGGAAACAGGAAAAATAGTAGCAGAAAGAGATTGAGAGAAAGCCTTTTTGTTCCTGAAGAGAAAGTCCATTTTAGGTCCAAATTGTAATACCAATTTATCAATATTGTAATTAAAAGTAAGGTGCTCATCAATCCATATGCCTAGATATTTATAAAAGAAAACTTTACCTAGTAATTCTCCATTCAATGCAGCAGTAAGACGAAGATCACCTGTTATATGGGTTCTTTGTAGAATGATGAACTCCACACAGAGTGAACTCCCAGTCTCCATGTTGCTTGGGTCAGGAGAAAAGCCGATCTCTTTCCCAGAGATCCTTGATATAATCCTTTTTGGCACCAGTTAATGCCCTCCTCCATAAAGCCCCCCCCCCCCCCCTTTCCTGGAGTATCAATGTCCAAATTTCCAAACCAAACTCAACAATGAGGGAAAACCAGAAAAAAAAGAAAGGGGAAGGAGGGTGGGATATAGGTGTGTGGAGTTCATCATTCTACTGAAGAAACCATATTACAGGTAATCTTCACCTTCGTACCTTGTATGATGAACCCCACACACCAAGTGAACTCTATCATAGGAAGTGACAAGGGGTGTTAGGTTAGATATTAGTGCCAGAAACAAAGTGAGCAAAGGTTGGCTGAGAAGAAGACACATTTAGGTTATAATGTTACATGAAGGTCTCGGAAGAGGCCCATGTAGCTGCATTGCAAATGTCTTGAATTGGGACAGATTTTAATTGTGCCCATGTAGTAGTCACTACTCTCACTGAGTGGACGTTTACCTGGAGTCAGTTTCTTGTCCAGGTTATAACAAAACTTGATGCAGGATGTAATCCACCTAGAGATTGTCTGTTTAGAGACAGGTTTGCCTTAAACTTGAGTTAAAAGTTGCAAAAGCTCTCCTGATGATCTTTTTTGATCATGCTATGAATATAGAAATTCAGTGCTCTTGGGACATCAATTAAGTGCTGTCTGGCATCTGATTTTGATTTCTGCGGTTTTGGGGGAAAAGATTCGGAAAAGTTATGATTTGATCTAGATGGAACTGGTCTGCAGACAGTCCTGTCCCTTAAGATCTGGAAATAGGGTGCATCAATGACCAGTGCTTGTAGCTCACCTATCCTTCTTGCTGATGTTACTGCCACCAAGAATGCAGGCTTAAATGTCAGGAATTTCTGGTTGCATGTTGCCATGGGTTCAAATGGTGGTGCCATGAGTCTATTCAGTACTAGACCGAGGTTCCATTGTGGAAACATATGTTTCTTTGGGGGCCTTAAGTGGTTAACCCCCCTAAAAACTCTGGACACTGCAGGGTGAGAACCTACCGGGTGATTTTCCCACCCTGGTAAAATACTAGATATTGCAGTGATATGCACCTTGATGGAGGATAGTGCAAGACCCTTGTGGAACAGGTGGCCCAGATAAGATAGAAATGTTGGTAGACTTATTTATGCATGGTACACAGATTTTGAGTTGCACCAAAGAACAAATTCCTCCATTTCCTGTATAGGCTTGAAATATACATGTTTTTTTTTTTTGAAGCCAGTAAGATGTTGACTACTTGTTCAGCTAGCACCTGATCTAGTAATTGTTGCCGTTCAGTCTCCATGCAGCTAGTCGTAGCCATGCAGGGTTGTTATGAAGCATCCTCCCTCTGTTCTGAGATAGTAGATCCCGGGTCACTGGTAAGTGCACTGGCCCCGCTTCTGTTATCTCTAGTATTTCTGAGAATCCAGAACCTCTTAGCCCAGAAAGGGGCCACTAGAATGAGACTGGCCTCTTTTTACCTTTCTGAGCACAGCTGGGATTAATGGCAGGGGAGGATATGCACATTAAGCCCGTTGACCATGGAATGGACATTCCGTCTACTGCCATGGCTGCTTCTTGTTGGACCCGGGAGCAGAACAGGGGCAGCTGGGTGTTCTCTGTTGTGGCAAATAGGTCTACCTGTGGTTGTCCTAGTTTGTGGAATATCCAGTGTAAAACCTGTGGCGGATTTGCCATTCGTGAAAGCAACCTCTCTCTGGTCAGCTGGTCTGCAAGGCTGTTGTCGAATCCGGGTAGGTAAGCTATGTTGATGTCCTGTGTCCTGCACCAATTCCAGGTCTTTATGGCCAGAAGGCACAGTTCCCATGACTTTGTGCCTCCCTGGTGATTTATGTATTTTACTAACGTGGTGTTGTCGGTAAGAACTAGCATGTGTTCTTGCTTTAAAACTGGTGCAAAGTGTTTCAGTGCCAGGAAGATTGCTAAAAGCTCCACATAGTTTATATGGAGGTGTCTTTGTCTTGGTGACCAGGTTCCCTGGACTTGTGCTTCTGTTAGGTGTGCTCCCCACCCTAGTAGGGAGGCATCTGTATACAGGCGGAGTGTCGGAGGTCGTTCAGACAGCCCCCCTATCAGTCAAGGTGAGAATCGCCACCATCTTGCTTCTGTTGCAGCTTCCAGAGAAACCTTGATGTGGCGCGAGTCTGGAAGAGTCAGGTTCCATGAAGAAAGGAGACACTGTTGTGTGTGTCTCATCTGTAGTTTTGCATCTCTTACCAGAGAAACTGCGTCTGCCATGTGCCCGGGAAATTGTTGAAAGGAGTGTGATGTTAGCTTACATGTTGAAATGACCCGCCCTTAAGGACTGACATTGTGGTTATAGATACCAAAATGAATAGTTTGACTGTCACAACAATTAGATACATGACTTCAACGGCCATACAGAGAGATTATGTACTGAATGTTCATTGTGTACTAAGAGTAATCCCACATATGAGCCGGCAGCTGATAACCTCCTGAGACACGTTGCTTATTTAAGACGTGTTTGAGACCTCTGGATCACGGGTGGGATCATTCTCAGACACAATAAAGATTCAGTGCATAATCTTGCTTATACCATGAATGAGACATTTCCTGCACACTTTATATTTATGAGACTAATTTGATTTGGAAAAAGCAACAGGCCAACAATGGAGAGAAACATTTGTTTAGTGAATGGGTGGTATTAGTTTAGTGAATGGGTGGTATTAGTTTAGTGAATGGGTGGTATTCTAACCCACAGTATTCTAACTAAGCTAAGTTAGTAGAAACAATTGGGGCAACCTTGGCCCCCATCAGTTTTATAGTTGTGCCTATTTGCTTTGTGCTGGGCAAGGTTGCCCCTGTGGTTTCTTGAAACTTGGCTTGTGTTTTTGATAACTTGCCGTTTTTTCACATTTCCAATGTGTTTTTGTTTCAGATTCCATAATAAAAAATACAGATGCCTTTGTGCTGTTACTAACTTCTGTTTCTACTAGTTTATTCATAAGCTATTGTCATCATTTAGAGAGGTTGAAAGTGTCTCCTTATTCAGCCCAGCAGTCTGTTTAAATGTTTAGGATACAGCAGATGAAAGCAGTTCTGGCGACTGTATTATTTAATGTTTTTTTATGAGATACGGAGATTTATGCAATGTCTAACGATGGAATTTCTCAATCATGGTAAACAAATGTTTTTAGCAACAGCACACAAAAATAAAGTAGCTTCCAATGTAAATGTATTTGTTTTTTTGTCTTTCCCTTTTTGTGATGTTCACTGCTTCGTGCTCTACAAGGTGAGACTGGCAGAGTTGTGCTGTCACTGCACCATGTACCCAGCACCCAGAAGGAGCGGACTGCTAGGTCTGTACAGACACAGACAATGCCAGCTGGATTTTGATACTGATAAAAATTATTTAAATGCAGTATTTGAGGAGCAGCATGACTCAACTCAGAATGATTGTAAACATCATAAAAGGTAAGACAAACATGAACAAATATAGAACATGTAATTGGAAGTTTCTCATTAACAGTTTAGAGAAAAAGGCTTGATCTTAATTACTGATATTTATCCTGTGCCTCTATATTGCTATATTTGGTATGGCCTGCTGTGGATTCTTACAGCTTCAAGACAGCTTGTCAGAACACAAGACCTTGCTATCGTATCAGAAAGCTCTGCTCTTAGATTTAAGCACTTTAAATTATTAAGACATGAATTAATACAGCTGGACTGGACTTCAATATTAATTTATCAGAGAGACATTACAGACAGAGAAGGGGTGATGTTAGAATGAACCTACCTCTCACTGACACCCGCACCTCTGCAGAGTAAGGGGAGGAGCTCCACCTACCCCTGCACTTGTAGGACCCCTCGTCACTCTTTGAAACATGAGCCACACTCAGCTCTGTGCCAGCCTGGGACTGTAATTCTTTATTATCTTTATAAAATGCAACCATGGTAGCTGTATAACTCGGAAACGACACACTCAGAGTCAGAGAGTCTCCCTCAAACACAGGCTGGGAGGGAGTCTGCAGGATCACTTGTCCATCTGAAAAGACAGAAAGAGTTCAGATCAACAGGGCTGAGAGACAGGTCAGGATTGACCACTGACTGGAGGAACTGACAGTTTTACACAAACACCCTGCATCACCACCACTACACTCTCACCATCTCTCCCTCCTCATCCACTTTCACTCTCACTGAATAGATCTCATTGTCTTTCTCACTCTCTCTCACCCCACACTTTCTCTTACTCCCCTTTCTATGGGTCTCTCGTCTCTCTCTGCCCTCCTCTGTATAGATCACAGTCTTCTTTCTTTTCTCTCTCTCTATATAGATCTGACTGTCCATTACTCTATTTTTCTCTCACCCCCGTGGTCAGAGTGTCTCTCCTTCTTATTATTCTCTCTCTTCCTCCTTTCATTCTTTTTCTCTCTCTTCCTCCTTTCATTCCTTTTCTCTCTCTTCCTCCTTTCATTCTTTTTCTTTTTATTCCTCTTGTACCAATGCCAAATGTCTCAGAACTCACTCTCTCTCCCTCACTCTTTGTGGCTCTCGCTGACTCCCTCTTCCTGTCTACCTCTCCCTATCCCCCTCTCACATATCTAGATATATCTCACTGTTTTTCTCTCTTTACCTCTATATTTCATCTTATTTTCTTGCTCTTTCTCTCCCTAAAAGGGACCTCATTGTTTTATAAATCCCAGTTAGTTAAAGATAAATGGTTTGATTTTGTTTAAGATAAATCCCAGGACCCCCTGAAGGTCAGCTGTATAGATATAGAGTTCTCTGGTATTTACAACTGAAAGTTAATACAAGCAATTAATTTGCTATTAAGGTGCAGTAAGGGTTTCCCCCTGCTAGTAATGGTAGCTGGTAGCCCTCTAAATGGGTCTCTGATTCTCCAGCAGGTCAGGGGACAGACAGATCAGCATGGCAGTGGTTGCTATGCCGCTGGGGTGAAGCCACCTGGAGCTCAGGCCTACTGCACATCTTCATGTCGTGTGAGGGTCTTTTCAAATCAAGCCTAAACTTACACCTCGACAATCAGTTGTGTCCATAATAAAATGCATTCTTATTTTTTATTTTTTTACCCTATATAAAAAGAATTTCTGTATTCAAAATAAAACAGTTTTTTCTTCTTAAATAAAGACATGTCATTTACATTGTGAATACTTAATTCTGAGTACAGGACAGCCCCAAACGAGAGAGAGGCTTCACAGTTGAAAGGTCACAGTAAAGCATTTAGAATGCTGTGTTCAGTTCTGGTCACCATGTTGGAAAACATGGAACAAGTATTGAATAGCAGTTTGCTACGCATGAGGAATGACGGCTGTATTCATGTTATTTTTCTGAAAAGTGATTTAACATTGGATAGAAAAAACTGTTAGTTCCAAAAATGCAAGCACTGCTGTGATAGATGAAAGCTGCAATATGGTAGAGAAGTTACTCTGAAGTTGTAACAACTGAAAAAGATTCTTTTGTGTCAAAGCAAATGGCTGGCCAGCAGCACACGGCTGTACAAACAAGTCCTTTGATCTCCAGCCCTGACATGAAAGAAGCTTGCCCTTCGGGAGTCCACTGGGGTATAAAACTAGTTAACAGGTTTTTTGCTTAGAAAATACAGCTGGTTTATGACGGGGTCATAAAGCTAGTTTTCAAGGGGGACCAAAAGGAGCCAGGCTCTAAGACTTCAAAGAGAAAAGGTCTCAAGAAGATGACAAAAACCAGATGTATGGACCTTTGTGGCACCAGGGGTTTGAAGAATGCACTGAGTTCAGAGATCTTCACACTAGATCACACACACACACACACACTCACACACACACACACACACTCACACTGAATGAAATATATGGTAACAGGATAATGAGTTGTACCTTTTCTATTGGTTAAGTGTCAGAGAAAGAGGAGGAGAGAGACACCTATGCAGAAGGGTATTTAATGTCATGCAACAATTGTAAGAACGAGTATTCTGTTTGTCCTGTACCTGGGACCAGACTCCCTGCATATTTCAATAAACCTAACAACTGAGTGAAGAAAAGGACTCTGTGCATTTTCTTGAATCTACTTACTCACCATCCTTTTTTTTAAGTTACATCATTTGGCGAGCCATCTGCGGACTGTTTCCTGATACTTTTTTTTCAAAATACCGGGGGGTTTTGATACCTGACTGCAGAGAAACCCATTTGCTCAGCCTGAATCCCGTGCGCGCAGGACCAGGACAAAGCGAATGGACAGAGACTGCTTCTAACTTCTAACCAGACGGTGTGGAGAATCTTTGAATCTGGACTTCAGCTCGAACATATAACCACGTACATTGGTGAGTAGTTACTGGTTTATTGTTTTATATGCAGTGTTTAGAATGTAGTGAGAATCAAGGGTAGAGTATGAAAGAGGGCTTCTTGATAATTCATGTACATTGAGGACACAATTAGTTAAGTCAAGAGAGATTGACCGCTGAACTAAAAGTGTATTGACTATTAGGACTTTAGGTATGAAAGAGGACCTCTGGATTCCTAAAAAAGTCGGAGTAAATCGTGTAGTGTTATGACGTGCCAGTAGAGTCTATTGGACTAGTTACACGGACTTGTATAGCTCAACAGGTACGGGCATACTCGGATTTATGTTTTATGTTTGTTTGAGAGGGTTTGGTACACCTGTTTTGTCTTTGTTTTTACTGTTTGGTTTATAAGTCACGATAAGGGGGCAATAGGATAAGCCTCTTATTTAACTGTCCACATTAGGTGGTACAGATAAGGAACAATCAGACAATAAGTTCCAGTTAAGCCCAAATAGCACATACAAAAGTGTAAATTAAATGTGCAGTAAACCAAAATAAAAGTTTATGCTTCGTTAAGCATAGCTTTAAACACGGAATATTGGTAAAAACAAGACAAAACTAAAAAGTGTTGTTGTTTTTTTGTTAGTTTTGTGTTTTGTTGGGAGTCTGATCAACTCCAAATATGTTAGAAGCTGACCCTCAATGTCATCAAATGGATGACTGGAGAATATGGAACATAGACTATGTGTTAAAACATGGCAAAAAGGGAAGCTATGTACAGAACAGTAATGTACATGTTCATGTGACAGGTCAGGAGTGTGTGTCTCGTAAGAAGAAAAAGACAAAGGAAATTCAAGACTGGTAGCCCACAAAAAACAAAAACAAAAAAAAACTGTAATGGTAAAGATTCTATATCAACTTTGAGGAATACATGTTGTAAAAATAAAATTAAAAGGTCATATTAAAATGTAATTAAGAAGTTGTTTATTAATGATTGTTTGAGTAATTCTGATTTTGCTTAAGCGTGGAGATAAAGTAACATCTTAGTAAAACTATGTACTAAGAACCAGCATGAATACTTATTGTCTTGCCTCGATCATAAGAGGGTTTGATAAGGGAAAGAGACCCATGTTAACTGATGAGTTATTTGTATTGTGTTAGTGTTTGAATGCAAAGGAATGGCCAACCTTGAACTAAAACAATAACACAAATATACAAAAGCAACAATTAATGGTTTGTTCAGGATTATATTGGTAAACAAGAGGAACATTTTGTCTTTCTGATAGAGGGTTTACTTGAAAAGAAAGTGGTGGTATTATTTTGGTGCGCAGGGTCTGTGTCTCCCTGGTCACAGATTCAGGGAGGAATAGGAAAAAACTTATGTGACCATATTTGGGCAGAGAGAAAAAGACTATGAGAATAGATCACTGTTAGACAGACTAAAAATAAAAAAGACTTTTAGAAGAGAACAAAGTTTGTGGAGATCAATAAATCTGAAACAAATTAAATTATCGACCTGGAAATATTTTATTAAAATATTTTCATGAATGAATGTTAAGTGTTTGTTTGAGAGTGAATTTTATGTTTAAGACACGGGTGAATTTTATGAATCACCTATGAATACATATTTGAAACCAAGATCACATGAGTGGTAGAGTTTGTATTATTGGTGTAGCTAAAAAAGTGCAGAGTTAAAACGATGTTTTATTTAAGGGGTCTGTTTATTAATGATTGTTTAGTTCATGTTGAATTAAACAGGGAGATTGCATTCTCTTTGAATGGAAAACACGTAGTTTAATAAAGCACTGATGTTATCAGTATTAACTGGGTTTATTCTGATGTTGCTAAAGCACACTACCATACACGAGTAGAAGAAAAAAAAAGTTGAATTGTTAGAGCATAAAATACAATTCAATGGGGAAAAAGAGGTCACAATCGATATCAGAGTGATCTACAGGGATTTCAACTTCTGCTAAGGCATCAGAATGCAGTGATGCAGGAGACAAAAGCAGTGTCACTCAGAGCTACGCGAGTGATGTGAAATGGGATGTTTGCACACATGTTTACGATGTGTTTTGTTTATGGTGGTTACAATTAGTATTTTACGGAGCTTCTTGCAGGAGAGGTGATGATAATTAGATTAATGTGATAACTGAAACATGAATAAATCGCGAGTGACATGAGATTATTGATGGTGCAGTATAGGACTGCAGGATTGATGGATTGTGATACTGGTATGATAGACAGTCTGTTGGTTAATGTTTGTGTGTTTGTCTGTGAATATAGGGTATGAATACTCTTTTGTGGAAGTTCAGCACAGGAGGCTGAGCTAATGGAAATATTGTGATGCAAAATAAAGTCAACTTCTCACTGTCTAATACAGAACAGACAGTCGCAGTAGCAAAAGTAATTATGCACTCACAGTAATACAAATGCACTTGGTAGGATTGACCATGGGGAAACGCCCATGTAAATTAATTAAATAAAGAATATATTCGCTGGCTTAAGCATGAAGCAACCTGCGCCCTGGTTGGCGAAGTACAGTGATTCCATGTCCTCTGCCACCCAAAGAGCTCTGGGTTGGTAGAGCTTGTGGATCACATTCTAAAAAGGAAGCATCATAAACAGGTGCTCATGAAGGTCAGGTTTATGTGCACACACATTTCTTTTTTCTCACTGGATTATTTCTATAATAGATCCTGATTTATTTTGATCTGCTAAAAAGGATGCTGTTATTAATTGCAGCAAGAATAGGCAGTACTTTTATTTCTGTGTATGCGTTATTGAGAAACATTAACGTTTGAATACATTTCTTTGTAAACTTTCTTTTCAACTGTTATTGTGATATGTGCTCTGGACGTCTTGCCAAGAAGGGAGAGATCAATGTATGACTAACATCTTACAGGACTGTTCTCAACTAGGTAATATCATACAGTATGTGGACGACATACTGTTGCAACGGGAACTGCGGAGAAGCACTATCTGTTGCTGGAGGAGCACGCTGCTCTCAAATTAAATCTAAAGAAAGCTGCATTAATGAAATAATCTGTTTGTTTCTTAGGAGTACAGGTGGAAGCTGGAGGACACACATCTGACCCAGGAAATAAAAAGTTGAAAATAAAAAGTTGATTAAAAATCTGCCCTTAGATCCTTTTTGGGCATATTTGGATTCTGTCAGGACTTCATGGAAGGATACAGCGAACTAGCTGTCACCCTCTATGAACACCTGAATGGTAACCCAGGCAAGCAAGACATTGCTATAGGATTAAAGGTCACATGCCTTGTTTGAGGCATTAAAACAGGCACCGATTCAACCCCACTCAGGGTCTCCATTCAAATTAAAAAAAAAAAAAAAAAAGCGGGGGTTGGAAGGCTGATTGGGGAGGTCCATATGAGATAATGGACAAACTGGGAGAAATCAATTTGAAATTGGCAATACAAAAATGAGGGAGTGAAAACTGGCTTGAAAACTAGTTTCACTGATAAGCAAGCCTGCTGGAGAATGGAAATTCCTAAGTGCACTGATGCAGTTAGGTTAGAGTAGTAATTGTGAGCAATGAAGCAGATAGAGATTTGTAGTTACTTTCAGAGTACAGACACAGGTCTAAGGCTTTTCTCTTCTCCTACAGGTTCATGCTGGAACTGATATTTTATATTATGTTCACAATATGGGGTGGACATAGGCTCTGAGAAAAATACAAGATAGAATTAACAGACATTGGCGATTCTTAGAATTCCAATAACATTATCAATGCAGATGAAAAAGAGACTATTCAAGAATTAACCCTTTTGAATTTTGAAATTAAATCAGATATTAATCAAAAGAATAAATACTGCACTTGTTCTCCACAGGTCCCGAGATAATATTGATGGCGTTTATGTGGAATGGAAGCACAATGCTGTTCATCGGAACTGAGAGGACCATTTCAGAAGAGTTTGTGCAGAAAGTTCCAGTACACTTGTGGGACAATTTGGATATGCAAACAGTAACTGTACATATTAACCTGCATAACTTTACAATGCTTGTCCATGATATGTAGTAATTAAGCTCTACCATATATCTGGAACAAGAGTGTAAGTTGCTGAGAGATGGTCATGAGGAAGTATCTGAAACCACAGAGACATTCTTACATATGGGGAACCAAACCATTTGGGGATGTAATGGGGACTGTTAATTTCAGTTAACATACCTGATAATGAAACTACGTATTATAAACTTGGGGTATAGATGTATGATTGGTGAAAAGATTTGTCTTAGTTTAAAGATACTAAAGGTAATATGTCAGCGATCCTGGAGTGCAGAGATGGGAAGGTCTCATGTAATTTATTACTAATCACATTCAGTAAAATAACAAAAACTGCAAAGGTTGTACCATTGACCTCTAGAGGCACTGGGAGTATGGAGTTTGTGTTGTTCATGACACTTAAGAGTGACATTGTTAAGACATTGTATCTGCCATCCATGATAGGGAGGTAAAATGGTTGGTGTCTTGCAATGGATTATTTGGAGTGTTATTAGGAACATAATACTATATTAATATGTACTTGTAAGGTAATGGTACATCCTATGTTGAATGGAAATACCAATTGAAAACAGCTGTTCTACTGAAAAATATGGTTACCTATATTAGACATTAATTGTGGAAATCATGTGAACTTTGAATGATATGCTGTAGTGTTGAATATGTCTAAAATGAGGCACTATTTTAGTACTTGTTCAATGCATAGTGATCATTTTTGAAGTTATAGTTTTAGGTTTTAATCAGTCTTAAGTGCATCATAAGATTGAGATGGTCTAGAATATTGGATTCTAGAAAGATGTAATTTAACATACGGGTTAAAAATAATGATGCACCTAAATGTGTTAGAGCAACATGAGTGTGGTTCTGATCAAGAGGATGGGGATCCACAGCTGGAACATAGAGTTTATTCTGAGAGTACTGTAGTTTCGGATAGAAGATGTGATTATGAGCTTACAGAGTTAAACCAACACTGCACCGCGTAGCTAAAGAGCAGGACGGGTGGGTGAAATTGGGAGGCCTAGATTGCTGTAAGGAATTGAGTACGTCAGTAATTTACACTTGTTCCATGCAGGGTGATCCAATTTCTTGAAACAGGGCAGTAAACCGTACTATCGAGGTAAAATCACTACGAAAGTATGTCCCCTTTTGCACCCCCTACCTCGGGAAGGTATCATTCTCAGAACTGTTTTGGATAATGTGAATATAGTATTATCGTATGTAATGTATAATTTTACAAATCTAACTGTTATGTTTGAACAGCATTGCAAGCAACACACCAATATCCAGAATTGGCTTCAAAGGGAAATAGGTAGTACAATAAGAGATTACAAAGAGCGAATAGGCGAACGAATGTATGAAGGTAATGAGAATGTGTGAAGGTAATGAGAAACGTAGGAAGAGGGGACTTTTTGATGAAATAGCAGGCTGGTTTGGTGCAGGAAATTCTGTTGCAAACAGCTGGGATATTTATCAAATGTCAAAAGGGCAAACTTGGATAGCAAGTGCTGTGGGAGAAGGAATAGAAAGATTGGGGAATGGACAGATGTATGTAAATCAAGGGATTAGGCTCCAGGGTACAGCTATATATGAGCTAATGGATGGAACAGAGGGAGCCCTGCGCAATTTGACCAAAGCAATAGATTGTAGAATATTTGCGGGTGACCTTTAAAAACAATGGAGGAAGAAATAATGGACATTAGGCTAAGAGTGGTACCTAGACATGCACAGGAGGAACTCAGGTTGAGGTTGGCAATGATCCACCCTGATCAGACTGACCTCCTGGGAGCTAGTTTAGTGTGGCCAAAGGAGAATGGCAAGGAACCACCTGGTCACATAGGGTTCTATCTCTCAATACCATACCTGGATCCTAATAACCAGTATAAAGACAGTTTGAAGATTAGACTGATAGGAGTACTACACAATGAGACAGTGATAGTTTGGGAAAAGGCTACATGGAAAGTTCAGCGAGGGAACTGGGTGGTGTGGTGCATGAAGCATGCTGTTATGAAACAAATAGTCATGTAGTTTGCGGTGTCCTGCAATCACCGAATTAATAGAAATATAAGCACTGAATTAGAGGTACATCCACTAGAGGGGTGGAAAAAAGCAGTGCAGGTTGGGAAATATCAATGGTGTGTGTTGAGTAACCATACCAATTTTAAATATGGAGATTTAACTTGTCAGACTTCTCCAGGATTTTGTTTTTCTCCAACACATGCAGTTCAGATTGGAGATATATATATATACCTGAACCTGAAGCAGAGGAGTTCCAAATTACCGCTTGGATGATGACACATATCTAGATTCATATTCGGTCATTTTTCTCAAGTGCACAAATTGGTTAAAATAGCCCTACAAAGAGCGGAACAGAAGCTGCTCAAAGCTAAGGTCGAAGTTGATTTGGCACAAGTAAAAGCCACCGTATTGAAACGATATGGATGGTCAGGGCAGGCCTTAGGGCACACTTTTGGGGATTATATTGTTTTAATAATACTGTTAATAGTAATAGTATTGATTTTGTGGAATAGCATTCAGTGTTTTTGGTGGAAAAAACAACACCGACAGTTAGAAAGGACCATTGGCAGATGGGAAACTGTAAACTTACTGGGAGCCACCATGAATAAGAAATAACACCTGTGTACAGTGATAAACTGTATTTACTGTATTTTTCTGTATGTTTACTGTATGTTTATTTTTCATTTTTTGTATTATTTTTATGTATGTTTGTTTGTTTTTTTGTTTTTTTGTTTGTTTTTTGCTCATGACATATTCACATGGAGAAACAGCAAAGGCAAGGTAGATACCTACACATAATGGAGAGACTTAGAATGAGAGGAACATACTTCACTATAATATATTATACAAACACGGTACTTGATGTGACTACTCAGAACCAGCGAAGAGGACATCCGAGGGCTCGGGATCACGTCAACAACTTGGTTGTGGCGGGTCACCCCCTCCATCTTATATTTTAAAAGTGGGGTATGTTGGAAAACATGGAACAAGTATTGAATAGCAGTTTGCTACGCATGAGGAATGACGGCTGTATTCATGTTATTTTTCTGAAAAGTGATTTAACATTGGATAGAAAAAACTGTTAGTTCCAAAAATGCAAGCACTGCTGTGATAGATGAAAGCTGCAATATGGTAGAGAAGTTACTCTGAAGTTGTAACAACTGAAAAAGATTCTTTTGTGTCAAAGCAAATGGCTGGCCAGCAGCACACGGCTGTACAAACAAGTCCTTTGATCTCCAGCCCTGACATGAAAGAAGCTTGCCCTTCGGGGAGTCCACTGGGGTATAAAACTAGTTAACAGGTTTTTGCTTAGAAAATACAGCTGGTTTATGACGGGGTCATAAAGCTAGTTTTCAAGGGGACCAAAAGGAGCCAGGCTCTAAGACTTCAAAGAGAAAAGGTCTCAAGAAGATGACAAAAACCAGATGTATGGACCTTTGTGGCACCAGGGGTTTGAAGAATGCACTGAGTTCAGAGATCTTCACACTAGATCACACACACACACACACACACACACACACACACACACACTCACACTGAATGAAATATATGGTAATAGGATAATGAGTTGTACCTTTTCTATTGGTTAAGTGTCAGAGAAAGAGGAGGAGAGAGACACCTATGCAGAAGGGTATTTAATGTCATGCAACAATTGTAAGAACGAGTATTCTGTTTGTCCTGTACCTGGGACCAGACTCCCTGCATATTTCAATAAACCTAACAACTGAGTGAAGAAAAGGACTCTGTGCATTTTCTTGAATCTACTTACTCACCATCCTCTTTTTTAAGTTACATCACACCACATTATCAAAACTGTGGCCCTGGAGAGAATTCAACAGAGAGGACCCAGACTAGGATCGAGCTGCAAATATGGATTGAAGGAACTGAATTTATTTAGCCTAGAACAAAGAAGAATCAGTGGGATTTGAGTGAGGTCTATAAGATCTTAAAAGGCTTTGGCATAGTTAACCCGAACCAATACTTGAAGCGCAGTACAGAAACCAGGACCAGAGGAAAATGAAGTGGAGATAGACATGCTAATTGTACGTTGCCCTGGATGAGGGCGTCTGCTAAGAAATAAATAATAATAACAAATGGAAACATTGAAACCTCCAGTTTACAACAAATAGAACCTTGTTTGAGGCAGTATATGTTCTCCAAAGTGGAAGGATATATAATAAAATTGTTAGATTTTTTGAAAAAATTAAAAAATTAGTTTGTTTTAAAAAATATATATATATATTGTGTCCGTTTTTATAAGCAGGATAACACACTCCAGGGCTTGTGTGTTGTGCTGCATTAACCCAACTACAGACATATTTTAATGCAACACAACGCACGCCCTGTCATGTGCTTTTATTATCCATTACATCATCCATCACATATGACTAATATTCTGTTCTCCATCACATGTGGGCATTAGTTTGTTCTACAGCATATTAGCTATAGTCTATTCTACAGCTGTCCTGACTGGAGAGAATGGAATATTGCACATGTGACGGACAGTGGCTAACCTGCCTGAAAGGGATTTTTATTTAGGTGTAGAGGGATGATTACAGTACATTAAAGACCTTAAACAAATAGTTTTCCAATGTCTACATTAGTTTCTAACCCCGTTCAGTTAGATCTGAATATATCTTTGGGCAAACCGAAGGATGCACATTAATACAACCTATTCAAAAAGCTTTAACTCTAACTTTAACATTCATGAAGTTTTCCGAACAACAGATTTTACTGCAATTAATTACATTTAAACAGAATGCTTCATATTTCAATTTACAAACCAGATTACATAGATCAGAAAGAATATATCTGAATATATCTTTGGGTAAACCGAAGGATGCACATTAATACAACCTATTCAAAAAGCTTTAACTCAAGAGCATTAACTCATTGATAAATTCAATAAAGTGGAATTGGAATTAATTAAATTAAACAGAATGCTTCATATTCACAATCTGGGTTAATAAAATCATTAGAAAAATGTATAACTGCCTGTTGAAATATGAAAACACTCATATGGTCAGTGTAACTGTCTATGAAGAGGCTGCATTAAGCTGAGTAAACTCACCAGACACAGTTAATATTACTTTATCGCTGCGCTGTGAGTAGAGTGGCTGATCTCCTCTTTGTCCTCGACAGCAGTACTGGCCCTGGTCAGATACAGCAGCTGCAGTGATTGTGTAGCTGTCACCAGTTATACTGCGGCCAGCAGTCTGGAGCACTGGAGTGACCTCACTGTCTTTGTACCAGAGATATTTCCAGCCAGCAGAACCCCCCTCAACCCCACACCTCAGAGTGACTGTCTCCCCGGTGAATATCTCTGGGAATGGAGGCTCCAGGGTGAGTGTAGTCTGGGGCAGCTCTGGAGAAACAGAGAAGAACAATTAGGGACTGAAGAATGAGTGTAGGACATTATTTTCATGGTTAGAACATTTAGAGGACCCTGATCACAATTAAGAGTCGCTTGGTTGGACGGAATTTTAGATTTCAACAAACAAAATCCTAAACAGATTTATTACCTTTCGTTTTTAACTAACTTAAACATATCTGAAATCAAAATGCCCCAAAAATGTGCTTTAATCATGTCAAATTTAGTTTTAACGCACCAAATTCATCTTTTTTTTTGGCCTGGTGGCCATCTTGGATTTAAGTTATGCTCTCTCCTGACTTTGAGCATTCATAACTAAATATATATATATATATATATATATATATATATATATATATATATATATATACTGTATATATACTATATATACTGTATATATATATATATATATATATATATATATATATATATATATATATATATATACACTACCGGTCAAAAGTTTTAGAACACCCCCATTTTTCCAGTTTTTATTGAAATTTAAGCAGTTCAAGTCCAGTGAATAACCTGAAATGGTACAAAGGTAAGCGGTAAACTGCCAGAGGTTAAAAAAAAAAGTTTATGTTACCAAAAACTGAAAAATAACGTACATTTCGAGTTATACAAAAAGGCCTTTTTCAGGAAACAAGTAATGGGTTAACAACTTACAGCTGTTCTGCAGCAATGGAAGTAAATTAAGCCTTGAAAGTTGATGCTAACAATTCCTACAGGTGTCCCAACTTTTGTTGATTACTTACAAAGTCTCTGTCTGTATAAAAGCAGTGTTGGAACAGACTGTGTTACTACACCCTCTTAAGCATTATTTGGACAGTATTGTACTGCAGGAAGTAGTATATTGCTCTCATAATGGCGAGAAAAAGGCAATTAACAAAGGAAGACAGACAGACCATTATAACCCTTAAAAGTGTAGGTCTTTCCTTTAGAGAAATTGCAAAGAAAGCCAAGGTGTCAGTGAGTACAGTTTCCTACACCATCAAAAGGCACTTGGAAACTGGAGGAAACTGACAGGAAGAGGTCTGGCAGACCCAAAGCCACAACAGAATCAGAAGACAAGTTTCTGAGAGTCAACAGCTTGCGTGATAGGCGGCTCACAGGACAACAGCTTCAAGCACAGCTTAACACTGGTCGAGTAAGCAAGTCTCAGATTCAGCTGTGAAGAGAAGACTTCGAGCTGGAGGTTTGACAGGTCGGTGGCAGTAAGAAAGCCATTGCTAAGATGGCAAAATAAGAAAAAGAGGCTTGCCTGAGCCTTGAAGCACTGCCAGTGGACTACTGGAAGTGAAGACTGGAAGAAGGTCTTATGGACCCGATGAATCAAAATTTGAAATCTTCGGTTCATCACGCAGGGTTTTATGCGCCCGTCGGTAGGCGAAAAAGATGGTTCCTCGGTGTGTGACACCAACTGTCAAACATGGAGGAGGAAGGCGTGATGGTCTGGGGCTCTTTGCTGGATCCAGAGTTGGCGACTTGCACAGAGTGAGTGGCACCCTGAACCAAAACTGCTACCACAGCATTTTGCAGCGCCATGCAATACCCTCTGGTATACGCCTAGTTGGTCAGGGGTTCATCCTACAGCAAGATAATGACCCAAAACATACATCCAGGCTATGTCAGAACTACCTTAGAAGAAAAGAACAAGACGGTAGGCTTCAAATCATGGAATGGCCAGCACAGTCTCCAGACTTAAACCCCATCGAGCTGGTTTGGGATGAACTGGACAGAAGGGTGAAAAGCAAAGCAACCTACAAGTGCAACACATTTGTGGGAACTTCTGCAACAGTGTTGGGAAGAACTTTCCGAACAATATTTGATTTCCATTGTAGAAAGAATGCCACGAGTGTGTTCGGCTGTTATATCTGCAAAAGGTGGCTACTTTGATGAGTCAAAAAAATTTAGATTAAATTTTGTTAAACAAAACGATTCCATGATTTCTTTTTTTATCTCCAATTGTTTATTTGTTCTATGCTTTAATTTCAGAGTACATTGAGACATTAAACTGCATAAATTTCAATAAAAACTGGAAAAATGGAGGTGTTCTAAAACTTTTGACCGGTAGTGTATATATATATATATATATATACAGACGTGCTCAAATTTGTTGGTACCCTCCACAAAAACGAAGAATGCACAATTTTCTCTGAAATAACTTGAAACTGACAAAAGTAATTGGCATCCACCATTGTTTATTCCATATTTAATAGAAATCAGACTTTGCTTTTGATTTTTATTCAACATAATATTGTAAATAATAAAACAAATGAAAATGGCATGGACAAAAATGATGGGACCGCTAACCTAATATTTTGTTGCACAACCTTTAGAGGCAATCACTGCAATCAAACGTTTTCTGTAGCTCTCAATGAGACTTCTGCACCTGTTAACAGGTAGTTTGGCCCACTCTTCCTGAGCAAACTGCTCCAGCTGTCTCAGGTTTGATGGGTGCCTTCTCCAGACTGCAAGTTTCAGCTCTTTCCATAGATGTTCGATAGGATTCAGATCAGGACTCTTAGAAGGCCACTTCAGAATAGTCCAATGTTTTGTTCTTATCCATTCTTGGGTGCTTTTTAGCTGTGTGTTTTGGGTCATTATCCTGTTGGAGGACCCATGACCTGCGACTGAGACAGAGCTTTCTGACACTGGGCAGTACGTTTCGCTCCCAGAATGCCTTGATAGTCTTGAGATTTCATTGTGCCCTGCACAGATTCAAGGCACCCTGTGCCAGGCGCAGCAAAGCAGCCCCAAAACATAACCGAGCCTCCTCCATGTTTCACTGTAGGTATGGTGTTCTTTTCTTTGAAAGCTTCATTTTTTCGTCTGTGAACATAGAGCTGATGTGACTTGCCAAAAAAGCTCCAGTTTTGACTCATCTGTCCAAAGGACATTCTCCCAGAAGGATTGTGGCTTGTCAATATGCATTTTAGCAAATTCCAGTCTGGCTTTTTTATGTTTTTTCTTTCAAAAGTGGAGTCCTCCTGGGTGTTCTTCCATGGAGCCCACTTTCACTCAAAAAGCGACGGATGGTGCGATCAGAAACTGGCGATACCTTCACCTTGGAGTTCAGCTTGTATCTCTTTGGCAGTTATCCTTGGTTCTTTTTCTACCATTCGCACTATCCTTCTGTTCAATCTGGGGTCGATTTTCCTCTTGCGGCCGCGCCCAGGAGGTTGGCTACAGTTCCATGGACCTTAAACTTCTTAATAATATTTGCAACTGTTGTCACAGGAACATCAAGCTGCTTGGAGATGGTCTTGTAGCCTTTACCTTTACCATGCTTGTCTATTATTTTCTTTCTGATCTCCTCAGACAACTCTCTCCTTTGCTTTCTCTGGTCCATGTTCAGTGTGGTGCACACAATGATACCAAACAGCACAGTGACTACTTTTCTCCATTTAAATAGGCTGAATGACTGATTACAAGATTGGAGACATGTGTGATACTAATTAAAGAAACTAATTAGTTTGAAATATCACTATAATCCAATTATTTATTATCTTTTCTAAGGGGTACCAACAAATGTGTCCAGACCATTTTAGAATATCTTTGTAGAATAAGCAATAATTCATCTCTTTTCACAGCTTCTTTGCTTTATTCTATGACATACCAAAGGCATGCAAGTATACATGATAAAATAGCTTTTAATTTCATCACTTTTCAGGAGGAATGAAGCATTATTTCAGTGAGCTGTAAGGGTACCAACAAATTTGAGCACGTCTGTATGTATGTATATATATATATATATATATATATATATATATATATATATAATGATTTCCATTACACGAGAGTAGATGTTAAAACTTCATGCTGATTTGAACTCGGCTCGCCAAGATAAGCACCAACTAAGACGTAGCTTTACAGTAAACTAATGTGATCCATCTGTGTTTCCATCCATTTACGTTTCCTTCCATATGATGATGTAGATATCCTTCTGTCTGGTGTTAATGGCTGAAGTGTAATGCTGGCTTCAGGGATCAGCTTATTTTGCCTCCCTGGCGCATCAGCACACACAACGGCTGCGATGCTGGCTCCGGGGATCAACCACATTGCGGCCTCCCAGTGCATCAGCATGACAACCGTCTGGATTGAGCTAAGTAGGGTACATCTCTGGGGTTTTCAAGTGGGCACCTTCCATCCTCAGTGTTTCGTCGACTAGCCCACGTCACCTCAAGAGGGCACGACGGTGATCCTGGCGTCCCAGCATCACCTCTCTCCGTCTCCCACTCAACTCAGCCCAGCTTACTTACCTGTACATCAGCGTTTCTTTCTTTCTATTGTGCTTGAGATCCCCAGCCAGAATCTTTCCGTCTCAACCACAGCCAGTTGCTGCTCTCTCTGCTGCTTCAGATAAGTTCTTCACTGTCGACGCAACTCTTGGCCACTGAATCCGGCGTCTCTGAGAAACCGGGTTGTAAAGTGTGCCACAAATCCTCGACAACCCACTTCCACTGGGTAAACCTTGACTCTCCATCCTCGCTGTTCCGCTTCAGTGGCTAGTTGAGCATACCGCAGTTTCTTCCTCTCATACGCCTCATCTACAGCATCCTCCCCATTGGCACTGTTAACTCTATCAGGTGAACAAGGCATGCTGATCGAACCACAAGACAATATCTGGTCGAAGGTTAGTGGTGGCAATCTCAGGTGGAAAAATAAGCCGTTGACCAACATCTGCCAGCATTTTCCAGTCTCTGGCAGCTTCCTGTTGTCTGTAATGTGTGTAATGTTTTGATGGAACAAGTGGCAACTTATTGGTCATGTTATGCTTGTCTTCCAATGCTAAGGCCAAACATCGCAGCACCTGGTCATGGTGCGGCAAAACGATCCTTGGCTAAGAGCCACCTTACAGGCGAAAGGATGGTTCCTCGGTGTGTGACACCAACTGTCAAACATGGAGGAGGAAGCGTGATGGTCTGGGGCTCTTTTGCTGGATCCAGAGTCGGCGACTTGCACAGAGTGGCACCCTGAACAAAAACTGCTACCACAGCATTTTGCAGCGCCATGCAATACCCTCTGGTATACGCCTAGTTGGTCAGGGGTTCATCCTACAGCAAGATAATGACCCAAAACATACCTCCAGACTATGTCAGAACTACCTTAGAAGAAAAGAGCAAGACGGTAGGCTTCAAATCATGGAATGGCCAGCACAGTCTCCAGACTTAAACCCCATCGAGCTGGTTTGGGATGAACTGGACAGAAGGGTGAAAGCAAAGCAACCTACAAGTGCAACACATTTGTGGGAACTTCTGCAACAGTGTTGGGAAGAACTTTCAGAAGAATATTTGATTTCCATTGTAGAAAGAATGCCACGTGTGTGTTCGGCTGTTATATCTGCAAAAAGGTGGCTACTTTGATGAGTCAAAAATTTAGATTAAATTTTGTTAAACAAAACGATTCCATGACTTCTTTTTTTATCTCCAATTGTTTATTTGTTCTATGCTTTAATTTCAGAGTACATTGAGACATTAAACTGTGTAAATTTCAATAAAAACTTTTGACCGGTAGTGTGTGTGTGTGTGTGTAGATATATATATATATATATATATATATATATATATATATATATATATATATACAAAACAGATCAACACTTTACCAATAACAAAGCTAGATGGTGGTTTTAAATTGAAAGGTTAAAGTTTAGGTGTGCAAACAAGCCTCCCAAAAACACACCTCTCACTGTGGGCAGACTGGCAAGGGTGGCATGGAGGGGCACAGCAGTTCTGCCAGTCCTCACTGCAGATATAGTCGTGCATGGTCGTGCATCACGGGAGGAGGAAGGATGTGAAGATGGTCAGGCTGGATCAGCCCCAGTGTCATCCTGTACCCGTAAGCATTAAGGGGAATGGAGAGAATCTCACTTACAATAGCTGGACCCAGAAGAGGACATCAGGCAGTTTTAACCACTTTTGAAAGGATGGCAGCTGCTTACAGATGACCAGAGAAGGACAGAAGAATATGATTAGTGTGGAGAAGGATGACACTTTGGACTGTGGAAAAGTAAAGAAGCAATTTAACAAAGTATGAGATCAGCCCAGAGACGTATCGATGGTGGTTTCATGCTATGGATATTCTCCAAGGACAGACATCCAGAGAGCTTTATGTGAAGTTGAAGGACCTTCATGAGAAGTGGGTGAGACTGCAGCTGAAGACCGTGAAGGAGATTGGTGAAGTCATCATTATGGAACAGAAAAGGTGAACCTGTTTTTTTTATTGCTAAAGTTAATCACAATTGGTAAATTGCCAAAAACAAATCAAGTGGCTCCAGAGAATTATAAAACAAGATATTAAGTAAGTCCAGTGATTCTTTAGACTAAAGGTTTGATAAACAAACATCCCACAGTGGATAAACTTAGCCACGCACCTAGGCAATGGAATTCTCTGTATTTACAAAATAAAAGGGGGGACAGGGTTACTGTCAGGTGTGAACAAGAGAGAAAGAATCTGAGCTACAAATCTACATCCCGACCAGGAATGGCGCGAAGTAAGGTTGGTGGTACATCTTGACAGGGATGGGCCGACTCGATGGTAGGACAGAACTGGAAGTCCGCCATCTTGGGGAAAGGGCATAGCTGTAAGACTGCTGAACAACTCTGTTGTGATCAGCTGTATTGGCTAGAGCGTGGTGCTGCACTGATCACAGGTAGGAGTTTAGCAGTACAAAGGGGACGCAGCTAGGTGATTAAACAAGCCAGAGCGCTGTTTGTGTGTTTGTTTTGTGTATTGGCAGATCTCTACGAACCCGGGTGCTGAAGCAACTGAGCCAGCATGACCCCCGGAGCAGCTACACTGCCACAGCACAGTCACCTGCACTCCCCACTACCTCAACCCGTGTGTGCACTGCTGGATTGGACACTGTATTTATTGTTTTATTTTTTTGGTTTGGGACTGCAAACACCGTCTGTCATCCCCCAGTACCATTGTTGGTAGCGGGAGGAACCTGTATAAATAAACAAAGGTTGTTTTTGGAACTGCACCATAGCAGGGGGTGCACTGTAGGGTGATGAGGAGAAACCGTCCCTGAAGGGAGTGCCAGAGCCAATGTGACACTCCCTCTGAAATCCCCAGTGAAGACCGGCAACTTCACACAGCCAGGATACAAACCTGTACCCCCTGACTGTATGACTCACCCTGCACAGCATGCAACCATGCATTGACCAGGTGAGTCACTCGGTAGCCCACTATTTGTATGCATTTTTAAATACAATAAAGTAAGAAATGTAGACTAGCCAATAAAAAGGGTTTTGCAATAAACAATAACACATGTCCTGATAAGCCTACATTTACATTGTGTCTAATTTACAAGAACATTGTGTATGCATGACCCTGATCCTGTACTGTTAGGATCTTTGTATCTATCACATCAGAACACGCTGCTACCTTTCAGTGGCATCATGTGTATCAATACTATATAATAGGTAATTTCATTATGTTAATATACTAAACACTAAACACCTCATATTATGACATAATAAATTAAACAGAACAATATGATTGCAGGATCACTGTAGACCAGGGCTTCTCAATCTCCGTCCTGGGGACCCCCTGTGGCTGCTGGTTTTCATTCCAACCGAGCTCTCAATTACTTAACTAGACCCTTAATTGAACTGATAATGTGCTTAATTAGACCTTTTTACTTATTTTCAGCTCTTAAACAGTTGCAGTTCAAGTTACTTATCAAATGCTATAGCTAACTTGAAATAGAAGCCCTGTTCTAAACCAAGGTAAGACAACAGACCTCTCCCCTGTGCATCAAAGTTAATTAACATTAAATCAGCTCCAGGGCTTTTACTTCAAGGTGCAAGGACCCGTTAGGATACGTAAACCAATCCCTGAGTGACGCGTGATCACAATGTTATAATTAATACAGTGCAGAGTTACATATTTCATGTTATCACTCTAATGTTTATCATACCAAAATATGACTAAGAACATACATTTTCTATTTGATAGGTAGTTTAATGTATCCTAAGTTAACAACGGAACACAACTCCAACTACTAACATTAGCATGTAAAAAACAATTGCTGCTGTGATCCTACATGAGGAAACTGACTGTGTTTTAGATCTGAGCTGCACCAGACATTTTTGCTATTTGCAGTTTTAGTTAAATTTTTCTAACTAACTTTTCTATTTCTAAGTGTAGCTTCCTCTCCTCAAGAATCAAATTGTGGTGTTGTTGTTCCATGATCATAGCCATGGTGATTCCTCTCTCTCTCTCTCTCTCTCTCTCTCTCTCTCTCTCAGGATTTTGGGATGTGGGAGGGGCTTGTGAGCTGAGAGCGCTGTGTTTGAATAGTGCAGGTCTGTTTTTACAGTCTTGGTTTTACTATTTTTACACGCTTAATTTAAAAGGAATTTTATAAGTTTCTTTAAAAAAAATATATATATATAGCCTTTACATTTTGATTTATTTATTTATTTATCTATCTATCTATCTATCTATTGGCCTTTCCGTTTGGGAGGCTAAGTTAGTTTGTGTAGCCCGAGATGGGCTCACACTCCGGCGGTATAGAGGGACTGACACGGAGACATGGGTTCAGGTGTGTGCCCGACAATGAAGTTTCCGTGGAGGACGTTC
Source organism: Huso huso (assembly GCA_036884735.1). Classification (NCBI taxonomy): domain Eukaryota; kingdom Metazoa; phylum Chordata; class Actinopteri; order Acipenseriformes; family Acipenseridae; genus Huso; species Huso huso. Next base: position 10,331,877 of record CM072704.1, on the reverse strand, counting down.
TGTTATCGGTCGGTAAGACAATTGGTTTTAACAACATAAAATCTGCTTCACGTATGAATAAGGCCATTGTTCTGTTTTTAAGTCAAGAAACACTGGTAAATAAGATTATAGAGGAAGGATTTTCTGTCAATGGTGCTTTTTTATTTCTGCTTTACCTCTTTCAATTCCTCTAAGGAAAGTGGTTTTATCAAATGTTCCCCCTTTTATTCCAAATGTAGTGATTGAAAGAAAATTGGCAAGATACGGTAAAATCATGTCCCCTATTAGAATGATTCCGCTAGGCTGTAAGAACCCCGAGGTGAAACATGTGTTGTCTTTTCGTAGACAAGTGTTTGTATTGCTGCATAAACCGGGGCAGGATCTGAATGTAGCCTGGAGGTTTATTATAGAGGGGAAAGAGTGTGTTATTTTTGCAACCTCGGACACAATGAAATGTCAGGCTGAGGATGTTCGGGGAGCACAGGTGGAGGAGTCGGCGGAGACGCCCGTGTCTGCGCCCCGAGTTAAGAAGGGGATTGCTGCGGAGGAGCAGTCTGCAGTAGCGGATCAGCCTACAGAGTCAACCGTACAGGAACCCCCTGCAGATCCGAAGGGGAGCTTTACTGATGTTTTTAAAAAAAAGAAAATGCAGAAAAGAGCTGAAGCAGTGGTCGTGAGGGAGTCTATCTGGGGCCCTGTGGCGGCTCACAAAAGTAGCGGCGAGCCTCAACTCGCTGCTCCTGGGGAGCCGAGCCACGGCTCGCTGGTTGGTGGTGATGCAGAGTCTCAGCCCAGCGCTGCCGCCGTCGGACAGTCGGGGCTGGGGAGAGCGGCGGCGGCGGGCGGTGATCAGGCACGTGGCTGCGGAGCTTCCCAAGACAGGAAGGAGGCTAGTGGCAGCGCTGGACTAGCATCCAGTGACGCCATAGCCCTGCCCTCAGCAGAGTCCTCACGGCCGGAGGAAGAGGAGTCGGGAGCCAGAGAGGAGGATTCGGCCGAGGAATTGGAGGCGTTCGCGGGAGAAGACGAGGATGAGGAGGGAGAGCTCTCTGACACCGTGATGCTCTCCGACATCCAGGTCAGTCAGCCCAAAAAAAAAAAAACTGTATTCGCTTGAACAGTTTATTAATTTTATGGATAGTACAAAGGGTAAAAGGGGAGTGGAAATTCCACTTTTCTTTCCTGATTTGAAATTGTTTTTAGCCTCTGCTAATGTACTGTTAAGAAAAGCGAGTTTCGAGGAATCTGACAGGAAAAAGAGGTTTCGTTTGAAAAAGTTTGTAAGCACTGCTAGAAAAATGGTTGCACAATCAAATGGTTTTTAATGGATCAATTCAATTTTAAAGCTTTTACCCTTGTTTTTTGTATTTTTTTATTGCCATTTTCCTTCATGGATAAGTTTTTAGTGAGTTCTTTAAATATAAACGGTTGCCGTGATGATTTTAAGAGAGCCCAATTATTTAATTTTATTGAGTTTAAAAAAGCCAATTTTATTCTATTGCTGGAGACCCACTCTGACAGCAGCAATGAAGCACACTGGCTGTCAGAGTGGAAGGGGAAGGCAATTTTAAGTCTCGGCTCTAATGTTAGTGCAGGGCTGGCAGTTTTATTCTGGGAGTAGACGTGGTGGCTGTAGAGGAGGTTGTACAAGGGAGGCTTTTAAAAATTGAATTGAAATTAAATGGTGTTTTTATTGATCTTTTTAATTGCCTGCTGGAAGAGAAGGTCAAGGGGTCCCTGGTAAGAACAAGATTTGTGGAATTAAGAGACATGGAAGCCCCACGACCTTCTTCTTCAGCTTGGAGAAGAAAGAAGCTGAAAGAAAAAATGAATGCTTACACTGAGGCTGCCCGGGGAGAGAGGTCTCCAGCCCTCAGGAGCTTAGCCAGGCCGTGGTGACATTTTATTCAGAACCGTACCAGGCTGAGGGCTGCCCAGCAAGAGGCGGAGCGACCTGGACACCGGGCATCCCACTGGAGGAGCTCACAACCGTCGTCACACAGCTCTCCAATGGAACAGCACCTGGGCTGGATGGGCTGCCTGCTGAATTCTATAAACATTTCTGGAGTTGCATTAGAAATTATCTATACCAGGTGCTGAATGAATGTGTGGCGGGAGGGAGAGCTGCCTCTGAGCTACCGCAGGGCAGTACTGACTTTACTACCCAAAAAAGGAGACCTCTGTGAGCTGAAGAACTGGCGTCCTGTGTCGTTGCTGTGCTGCGATTATAAGGTCTTTTCTAAAGCTCTGTCCGGCCGTCTTAGGGAGTGTATGGGTACTGTGGCGCACAGAGGCATTTGGTTTTGGTCCTGTTTTTATTTCTTATATTAAAATTTTATATTCTAATATTTAAACTTAGACACAATAGCAGCATTCCTCAGATGGACTGAGTCACAGGAAAGAGTTCCACAAACAAAAATTAGTGACAGACAAAAACCATTCGAATTTTACAGCGATATGGAATATTGTATAGTTGAGTCAAGGTGAAAAGAAATAGAGACAGAATGTATGTATTGTGTTTATATATCGTGTTGTACAATTACAAATGTAATTTATTTTTTGAAAACAATACAAAATAGTATGCAGCATGTTAAAAGTATATCCATGTCCGCAGGGGTTCAGGAGTGCCGATCGCAGAGGATCCTACATCCTGTACCTTTTTGTCTGACAGGTGAGAATTATACAGTTTACAAAGAACCGCATGAAAAAAAAGATATTTTATGTTGCAAAAAAGAACTCTATGTACATAACATGTACAAAAAAAAGGTTTCCTATTCCTTGAATTGAAAGACAAAGTGTTTGGAAACGATATATTTTATGATGTGACATCAATGGGTAAGACAATGCCTAGTTTGTTTTCAGAACCCAAACGGCGAAACACCAAAACACTAGTGCTTGTCATTCCTGTTCATCAGATTAGTCTCCCTGCTGCTGGTATTGTTCAAACCTGAAGATTATATAAAAACAGGGCTGGGCAAAGGTGAGCATGCAGCTACCAACACCAACAATAAGGCATGAAACCCACAAGCAGATGAGAACTTGAAGCGCATATATGGAAGCTACTGTAAATCAAGGGCAGTGGAATATGGTAGAAGAAATCCTACCCCTCTTCCTTAATTACAAGAATCTGTACCCTTTTCTGTTTACAAATTAACCCCTGCATGTACAGGTGTCGATAACAAACAAACTTTAGTGGTCTTAAATTAATGCTTATTCCACATGTATCATCTCCAATAAATTAACACTTTCTGTAACTTTGTAGTTTTTTTGCCTGAAATGCCGTAATCAAGGACAATAAAATACATATATTTGAATTTGCCACTTTAGGTAGCCTATAAACACTTTCACACTACAATAAATGTTTTAAAGTTCACGCAAAGTAAAGCAAAGCTATTCGTACAGTCAATTGATATTCAGAACGAATGCAGGACCACCCGGTCGGCTCAACTAGAGATCAGGTTAAGGGTTGTAGGAAAGCTGCAGGCTGCATGTGGGGCCTATGTTTTGTCACCTTTGATAATTAATTTAAAACATCCTCTGAGCAGAGAAATTGTATATAATAATACAAATTAATATAATGTCATTTTTTTATGCTGAACGCTTCTTTTTTTTTGTTTAAATTTGCTTTTACGTTTACATTTGCTAAACAGGGTGTATTCAAATAATGACTGATTGCAAATCAGAAATCTAGGATTATCTGCTTAATCCAAGATTTACTAATCCTGGTTTACATTTGTGTGGTGCAATGTAACTGTGATTAAACATAACCCCAGATCAACTAACCCTAGATTAGCACTAAACTGAGTTTTATTTAATCCATGTTGGTGAAAGCAACCCTATATATATATATATATATATATATATATATATATATATATATATATATATATATATAACACACCGATAGACCTGTGGTCAGCGTACCTGCCTGCCATGACGTCAAGGAGTTAACGGACAAACAGGCTGCAGGTGTGGTTAGGTAGGGGATCATGGTTATACCAGTATTAGTTCTTAATTGGCCCACACCTGTAGCCTGTAACCGTCCCAATTCCTGGATGATTCGGACCCCTTTAAAAGAAAGTCTTTACAGCCAGTCAAGGTTGGCTTCCGAGCAGTAATCAGAGTGGGCTTGTCTACACCCAGCACTGAAAAGGAATAACAAAGAGGAGCTGGTGCATCTGCGATCTTATTTCCTGTGCCAGTGCTGTTGGAATTAAATACAGCAAAGTGGAAAGAGACAGAGCTTGTTTTACCCAGGCTGGGGACAGTCTGAAGCCAATAACGACCTGGTAGAAGCCAGAAACAAATCGCTTATTCACCAGCTGCTAACTGTCCAGTTAGTTTACATTGTTTTGCTTTTTTCTTGTTATATGAATCCTGTTTGAACTGTTTATTTTGACCTCGTCTTGCAACCAGGATTGTCATTTCTGTTTTTTTTTTCTTTTCTGGGGTTTACTGTCTACTGTACTATATATATATATATATATATATATATATATATATATATATATATATATATATATATATAAATATGTGTGTTTTAAATATGCCTTCATATTATAATACACTGCATGATAGATGTATTACTTCTATTCTCCTCCTGTAGTCCAGTTTAACACAAACTAGACCAGAAGAGAGCCAGGCTGTGAGAGCCCTTGAGCCCCTTCACTGGGGCTGTGTTCACTCTGGAGCCCCTTCACTGGGGCTGTGTTCACTCTGGAGCCCCTTCACTGGGGCTGTGTTCACTCTGAGCTCCTTCACTGGGGGCTGTGTTCACTCTGGAGCCCCTTCACTGGGGCTGTGTTCACTCTGGAGCTCCTTCACTGGGGGCTGTGTTCACTCTGGAGCCCCTTCACTGGGGGGCTGTGTTCACTCTGGAGCTCCTTCACTGGGGCTGTGTTCACTCTGGAGCCCCTTCACTGGGGGCTGTGTTCACTCTGGAGCTCTTCACTGGGGGCTGTGTTCACTCTGGAGCCCCTTCACTGGGGGCTGTGTTCACTCTGGAGCCCCTTCACTGGGGGCTGTGTTCACTCTGGAGCCCCTTCACTGGGGCTGTGTTCACTCTGGAGCCCCTTCATTGGGGGCTGTGTTCACTCTGGAGCCCCTTCACTGGGGGCTGTGTTCACTCTTGAGTGTACTTTTCTCTTACCTGTTTCCTGTCCAAAGCAGGCCACTGTGGTCAGCACTGAAAGACACAAGGAGAGGCAGTGACTTGACAGGACAGTCTTTCACTCCAGTGAGTCAAATTAAAGAAAATAATAAACTCAACTAAATGTCACAAACTATCAAGAACGTTCTCCACCTATCCTTTTCTTGCTATTGTAGGTCAGTCGTTTGTCACTTCAGCAGAAAACCCTGGAATTGGATCTCTTTGTGAAGGTCCAGAGGAAACAATTCATCTTTTTTTTTAATGCATTTATGGCAGCTTTCAGCATTTCAAAAAGTTGAGCAGCAATCAAAACACATTTTCAAATGACAACAGGTAAGATTTATGGATGCATGTTGTTATGTACAATCATTTTAAAATGAAGGGAGAAGTTGTTTGAAATAATGACTAAAGGGACAATGTTGTATAATTGGGATCATGTCTATGTTTTTCTAATACTAGAATAGGGTATAGGGAGTGTTGATTGGTTTTCCCCCCTAAAATTAAATACGAAAGTAGCATCAAATCAGCAGATTACACCTGTACAATCAAAGCTCAGAGACATACATTTGCTAGCACAATGCACAAGACTACAGAAATTGGCAAGGGATTCTGGGAGTTGTAGTTTTTTTTATGTCTAGTATCAGTGTAATGTGAAAGAAGGTTGGGAAGGCTGCATTACCCACCATTAGTTGAACGTCACTTAAATAAACTAAGTAAATAAAAATAAAACAAACTATGAAGAAACATCTGAAAAGGTTAAATCCATCCATTTATTTTCATTACTACTGTAGCGCAGTCATTTTTCTCTTCAGCAAAAGCTTTTTTGAAGGTGGCTCCTGATCAGAAACACCTGCTGTCATATAAAGCCCTGTATATCACAGCATGCAGACAGCAAGAGACCTCCTCGACTTAGATAGCCACACACCCACATGACCATATATATATATATATATGTGTTTTGATTGCTGCTCAACTTTTTGAAATGCTGAAACCTACCATAAATGCATTAAAAAAAAAAAAAAAATTGTTTCCTCTGGACCTTCACAAAGAGATCAAAAGAAACTCATTCACTATTATAACACATTTATTTTCGAAAAATAAAGTATATAAATGTTGGACAATGCCGAAATGTTTTTGGTTTCCTTGACCATGACATGCTTGAGTGACTATGACTGAATCACCTAATTAGTGAGACAGTTGATTGGACACTGGATATGATTTCAGCTGTTGAATTGCAAGCTTGAATAAAAGCAATAAAGAAAATCACAGAAAAAAAAAAAATATATGCCACGTCTGTCAAGACAGCAGCGCCTTTTCAACAATCAGCCTGTTGGAGGCTGGACGAGGGCAGAGTGCTGTGTGTGGCTCGATGTCTTGGGTGCTCACAGCCAGCAGTTTCAAACCTGGCGAGACGGTATAACCAGACACACTCTGTCAATGACAGGCAACAAACTGGGAGACCAAGAGTCACAACACCTGCCCACGATCGACAGATCATTTTGCAGCATCTTCGTGATGTCAGTTGTTAATCAACACAATAAAAAGTCACTGCACCTGCTCTAAAACAGAGCTTGTCATTTTTCGATCACATCTAGTGAATTTTATCCAAATGTATGTGATAAGTTTCTTTTGATGCTCAAATATAAGTGATACGTTTCATTTCATGCTCAGTATATACAGTATATCCAGGTGAGTTTGGCATTATTTAAGGAGAAATTTTACACCAACTAACACATTGAATTACCAATTGCAAAAGCAATCCTGGTGTGTTATATACTGTATATTACACCTGGCTTCCTCTAACCCTGGCTGTGAGTTTGACTAAATCCACTTAACCAGCTACAGGGGCAGTCACACTGCCAGAATGACTATTTATCTGAAAGTGAAACTGACCTGTGTGCTGGACATGCCAGAGCGTGAAAGTGTGTCTCTTAATTGAAGTGCATTGCACCCTGGAATCTGTAGTTGTGACATAGCTCTCAACAAACAGTGGCTCTGCAATAGGTTCCAGTGTCTAAAACAATGAATTGAGCATAATGCAGTCCACATAGCTATTATCATACAATCCAGCGTGGAGATAAGCGGTACAGACATCAACAGAAGGTGCTTCTCTTCCACCTGCAATGTGGGAGGGTGCTCCCTGGTTCTGGTGCTAAACGGCTCACACAGTGTGGAAGGGAGTGTGTTTCTCTGCAGATACAGCAGCACTGCCTCGTTCTATTGGGCTCTGAGCACAAGATGTCACAAGATTGACATCTTGTCATTGACATCTCTGTCACAAGATTCCCAAGCTCCAAGTTCTCCACATCCAACCTACAGATATTCTCAGACTTCATTGCAGAAATGTCAATTTCAAAATTAGAATATATATAATATATAAAATACATGGTTGAAGGCTATATTTGCATCCTGAGCCTTTAAAAAAGGCATAATACCACAGTAGTGACGTCAAAAAAGTGACAATTCCTCTAGAGGAAAATATACTTGAACTTTGACCCATTTGACTCTCGACCACCACTTTCAATTCAAACACAATTTACGTCCTGTACAGCACTGAAACACTACGTTTTAAAAAAAAAAAAACTGTACTGCTGGGTTGAATTATTTTACGGAAGTCAGTTTAGCACTTACTGGGGGCCTCTGAAAGGACAGAACAAACATGTAGCAAGCATTGCACAGAAAAGATTGTTAGCACACAGTATTAAATGATTGATTTGTTCAGGTCCGTTCCAGTAACAAAGTATGGCTGTCCTGGCTCTGGACCCACAGCCATTTCCTAGCTAACCCACTCCAGCAATGCGCATGCTCTCCCTGCTGCTGACAGCTCACATTAACCACGCTTTATAAAGAGGAATCTGACACCATTGAATCAACCTCTAGTGTAGAAGCCTCAATGAAAACCACCAGGAGTACACTCACACAGCAGAGTGAACACGAGTGGTGCAGGCCGGGAGGATTGGGGAAGACGAGAGTGTGAGAAGGTTGTGTTCGGGGAGATAGAGATAGTGAGAAAGGGTTTGCATGGTGGTGTGTGCGTGTAGGGGTTGCATGGTGGTGTGTGCGTGTAGGGGTTGCATGATGGTGTGTGCGTGCAGGGGTTGCATGGTGGTGTGTGCGTGCAGGGGTTGCAGGGTGGTGTGTGCGCGCAGGGATTGCAGGGTGGTGTGTGCGTGCAGGGGTTGCATGGTGGTGTGTGCGTGTAGGGGTTGCATGGTGGTGTGTGCATGTAGGGGTTGCATGGTGGTGTGTGCGCGCAGGGATTGCAGGGTGGTGTGTGCGTGCAGGGGTTGCATGGTGGTGTGTGCATGTAGGGGTTGCATGGTGGTGTGTGCGTGCAGGGGTTGCATGGTGGTGTGTGTGTGCAGGGGTTGCATGGTGGTGTGTGTGCAGGGGTTGCATGGTGGTGTGTGCGTGCAGGGGTTGCATGGTGGTGTGTGCGCGCAGGGGTTGCATGGTGGTGTGTGCGTGCAGGGGTTGCATGGTGGTGTGTGCGTGCAGGGGTTGCATGGTGGTGTGTGTGTGCAGGGGTTGCATGGTGGTGTGTGTGTGCAGGGGTTGCATGGTGGTGTGTGCGTGCAGGGGTTGCATGGTGGTGTGTGTGCAGGGGTTGCATGGTGGTGTGTGTGTGTGGGGGTTGCATGGTGGTGTGTGTGTGCAGGGGTTGCATGGTGGTGTGTGCGTGCAGGGGTTGCATGGTGGTGTGTGCGTGCAGGGGTTGCATGGTGGTGTGTGCGTGGAGGGGTTGCGTGTTGTGTGGAGGTGAACTGGGGTACAGGTTTGGCATGAATGACGGGTGGGGTGGGGGCAGACCGGGAGGATTGGGGAAGACGAGAGTGTGAGAGAAGTTTGTGTTCGGGGGAGAGAGAGAGATAGTGAGGGTAGGGTAAAAGAAAAACTACTACAATCATTTATTTTCACGCTCGACTCCCAGTCCCCTTCCCACTTAATGATTTTATTTTGTGATTATTTAATTATTGTAAAAATAAATTGCCTTCACCTACTCACGGTTGCAGTCTCATTTCTGTCCCAAAAAGACCACGAAACTTGCTACAATATATTGATGGACATTACATAAGAAAATGAGATGTCCTTTTTTGGAATACCATGTTCCTTCTCAAAAATGTGTTTTAATATTAGCCTTTAAAAAAGGAAAACTGCTTTAATGAATTTTCATGTATCTATTTCAGTGCAATGTAGTTTCTTCATTGTAATAAAGAAATACATTTTTTAACATTTACATTTTATTTCTGTTTCTTCATAAAAAAATAATTTTCTGGGGAGAGTAAAAAATACATTAACTTTGCACTAAGGGTTACTCTTAAATGAATTCACGATCCAGTTTATGGTAAACTGTGCATTCATGACTTAGAAACTCAGCTGTCAGCTGAGCAGAATATGCCAAAAAACTGGTCTGAATTCAAAAAATGCAAAGCGGCCCAGAATTTGGGACGTAAATGAAAACAGGGGCAGTCTATATGTAAAACTGTGATTACATTAGAGATAAACTAATGGATCCTGTAACAAAACTGCAATAGTCTGAAGATACATATTTGCAATTAAAATATATCGCGCAAACGATTATAGATATATGCTATTTGAAAGTAAAAAGTACATCACCACAGAAAGCCAATTCTTTCATTCGTGCATAACATGATAATTTATATAAAGTAATCACCCATACTTTGTTACATTAGTACAGCAAAATACCACATTATATTTTAATTGAAAGGTTCTGGAAAGCAGATATCTCTTCTCTCCTTCTCTCTCTCTCTCTCTCTCTCTCTCTCTCTCTCTCTCTCTCTCTCTGATCACAATGTTAAATGACTGCACTATATATATATATATATATATATATATATATATATATAAAGCGTCACATATAGTTCACCTTTAACACAGCGCTATTCGTCCAGTTAAGAAAATATTCATTACTGTGAGGCCGCCAAACAAACAATAACTACAGAGCGATCGAATGTTGCACGAGATGCTGCAGATTCACTGCGTTTAAAATGAAAACAAAAACAATTACGCTGTTAATTTAAATTAACTATCAGATTTTCTTTTATGAAAAAGAATGCATACACATATGTTGGTCAAAAAGTCCAATATGTGGGGACATTACACCACAGCCACCTCTGGAGCGTTCTGCCTATTGAACGCAACCCTAATCTTGCATTGTAGCAAAAGATCAAATGTTGTTTTTAGATAACAAAGCTAGAATAAATGTTACTATAGTCTGCAAGTGTTTCCTTACAACACACGTGGACATGTTGATCTGGACCACATGTGATGGTTATGAATATTGTCTGTTCAGGTATGCAGAGAAACACATTGCCACACATTACAACACAATGCAGTTCATTCCTCTCACATCTATTACTCAGTCACCAGACTCTGAAAATCCTGTAACAAATGCAACCCTTAGAAAGCTCTGAGCTTTTGTGCTTCTACTTGCCTAATTTGGAGTCTGCATGAAAACGACAATTTTCTAAGAGGAGTAATTATAACAGTATAAAACTGTCAAGAAACAAATTCCTTTCAGGAAGGAGCAGTTCAATTATTGTAGTTTCTTTTCTTACTATTTTTATGACTTGAAATGTATTCCTCTCTGAATATTTGCCTTTTGCTTCAAAGCAGTGCCTAACTCTCCACAATTACATGACAAGCCCCATCTAGAATACTGCAGTTACAACATTTGACCAGCACTGGCAGCAAGTGCTATGCAAAAATCACATTAAAGGTGAATGTTCTTGAAACAATGTTAAAGTAGATTAAATTAGCCTTTCACAAAGCTTTTCCACCATCCTCACACACACACACACACACACACACACACACACACACACACACACACACACACATCACTTAAGAAGCTTCTTTAGCAGACAGAGCAAGCTGGATAATGATAAGCTCACATGCCTCAATACAGTTCAATACAATCTCTAAGCCATGAAAAAGGTTTGAAAACAAGGAATTGATCTCTTTTATGGTGATTGCTCACCACTATAGTATAGCTTTTGCTCATCACTGTTGTTAATGAAACACAACTGTTTTAATTCAGTACAGTACAGTGCCAGCTCCAACATCCCCTTTTAAAAACCACCCGAAACTGACAAGCCACTCTTTCAAACCATCAATCCCTCACCAGGGAGGCATGCTGCTGGATTTGTGTTAAAGTATTGGATCACAGTACTTACACATCACAATGTAGAGTTTCCCAGCCCGCATTCTGCCTGGAACTAAACGAAACTGCAACAAAATTGCTCTTTATAGAAAACCTTAATTTCCTTAAACTTTGGTAGCCCTTCACAGTTCCTCCCAGTGATGTTTTTTTTATCTCAAAGTGTTAACTGGTCACCAGCTACTGTTAGATATGCTGGTGATTTCATACGGCAGATGAGCTCAGTGTGTGAATTTGTATTTTTACACTAAAACCTCTTCTTCTTTCTGAGAAGCAGCTTCATCTGTAAGCCAGTAAGTGCAGCGCAGCCAAAATGACATTCGTCTAATATCTATACTTAAATCTATTAGAAATAACTGAGCTGCACACACCTGCAGTAGATGTATTTGCCTTTCCCTCTCTCCGTCTTTGTCAGCCGTAACATCAGGTATGAGAAGAACACAAGCATATGAAATCACTGATAATCAAAAGAACTGAGCATTGACTTCTACAGCCATCATCTGCTTGCATCAATGAATAAACAAATCTTGGAAGCAATTTTCAATTTTACTTACACATGAATGGTCAAGGAATGGTGACAAATACATTAAATGCCAGTACTGACTTTGAAACAAAACAAGACACGAACAAACCAGACCAAATGAATAAACTAAATGTTGAAAGTCCTGTTCATAAATTGAATATTAATGACAGAAAACTTGAATTGGAAATAATTTAGAAAACTAACCATTCAGCAAAAGATACGTTACTTCTAAACTATTTTAGCATTACCAGATTCTGTTTTGTGGCTTAGTGGTGAAAGCAGGTGATGGATTCAGGCTCAGTGTAGAAATAGAGTTTACAAGATGTAGGAAAAGTGATAGTGATATAGATAGAAAGTGTACCTCACAGTGCTGTTCACTGCAGATGTCATCGCAAAAACAGAACAAACTTCTCCTTTTCTGCGGTCAGTCAGCTCTGTGTTCATTTCTGAGAATAAGTGACTGTGGTTAGTGAAAGGAAGTGAAGGCAGGCAGGGTTTAAATTGAGCCTGAATACTGGAATGCAGCCCCTGCACCCCCTGTTAAACTGCCAAGAGGGGATTCTGAAAAGGGGAGATTGAGCTGAGCAGTTTGATACCAAACATGCCAGTCAATCATCTTTAGAAAGCCACTTAGTGGAGGAGTCTGAGCGGCCTCTTTATGAAGTGTACTGCAGTATATACTGCAACAGCACAGTATGGTAAAAACTAAATGAAAAATACAATCATAGTCAAACCATACTCAGTGCACACAAGTGCGCACGGTCAATTCTAGATAGGTTTGGTAAAACATTGTGAGTTCACATTGTAAAACTATCAGTCAAGACTGAATTGTATGAAGGACATGATTAAAAAAGGAATGAAAAACACAACTAGAGGGTTTATAACAAACAACCCCCCAAATCTCTGAAAACCACATCATACAGTTGTGAATGTACATGTCAATTGTATATATAAGTTCATTATAATTGCTTATTGTGGTTAAATGCATTCAAATGCTAGGCACATGGGATATGCAATTAACAGCAATCTACAGCATGTGTATTTTAATAAGAAAGGTGCTTCACTTTATAAAAGTTAACAGGAATATGCAATTATCAGATATGCAGTTAATTGGAACACACTGTACTTGTATAATTCTTAAACCTCTAAATGAACCTAATATAATGGCACACCAGGGCTACATTGCAAAAATCATTGGCACAAAAACAAGCTAGAAAGTTACCTCTCATCAGCAAAATAACATTAACGTTGTTTTAGTATATATATATATATATATATATATATATATATATATATATATATATATATATATATATATATATATATATATATATATATATATATATATATATATATATATAGCAGGTGGACTGCAACTGGTAGGATTAGGACCCAGGGAATCCTGTCTGTAAACACATCGGCTTCCCTATTCTTAATGTCTGTTCTTTATTATCATTGACTAATTGTTTTATTGGCAATTTGGGCGAGTTATATAAACCTACCGTTTTGTTGAACTATATCTAAACACTACCTGATTCGAGACACTGCTGGGGTCGTGCTGCTGTCTTTGGTAAGCCTGATTGCGTCGTCTATGTTTTGTATGTTAGCGTCTTTGTGTGGATTTGTTGTTTTGTTCTGTTGGTGATTGTAGGGCAAGGCTGGGTGGCGTACTGATTCTGTGTCCCCTCCTGTGTTTGCCGAGGTAAATATTGTTTTCCTACTTTTGGTATGTTATTGTAAAGTATTTTAAGCATGGTCCGATTCCTGGGGCAGTATTACGGATGTATATGTTTAATTCCATTTTTATAATGGCAATACAGTTAAGCATGCAATGATTGGTTGGGCTTAATACTAAAATGTATTTTTACGAGACTTTAAGGATGTGTGCAATGATGTAGTTCTTTTATTCCGCATCAATAAATGTATAGGCACGGTGTCTGAAGTAGAGGGATATATCGGTATTTAACTTGATAGCAGAGCTGATGTTAATTGTGCGTGTTTCTATTTTTAGCGAGCATCAATCGCTGTTTTCATTAGGTTTAGTTTTCGTTTATTGTGTTTTACTTTAAAAAGATCTATTTTTGTTGTCACTGATTGTTTTGGAATTTATATTGTGTTCTCTTGATTGTGTTTTGTTTGAGACATTGGAAGCTGCTGCTCACTTCACATTGACCCCATGAGAATGTTGGATAACTAGTTAGTCTTTATACTGACGCTAATGATTTTCTATGTTGCTTTACTACACCGCGACTGTTAGGTGTCTGCATTAACTGGTTAATGTCATTAAGCATTGATTGGACTCTGGGGTTTCGTTTCACTAGGATAAATGTGCTTTAGAATATCTAGTCCACCTATTATGCAGCTAATAATACTATGCACTCATGGCACTGACTCTGCTGCTATTCATATTTAAATGAGACTATTGGTTAGTGTATAAATATTGCACCATGTTATTTTGCACATGAGACTTTGCTGCTATACATAATGAAATCGATCTATGTACAATTATTGCATTTTGTTGCTTTGCACATTGAAGTTGCTTTCTCCTATGTTTGGATCTTTCAAGAGTATTAATAACGAAGTGATTGGGCCTTTTGCACTTTAGTTATAGCTGAGCTGTCTGTGTCGTAAAGGAAAGAGTAATTATTTGATATTGGATAGTTCACATGTTATACCAACCTAGTTGTCTCTCTTTGAGTGGATAGCACTGCTTGTTTAATTATTAATGGTCTCCAAGTTGCTTTAATACATCAGTCTAATTGATATTACTGTAATCTGTAATTGTTTGAATTGTATGATACCTGTTGAGCTTTTTCATTCAGCTTTTTCTTTTGTATTTTAATAAGCCGCTTTGGCATGTTTGAACAGCACATATGTCTATTCCTTTCATTTAATTGAAGGGAATCTATGTGGGGAGGCTTAAGATTTACTTGTTTAAATACGATTTCCCTTATATAATTAAAACATCTAGTAAGGGTGGCGTAGTGAACTATTATCACTTACGATCCATGGTCAAGGCTATATATAATATATATTATAAAATTCTGTAATGTATATTCAGTGACTGGCACAGCACTCTGTCATTACAACGAAATTAACTTTCTCTGCAGCAAGTATTAGAGCCCCACCTGTACCCCTCACTCAAACTCTACACAGCACAGACTCTATGTGGGTCTAGGGGCCCTAATACCTGCTGCACATGAAGTGATCTTATAATGCTGAGGCAGTCAAACAGATTCTATAGAAATCGGGGGTGGTGTCCATCCGCTCCCGCTCCCGAGTGGCGATCCAGTAATGGTGCTCCGTGGAGTGCAGGATGTGCCCTATAGCCTGGACATCGCGAGTTCGAGTCCAGGCTATTCCTTTGCCGACCGAGGACGGGAGCTTCCAGGGAGCGGCGCTCAATAGGCCGAACGTCGCCCGGAGGGAGGGTTAGGTCGGCCAGGGTGTCCTCAGCTCACTGTGCACCAGCGACCCCTGTAGTCTGGCCGGGTGCCTGTGGGTCTGCCTAGCGCCCAAGAGCTGCGTTGTCCTCCGACACTGTAGCTCTTGGGTGGCTGTATGGTGAGTCTGAGTCGTCTCTAATCCAGCAGTAAGTGAGGGAGAGGGAAGCAGACTTCCTGGATACTTCAATGCAGCTCCACGCCTCCCGTTACACTGAAAAGGGGAGACTCTGAAAAGGGGAGATTCTTGGCACACATGCGGAGTGCTGGAGTCTGCTCCACCCCTTTGAAAAGCTAACTGCAGCCATGTACCATGGTAAAAACTTAGCAAAGTGCAGTGAGAAATGAAAGGTATAGTCAGTTAATGCAAGGTGAAGTGTAAGTATGCACGGTACATGGCTTGAGTGGTGTGGGCTGTCGTGTGTGTTTGTGTATGTGTGCATTAAAAGACCCCTGTCTGTCACACTCTAAATGTTTTGAATTTTGACAGCTCTTTAATCATTTATCATAAACTCCTTGCAGATTATATTTACATGGATTGGGTGGTATGGATTGTGGTTTTACATTTATCTAAGTTTGTATTAAAATACAGTACTGATAATTGTGTCCCCCTGTGTGTTTTAATGAAGTGGCGTCTCACACCATTGAATTGAAAGGCAAGGGTTCAACCACATGGGTCAAAGATGAACGCCTCACCGTTCAACTGAAGAGCAAACTCTGAAGTGGAGGGGTAGGTGTGGTTCTTATGCTGATGTGAGTGTTAACTCGGCTGAAGAGCAAAAACGAGTACCTTCAAACCTAGCAGTCTCTCTCTCTCTCTTTCTCTTAACTCTGAATGTAACTTTTTTTTTTTTTTTTTTTTTTTTTTTTTTTTTGTCTCAGATTTGGATTTCAGTTTTATGATGTCCTCTACTCATCTTTGTGGTTTCTTCACGACTCTAAATGGTGACTTGAGTAGTATCAGAGGACTGGCAGGTTCTGCGCGACTGTTTATTGGTTAAGTCCCGGAATTCTCAGTCGATTCATTGTTTTCTCTATTTTTATTTATTTCTTAGACGCCCTTATCCAGGGCAACTTAGTCGTAAACAAATACATTTCAACAATCACAATACAAGTAATACAATTAAGAGCAAGATAAAAATACAATGACTTTGGTTCTACCATGTACAAGTGTGACAAAATACGATTCAATAACGGAGCAGATAAGTGTCAGTGATAGTTACATCAGGATATAATTAAGTACAAAATACTACAGATTAAATAACACTTGTGACAGATTACAGTACAGGATTAAATGCAGTAAAATAGGGGGCAGATAAGAGCAAGTAAAGCGCATTTAGGAGAGTGATAAGTGTCCAGAGGGGGGGAAAAAAAAAGTTCTACAGGTGCTGTCTAAAGAGGTGAGTCTTGAGGAGGTGCCGGAAGGTGGTCAGGGACTGAGCAGTCCTTACAGCTGTAGGATGGTCATTCCACCACTGCGGGGCATGGTGGAGAAGGAGCGGGCTCTGGAGGCAGGGGAGCGTAGAGGAGGTAGAGCCAGTCTTCTAGTGCAGGAGGAGCGGGGAGGTCGAGTGGTGGTGTAGGGCAAGATGAGGGTCTGGTGGTAGCTGGGTGCAGTCTGGTCAAGGCATCTGTAGGCTAGTACAAGAGTCTTGAACTGGATGCGAGCGGTGATCGGGAGCCAGTGGAGTTGCGTGGGTGAAGCAAGGCAGAGAGAACACCAGGCGAGCAGCGGAGTTCTGGATGAGCTGGAGCGGATGTGTGGCGGACGCAGGGAGGCCAGCCAGGAGGGAGTTGCAGTAGTCTAGGCGGGAGAGTACCAGGGCCTGGACCAGGAGCTGGGTGGCGTAGTTGGTGAGGAATGGTTGGATTCTTCGTATGTTGCTCAGGAAGAATCGGCAAGTGCGTGCCAGAGTGGAGATGTGCTGGCAATAAGAGGCAGGGGTCCAGGGTGATTCTGAGGTTCTTAGCGGAGGAGGGAGAGTGTGGTAGATTCCAGAGGAATGGAGATAGAGATCAGAGGAGGGAAAGAAGAGGAGGTCAGATTTAGAGAGTTTGAGTTTGAGGTGATGCGAGTGCATCCAGGAGGAGATAGCAGACAGGTAGAGAGACGGGAGGGGATGGTGGAGTCAGAGGTGGGGAAGGAAAATCTGAGCATCAGCATAGAAATGGTGTGAGAAACCACAGGATGCGATGAGGGGGCCCAGGGAGCGGGTGCATGGAGCGGGTCCATGCTTTTTTAGGTTTGTTCCTTTTGCTTGGTCTTCAGTTTGATTTACCAAATCAGGACACGTCAGTGGTTCAGTTGTTTTCAGGTCCTCTTGTATTTTTTGTCCGTCTGGGGTCTGCACTGTATAGGAATTATAGCAATTTGTGTGACGAGCAGGATTCCAGACTCCCTCTTTGTTGTTTTCTAACAGCTTATCCTACTTTGAGATTTGGTGGTAGTTTAGCTCCTCTATCAAAATACAATTTCTGCTTAAGAAGTTTATGTACTTCATTACTCACGACTTTTGGAGTCAGCAATTGAGACATTTTTGGAAGTTTGGTTTTCTGTCTTCCCATCAGCAACTGAACAGGAAATGCTCCTATGTCATCTAGGGGAGTGTTTTGAAAATCAAGCTGGGCCAAGTAGGGTTCTAGTCCACCAGCCTTGGCCGCCTTCAGCAGGTGTTTCATGGTTTGCACAGTACGCTCCACCATGCCATTTCACTGTGGGTACCTTGGACTTGTTGTGACGTGGTTGAACTCCTATCGCTTTGAATAGGTTTTAAATTCACTGCTAGAAAACTGTGGCCTGTTGTCTGAAATAAGTACCTCTGGTATGCCATGGTGAGCACACATGGATTTTAAATGTTTAATGACATTTGTGCTTTTTGTGTCACGTCCCAGTAGCATTACTTCAAAAAAACTTCCATGGTAATCTACTGCTAGCAGATGCTCCTTGTTGCAGAAAGTGAATAAATCCACTCAAATCTTCTGCCAGGGTCGCTCTGGAACATCATGTGGTTGCAGGGACTCTTTGCTGTACTTGTTGCATACAGCACATTTACTTACAATTTCTGTGACTTGTGCTGCCATTCCTGGCCAGTATAATGCATCTCGCCCTGCTTCTACATTTTACTTCAAATGGAACATTTCTTTTCTCATTGTTGTAAAGATTATTTGTTCTCCTTTTGAATACTATTCCCTCTGCTATGTGGATTTCATAAAAAATCCAGTATTTTATTTCTAAAGGAGTTTCATTTCTATTGTCAGGCACAATTTGCTGCAATTGTTAGGGCTTCATCATTCTTGCATTCTGGTGGTGGCATGTTAAGTATTGTTTCAATATTTCTCTGATCTGGAATCAGTCACTTCTAAGCACATGTCCCAGATATTGCATTTCAGTAAGTCCAATTTTGTAGTTTTCCTTTTTCAGCTTTAAATTCTTTTCTCTTGTCTTTTCTAGGACTTTCTTCAATCTGTAGCCGTGCTGTTCTATGGTATCTCCCAAACAAGCACATCGTCTAGTTCAGTTCCTTCCAACAGCTGTGTCACCGTTCTTTGGAAAACCTCTGGTGCTGAATTGGGTAAACGATAAATCTGGGTCCCTTGGATCAAGGCAGACTCTTAGATTTCCATCTGTTTTCCACAATCACTATTGAATTAACCCACTTTGTCGGTTCTTTGGTTTTCCTGATCACTTGAAGTTTCTTCTGCCTTGTCGACCTCTCACCATGACTGGATCAAGCTTCTGGGTGGGTGTATTTTGGGTGGAATGGTTTCATCTATTTTGATAGACTGTTCCCTTTCCAGGCAGCCAATACCTGAAACACATCCTCATCCTTGCTGAGAACATCAGTGGTGGTTACAGCCATTACTCTCTGAATGAGGTTCAAATCCTCACATGCTCTTATTTCTAGAATGGGTTTGCATCTGTTTTCACTACTAGGAATTGAAGTGCTTGACATTGGTCCTTGTAATTCACTTTGCGGTACACTTGCCTTCAACTTTTATTTGTTCTCCCATGTAGATGGACAGCCTTACTTTTTTTCTTTTCTCTCGTTTCTTGCCTCTGCATATTTTATTATACAAGCCAGCTGGGATTACATTAGCTTGTGCATCTGTGTCAAGCTTAAAGTTCACTACTCCATTACAAACGTTTAAATTCACCTTCCATTCATCATCTTTTGGCATTTGGTGGTGTTACTGTGCTATGAAAAGTTATTTTTCTGAACCTGTTTGATTCCCATCCTGCTTCTATATAAAAGGCACGTTTTTGAAATCAGTGTTCTGTATGCCTGTTTCTTTTTATGTATTTTTACTTATTACTTATCCTACAATAATATATTCTGTGTGTTTCTGCATAGATTAATGACCATGATCTATTCCATAAAGACTTTCCAGGCAGAAACAGTACAAATGTATCCCTGATATTATGGTTCCTGCTCAATTAAAGTGGCAAAAAACACATTCATAAAGTAATATCATTACTGTGGTTTATTTATGCTTTTTTTTATATGTACACGAAAGTGAAAACTCATGTTTAACTTAAATAAACTCTTTGAAATGTTTTTAGAAAAGGGGGCATTGTACAAAGAAACAAGAGATTTGTGACTCATACCAAAATGAAATCTGATCAGAAAGCTCGGCCAATCAACATGTAGTGATTATTGTAACGGATGTGCAATGGATGTATTTATTTTTTTGAATGTAAAAAGATTGAGTTTTATTGTGTGATTTATCATTTTTACTGTTGCACTGTCCCTTTAAACCCCAGGGAGACTACTGGTCTCCACAGTAATTGCAGTGATAATTCGTAATGGGGCCAGCTGTATAAAAACAGGTGGGGTTAATCAGCCAGAGAGCGACCGGGTTTGAGAGATTTGTGAGCTGAGAGCACGGGTCGGGGAACTACTGTTTGGTAAGGATTGTAACTTTTGAAGTGTAATACTGATGCGCTGTGAATTGGCCGGGCGCTAGAAGTTAATGGTAAACTATTACTATTCATATTGACTAGTTTGGGCGCTCTGTATTGGAGTGGTTTCGAGAAGTATCCCCCGTGCTCTTAGACTTCGTAGCAATTGTATGGGTTTGATTACAAAAGGAATGAGCATTGTCTGTATTCTGAGTTTGTAATTACGATCCTGTGAATTTATGTAATAATTGAGCGCTGCATACGAACTTCTTTTCTGTGTTAGTGGTTGTTTTCTACTTTTAGAGTAGCGTCTTTGTCCTGATTATCCCAACTGTAATTGTGTATGTGTTTACAATATATAGTTATAAGAGGCCTGTTAACTTTTGATTGCACCTTTGCACTTTATCAACCTGTGTATTAACTAAAATAGCGGCTATTGGAGTGTTTAGGCATTTTTTAGATTGCATGAAGCTTTCTGTTCTATGAAAATCACAGATTAGTTTTTTTTTTTGTGTGTGTTTATCTAAGGTTTAATTTTACTGTTTGGAAACCACTATTTGCTTTGAAGGGTGTTATTTAAAAGTGTTTAAGATTTTACTTTTGGAATTGTGTTGTGAATTATCCTTTTTTTTTTTTTTTACGTGGGAGTGTTGGTGTGACGTTATCTAATTCAAAGTATCCTAGTGCTTAGGGTCTGATGGGATCGCTCTTGGTTAAAATCTGCTGCTATATTTAAAGGTTGCTGCTATCAAATCTGCTGCTATAGGTAAAAGCTGTGATTTTGTTTAAATAAAATTCTTGTTTTTACACCTTGTTGTCCTCGCTGTACACACTGAGCTTTCTTGATTTTTAAAGAACCTGTTATTTATTTGGAGTTATATTAGCTTCGAATTGGCGTAGTCATTAATTCTACTTAATTGGTCAGTTAAAATAGTCAATTTAATTATAGGGATAACCGAGGGGGTTATCCTTGGTTTAGTATCGAACGGTGTTTTGGGAGGGGGCGCTACATTATGCTTACGTTAATGGTGGCCAATAGCAGTTCTGAAGCAGTATGAGGAAACATAATGCAAGCAGTGGACTGTGCTGAATGAAAGCGCATGATTGTTATCAAAATGTTCACCAGAGTCTTTTTTTTTTTTTTTTTTTTTTTTTTTGCAGGGGGTTGCAGGGCTGCATTGCAGTGTTCAGGAAGTCTGTTTCACTCTGAGACACCGCTCACAGGTGCAGCGCGCACTGAACTCAACCTGACCGCCGCCGCTGAGCGCGTAGAGGAGCGAGCTCGTGCCGCTGAGCGTGCGGGCACTGGGGTCGGGTCATCATTGGAAATTCAAAGTTAACGGCGTCGACGGGAAGAAGACACACAGCGGTTTTATATATATATATATATATATATATCTATCTATATCTCATTATCTCCTAGCTTAATATAATAACTTTTTTTTTAGTTTATAACAGCATATGACTGCCCGGATTGGAAACGAAGGTAAATATTATCATACAATACTCGACATTTTATATTATTGCGCCCAGCAGTGCTTTTGGTAAAGCTGTGTTTGGCACTATAGTTATTGTCCCCGGTCTGTATCAAGTGTAGCCTATTCATTCAGGAGAAGCAGAGTCTTCAGTAACACAAGCGGAGGGGCAGCACAGGACGTTACAATAAATACAACGGGCCCCACATTGTAAAGTGTTTTAAATGATTCAACGCTATTTTAAGGTGCCTTAGATTAGAATTATAAAATGTAGGCCCTACATATATACAATCGAATTGGGATCATTTTCTGTTTCAGTAATGTGATCATCAGAAATACTGTAACGGCAAATAAGTAGCCTACAGAATGTGTACATTGCAAAAACCGTTTCTTTTAGGTTTGTATCAATAAGCACCAATATTCTATTTGAGTGGTGTTAGGTTGTATCCATTCAAGTGTTACAAGTTAAATTGCAACAAAAAATAAACTAATGCTTCAATGTATCTTGTAGGTGGCACCAAACCACTGTGCAACGTTTTTACATTGTAAAGGTTAAGACTGCACCCTGTTGGTCTGCATTGATATAAATCATGTTTGTATTGCTCCTGTTTAAAAGCACACGCACGTTCTTTTAAATCTGCTGCATAATAGTGAATATACACAAACGTGTGTTTTTAGTTTTTAAGTCTTAAAATATTTATCATTATGTTTAACCCATTTTGCTTTTTAAATGACACCTTCAATGTTCTACTACACCACTGATGGGGAAAATGTAAAATAAATTTGATGGCTGACAAAACCAAATCTTTGTACTGTTGTGAAATGTAATTTTTTTCTTCTCAAATGTTTTACTTGTAACTTATCTTCCTCTTCCTTTAACCTTTGTAAATCACCTCCTCACCCAGTTCATTGCTCTGTGTGTAATCTCCATGCCTGCAATGGTAATGACTAGAGTTAAATCATATTGGTCAGGTATAACCTATTTATTATATTATTATTTCTCAGCAGACGCCCTTATCCAGGGCAACTTACAATTGTTACAAAATATCACAGTACAAAGTATCACATTACAAAATATCACCTTACAAAGTATCACAGAATAGCTGCTGGTGGATTTATCTATAGATACAGATCTATAGATAGATCTGTATGATAGCTACAAAGTGTATTTCACAGGGTTTCAGCTCCCCTATTGGGCACTAAAGAAATAACTTCTTTTTCAGCTCAAATTCAACAAAGCTGTGTGATATAATGCACATTTTCTTTGTGTGAAAATCTGAGGTTAAATTTGAAGCAGGGGTTTCACCTCTAACTATTCCCTGTTGAATGCAAACCTACAAGTGTGGTGTTCTGTGTGTCTCTGCTCTGAGGCTCCTGCCACCCCTCCTCAAAGGCTCAGCCACTGTAGAGCCTCACCCTCTGAGGAGACTCCCTGCTGGGACAGAGGGGACCCCCTGGACAAACAGTCACTTCAATCCAGCCTGAAGCTGCCCCTGCGTGTGCATCATTGCAGGCAGCCTCCAAAAACAAATGTTGCAGACTGCCTGGGCAGTGAGACATGGTTCCAGTGGCAGAGTGGGGGAGCTCACAGGTAGCTCACATTACCACTGCTCATGTTATCCCAGCTCTCTGGATTAAAACCTCCAGTGATGCCAACCCAGCAGCTTCATAAGCACCAAAACAAAAGTGTATCAAGAACTTTGCATAATGATGAAGTTTCAGTGTTGTGATGGCCTTTGTTTAGCTGTCCCTGCAAGTACTTCCCTCTCCATTGTCAAGATGATTTGTGTCTGTCAGCAGAAGCACAGCAGTGATGCTCTTTTCAGGCTCTTCTATCTGGCCCTACCCTGTTCATTCTTTAACATGTATTATCCCTGCTGGGGATGCACATCCTCGTCTAAACCATGATTATCTGAACCTAAACAGCCCTTGTTAACCTGTCTTGTTGTGTGCTGTGCTCTTCTGTCCTGTTGTCATTGAAAATGCACAATTCAGCTCTCACACTCAGGGATTTACAATACAGTTCAGTACTGTACAACATGTGCTTAAAGGTAAAGGGATATTATACTGTATATAAACAACTTCACAGTTGTAACGTATTGAGAGTACCAGAGTGGGAATATGAAGAGATGTCTGCCTGTCACATTACATTATGCACATTCAGTGGATGTAGGTCATAGTGATACTTTTTCATGATACTGATAAGTTTTGATTTTATTAATATATTATTTAATGATTTCTTTATAGTGCATCTCCATTGATCCACAGAGCAGGTGCAATGGGAGCATCCTGAAATAAGATCTGTCTTTGAAAGTGTTTATGTTATAGTGTGTGATGGTGAAAGCTTTAGCTGAAATGTGTGTCTAGTTGAAGAGCCCTGTTTATAAAGCTTTAATTTGAGCCTTTATCTCATGAGATGAAGTTATGTGAGAAATGTTTCTACAGTACTGTTAAAGAAACTCACCAAGTATTTAATTCATCATCTAAAGTTAAAGCTTTTTGAATCCTCCAAGTTGCAGCATTTCTTGTCCAGGGATTGAAGACCTTAACATTAACAATCTCCTCTAAATAATAATCTAAAGTGTCAGTTTAATGTCTTGCCATCACTTCCTGTGCACCCTGCTGTGTGCTCGTCCTCCAGCACTTCTCTCTCAACCGCAGCCCCTGAAGCCCTCCTTCACTGGACTCAATGCTGTGCAGCAGCTCAGTGGCCTCTGCTGCTCTGCACACAGGAAGGGGCTCGCTCTCATGTTCTCATTTTAAATGACAGCTTCTAACTGCTAGGAAACATATTTTCTACCCACCCCTCTCTTTCTGGCTTTTTTAAAAGCCATTGATTATCAGATTGCATTGATCAATGATGATCTCATTATAAGTCTCCTATGTGAATTGGTTCAGCCTTACGAATAAACTGCTTAGTCTGGAGAGTAAATAA
Source organism: Huso huso (assembly GCA_036884735.1). NCBI lineage: Eukaryota > Metazoa > Chordata > Actinopteri > Acipenseriformes > Acipenseridae > Huso > Huso huso. The sequence goes on along the minus strand of CM072704.1, from coordinate 10,307,292 downwards.
AAATACATAGACAGATTTATAGTTGACTTTTAGAAATCTATAAACAAATATGTTGACTATAGAACGCTATAGACTAGAAATATGTAAAAAAAATCTCTTGACTACATATGAAACCCATTCCATACCATCAGCACGCCCTCATTTGAACAATGGTTTCACCAGACCCGTTTTTGAGTAAAGCGTTTTTGTTTTGTAGCAGCTAGTTGGCAAGCGGAAGTTTACACTTCTTAAATA
>CM072704.1:10137922-10306558 GCA_036884735.1 Huso huso | reverse complement strand
GGAAGTTACGTATTGTTGACACTTAATAAATCTATGGACCAGAACACAAAACCTGTACCAGTCATGATGCTGGGAGGTAATAGTAGCTGTACACAGCACATCAGAGGGAGGGAACCTTGAGGAGGGCCAATCACAGAGGACTTGTTGAACGAGGCTCACTTCCTGTTTCTTGGCCAGGTGAAGCGGCTTGGACCTCATTGGCCAGCCTCACCCATCTGAGAAACAAAGCAAACCCTCAATCAGCCAATCCAGAACTAAGAAAAAAACACACACAGTGGCAGCTTTCAAGCTGAAATACTCTTCAACATGTTTGATGTGTCTGTCCAGTTTCTCCTCAGTTTATACGTCGGTCTGTCTATCTCATTCCAGTCAGTCTATCTGTGTGTCAGTCTGTCTACCCTGTCAGTCTCTGTCTGTGTCAGTCTGCCCGTAGGGGCAGCAGTGTGGAGTAGTGGTTAGGGCTCTGGACTCTTGACCGAGGGTCGGGTTCAATCCCAGGTGGGGGGGACACTGCTGCTGTACCCTTGAGCAAGGTACTTTACCTAGATTGTCAGTAAAAACCCAACTGTATAAAATGGGGAATTGTATGTAAAAAATAAGGTGATATCTTGTAACAATTGTAAATTGCCTGGATAAGGGCATGCCTGATAAGAAATAAATAATTATAATCTCTGTTTGTGTGTCAATGTGTCTTTCTGTCTATCTCTGTCTATCTGTCTGTGTATGTGTGTGTGTGTGTGTGTGTGCGGTGTCAGTCTCTGTCTGTGTGTGTCAGTCTGTCCTATTCTCTGTCTGTGTGTCCATTCTGTCTGTCTGTGTCTCTGTCAATGTGTCTATCAGTCAGTCCAGTCTGTAGAATCTATCTCTGTTTGTGTGTCTGTCAGTTTGTCTCGTCTGTACAGTACAGAGTCAAGAAAAGAAGAAACATGGCAAGCCAGACATTTTGGGATGAATTTGTTTAAAAAATGAGTAAATATTGTGCAATCAATTGAGGCCTGCTTTTGCTGATTGAGTCGGGTTATGTTCACTGGCTTAAACAATTCTGAGTAAACAATTCTACTCCTCATATAACATGGTGATGATGTCTATTATTACAGTAGCAAAGGGAGCTGAGTTTTTTGTTACATGGTTTAAGGTGATTTGTTTTACTCTTTTAGTGCCTGCTTGATAAAAACATAAAAATTGAATCCTGTTTGTTAAACTGTTGAAAACTAAAAACTGACTAAATAACTGACCATTGTGAAGGTTTTTCTTTTTTAAGTAGCCTGGGGAAGATATTTGCATTTGGGCTCAGAATCAGCATGTTTTAAATCTGTCTCTGTTGCAGGATTTTAAGGTTTTGCGAAAGTGGGAATGGGATAAAAATCCAAGAACAAATGCAGGAACTGGTGGGAGTGGGAGTGGGGTGGGAGTGGGAGTGGGTTTCTGCGGGCAGGACACGGGGGCTCTGATCTGCGACTGCCGTCTCTCACCTTGGAGTGTGAGCAACAGCTGCACCGCGTTGGTGAACGGGCGGGGCTGGCAGACCAAACCATGTGACCAGCCGGAAAACAGCAGGAGAAACCACCAGGACAGAGGCGGTAGGGGGGAGCAAACCTGAGAGGAGAGAGAGAGAGAGGGGGTTATTGCGTGAAAAACGGGTTTAAAGACAAGTTCTTTATTTCCAAAACAACATTTAAAAATAGAAAATGCGGCAGAACGAAAATCCGCAATCAGTCAATTTAAAAGAACAAGAAACCTTTTTATCAAAGCAAAAAACCAACAGTGATTTAAAAATGTTTTCTATCCATATTGAAGCTTGTCATACTAACAGCAGATAAAAGTGACATGTTTTTTCACCGCTGATCAGCGGCAGAACAGACACCCGCATTAAGTGTCTAAACATCCCAATCAAAGTCAAATAAATGCGTTCAGTTTGCTCTTCAAGCCTTCAGCTGCTCAACAGGGCCGGAACTGCCCTTTAGCTAAAGTGCAAAGCAAAAATAGCAGACTAATGTCAAAGCCAGGCCCAGGAGAGGCTGCCCCGCTTGAGAGCTATTACAACAGGGATTAAACATATTTATCTAATATTGAAACATAGAGCGGTATACTATTTGGAGAGCTAAAAGGAGGGCAGGGATAATTTTTGTGTTGTTTTAGCTAGCACACAAAGTCTGTTCTTTCACAATAGTGCTACTGCTATTAAACGACAACGACCGAGGGAGCTCTCCACTGAAAGCTCTTTCAGGTGCCGACAATCATTAGGGTCATTGGTGTGGCTCCGGGCTGATCCTCACTCACCATTCATTGTGAAGAGTGGAGAAACTGCTGCTGTGCTTCAGATGATCGCTGCTTTGCGGACTCTGTGGTCAGAGCTGAGCCATTCACACAAACCCAAGCAGCTGTTAATTCACCCTGAATGGTTGAAACTTGGCAGCTCATTGATATTGTCATTTATACCACGCGATTGATCAATTCAGTTTTGGAGAGAGACTGATTTTCAAACACTTTTAGTGACCCCCTCCCATTGCTTTTAAAAGAAGAATGTATGTGTCTGTATTTGTACCTGTGATTTATTGCTGAGTGTTTAATACATCCACAATGTTAATATGTAGTTGTATATCAATCAAGCAGTTTTTACTTTTAAGATGCTGCTGCAGTCACAGCCCTGAACAAGATGGAGGCCCACTGTAAAACAACATAGCACTGTAAGTAATTGAACAACATCGCCTGTCACTGTAATTGAACAACATAGCACTGTAACGTAATGCCCCAGGTGCCCAGTAACTGTGATGAACAACACAGCAGGGTGTGGGAACCCACAGGTAGCAACTGTAATTGAACCAGCACTGTAACTGTAATTGAACAACTCCCCTGTAATTGGAGCTATTACAATTGTGATTAGACAATGAAGCACTGTAATAATAATTGAGAACAACATGCAATTGATTTGGAATCACTGTAATTGTAGAGGGTAAAGCTATTGTAATTGAACAACATAGGTAATTGTAATGGTTCACAAAACCGGCACTGTTCTGTAATTGAACAACATGACTGTAATTGAAATGCTCATGAGCTGTTTTGACTGTTCTGAAACCCCAATCTTAGCAAGTTGGACTGTGCTGGTTTGATCAGACAGCCGAACAACCTTGGTTTGTCATTTCTAACTGAACCAGCTGAGAACTCAGGACTGTAATGAGCACATGTGTTGACGAAATTCAAACCACTCTGGGCTGGGGAACACAGTCCAGAGCGGACCAGCTCTACAGGGGTGGTTGTGCCTGGGAACCACCACAAAGAGATCGCTGCTCTCCACTGAGAGAAAAGCAGCGACTCATTGGGTCAGATCATTATTCACCATTTTCAAACACAAAGGGACACTATAGGTGAATTTGTACTTTTCAAACAGTTGCTGGCCTTTATTTAGAATAAATAGAGTAACATATGGGGAAAAATACCAGTGAGAACGAATTGGGACATCGGTTCCTGATGAATTGGGGAACACAAAGAGAAGAAAAACATAGCACTGGGCAGGGAAACACAAAGAGACAGTTATAATTGAACAACTAGCACTGGGCAATTGAACAACAAAGAGAACAACGGGGCACTAGCAGGGCAGGCTGGGGGAACACATAGCACTGAGAAGCATTGTAATCAGGGAACACTCAGCACTCAGGGCAGGGGAACACAAAAGAGTAGGGACACTCAGGGCAGGGAACAACAACAAGCGGGAGAGAAGAACAACATAGCATTGGGACAACTCAGGGCAGGCTGGACACTAATTGCAGGGACAAAAAGTAACTAAACCCCAGGGACACTCTATTTGACACAAAACAAGCGGGAGAATTGGGGAGGGGAACACAAAGAGAATGCCCGGGACACTCAGGGCCTGGGGGAACACAAAGAAGCGGGACACTGAGGCCTGGGGCAGGGAAACACAAAAGAGAAGCGGGACACTCAGGGCAGGGGAACACAAAGAGAAGCGGGACACTCAGGGCAGGGGAACACAAAGAGAAGGGACACTCAGGGCAGGGGAACACAAAGAAGAAGCTTTTAGGACACTCAGGCAGGGGAAAACACTGATGAAAGAGAAGAAGGCGGGACACTCAGGGGGCAGGGGAAACACTGGAAAAGAGAAGGCGGGACACTCAGGGCAGCAGGGGAAAACACAAAGAGAAGGATAAACTCAGGGCAGGGGAACACAAAGAGCAGGACACTCAGGGGGAACACTCAGAGTGGGACACTCAGGGGAACACACAAGAGAAGAGGACCTCAGGGCAGGGGAACACAAAGGCGGACACTCAAAGCACTCAGGGCAGGGGGGAAAACAAAGAGGGGACACTCAGGGCAGGGGAAAACACAAAGATGATCCCGGGACACTAAAAGACACTCAGGGCAGGGGAACACAAAGAGAAGCGGGACACTCAGGGCAGGGGAACACAAAGAGAAGAGGACACTCAGGGCAGGGGAACACAAAGAGAAGAGGGACACTCAGGCCTGGACACTCAGGGCAGGCCTGGGGAACACAAAGAGAAGCGGGGCACTCAGGGCAGGGGAACACAAAGAGAAGCGGCTCACTCAGAGCAGGCCCTTCAATTCTACATTGTGCTATAATTACATTGTAACTGCAGTTTCAGAGAACTTGACCAAACTATAGTACAATTACATTATAACTGAAGTTTAAGATAACAAGACTAGACTACAGTACTAAAATTACAATGCAGTGTAACTGCAATTTCACATCACTAGATTAGAATGTACTAGAATTACATTGTAACTGCAGTTTAATATCACTAGACTGGACTGGAATTACATTGTAACTGCAGTTTAATATCACTAGACTGGACTGGAATTACATTGTAACTGCAGTTTAATATCACTAGACTGGACTGGAATTACATTGTAACTGCAGTTTAATATCACCAGACAGGACTGGAAATTACATTGTAACTGCAGTTTAATATCACAAGACTAGACTGGACTGAAATTACATTGTAACTGCAGTTTAAGATCACTAGACTGGACTGGAATTACATTGTAACTGCAGTTTAATATCACTAGACTGGACTGGACTGGAATTACATTGTAACTGCAGTTTAATATCACTAGACTGGACTGGAATTACATTGTAACTGCAGTTTAATATCACTAGACTAGACTGGACTGGAATTACATTGTAACTGCAGTTTAATATCACTAGTCTGGACTGGAAATTACATTCTAACTGCAGTTTAATATCACTAGACTAGACTGGACTGGAATTACATTGTAGCTGCAGTTTAATATCACTAGACTGGACTGGAATTACATTGTAACTGCAGTTTAATATCACTAGACTGGACTGGAATTACATTGTAACTGCAGTTTAATATCACTAGACTGGACTGGACTGGAATTACATTGTAACTGCAGTTTAATATCACTAGACTGGACTGGAATTACATTGTAACTGCAGTTTAATATCACTAGACTAGACTGGACTGAATTACATTGTAACCTGGTTTAATATCACTAGACTGGACTGGACTGGAATTCATTGTAACTGCAGTTTAATATCACTAGACTGGACTGGAATTACATTGTAACTGCAGTTTAATATCACTAGACTGGACTGGAAATTACATTGTAACTGCAGTTTAATATCACTAGACTGGACTGGACTGGAATTGCATTGTAACTGCAGTTTAATATCACTAAACTGGACTGGAATTACATTGTAACTGCAGTTTAATATCAGTAGACTGGACTGGAAATTACATTGTGGCTTTGCAGTTTAATATCACTAGACTGGACTGGAATTACATTGCAACTGCAGTTTAATATCACTGAACTGGACTGGACTGGAATTACGTGTAACTGCGGTTTAATATCATAGACTGACTGGAAATTGCATTGTAACTGCAGTTTAATATCACTAGACTGGACTGGAATTACATTGTAACTGCGGTTTAATATCACAACTGGACTGGAATTACATTGTAACTGCAGTTTAATATCACTAGACTGGACTGGACTGGAATTACATTGTAACTGCAGTTTAATATCACTAGACTGGACTGGAATTACATTGTAACTGCAGTTTAATATCACTGACTAGACTGGACTGGAAGTACATTGTAACTGCAGTTTTATCACTGAACTGGACTGGAATTGGTGTAACTGCAGTTTAATATCACTAGACTAGACTGGACTGGAATTACATTGTAACTGCAGTTTAATATCACTAGACTAGACTGGACTGGAATTACATTGTAACTGCAGTTTAATATCACTAGACTAGACTGGACTGGAATTACATTGTAACTGCAGTTTAATATCACTAGACTGGACTGGAATTACATTGTAACTGCAGTTTAATATCACTAGACTAGACTGGACTGGAATTACATTGTAACTGCAGTTTAATATCACTAGACTGGACTGGAATTACACAACTGCAGTTTAATATCACTAGACTGGACTGGAATTACATTGTAACTGCAGTTTAATATCACTAGACTGGACTGGAATTACATTGTAACTGCAGTTTAATATCACTAGACTGGACTGGAATTACATTGTAACTGCAGTTTAAGATAACAGTTTTTTTTCTAGAATTACATCACAACTGCAGTTTCCTGTCACTAGAAGAATGTACTAGAATCTGGAATTACATTGAATCTGCAATTTGGGTTCCCTAGACTATAATCTGTGTAGAGAATAGTATACTGTACAGTACAAGAATTACCTCGTTAATCACATCTGTAATAATATCAACACATGCAAATGGACTAACAGGCAGATCAGGCGCAATATGCAAATTACAACCAACAAGTAACTGCGATATCCTGCTGGAGCTACAAGTGAAACGCATTAAACATAAATATGAACAGATTATTTTTTCAAATATGAATAAAAATGCAGGATCAGAATGCAACTAATGCTTTAAAAATGACAACATGTATTTATTCATTAAAAACGACTCCTACCACCCATTTGAATTTCAATGCTTATCTTATCTGATTTAGGTTATGGAAAAAAAACCCAGTTATTATCGCGTTTAAAAGGGCTGCATTCGGGCAGTCTTTTAATATGAATTTAAAAACCATTATTTGTATGAGTATGTGGGGGAAAGAGAATAAAGCTACCCCGGTTTATTTCATTCATCTAAATGTTTACATTTAAAATATAATAAACACCGACCTTTCTGATGCTCCCGAGGATCAGAGAATCTCTAAACTACTCATCGATACTTCCTTGTTGGCACTCCCACCCGGATTCCTCACGGCGGAGCACTGACTTCTTCTGATTGGTTATTGTAAAAATGTGTCCTACCCCTTTAATTATATACTGCTATTTGATTGGATGTTAAAATGTAAGTCAACAGGGGACGGCTGGGTGTTGCCTTCCAAATACATCCGATGGGAAAATAAAAACGGTGTATCTGTGAGTTTAATAATTAATTAAAACAGTTATTATTATTATTATTATTATTATTATTATTATTATTATTAAATTTTTTTTTTTTTTTAAAATTCTAATAATACTATTGCGTTTAAATTTTAAGGAGCACGATTTGTGATTCCCCCCTCCCTTTTTTAGGAAGGTATTTCGTTATTTAAGTAATTTTAGTTTTATTTAAAAAATAAAGTTAATTAATTTTACCTTGTGTAGTATCTGGGATTAAAACACGCTTACAGTACGTGGCAGCAATTATAAAGATACCATTGCGTTATAAGCAAACACTAATAAGAGCATTAACCTTGAAGCGCTGTGAACATTTCTCAATCGTGGAACCCCCCTTTATTAAACAACGCGTTAAAAAAGAACGTCAACTCCCGATGCGCATTATGAGGCCGTGTTTATTCTTTCCTGTGGGGATCTTGACCCATGGCATCACGGGAGATGTAGTTAATATATAATAGACCAGTGGAACAGGGGAAAGACATTGCGAAAACGTGGCTATTCTGCGGACATGTGTCATTTAAATACAATCGTTTTTTTATGAACGTAAATTGAAAATATGAAACACGAATTATAGTTGCAATCACCACATGCTTGTAATATGTATGATATGTTTTAATATGTTTTACTTCCAGAGCTTTAAGAAGTTTGCAAGTCGTCGCTGGAACATTCGTATTTTATTCGATTCGAGTCTATTTCAATCACAGCGTGACATGCAGTGGCAAGCAAGTTTCAATTTTGTAAATCGCTTGTGCCCACTACAGCGACGCTTTAGCTTTAGAATACAAGCAAGCCTTTTTGTACGTACGTGCATGCATTGTAAATAAAGTTATTTAAACAAATGGCGTGAGATTAAAACTACTACTCCCAAGTAGCAAAACGCGAACATGTCTGTTCTTTCGGCTGTGAATAACACGCAAAGCGCTCAGAAATGTAGTTTCCATGCCCTATAAATACGCTGGTGACAGATGGCCCGTCCTCTTTTTCTGTCGTGATAGCCTGAGAAGCAGGTAATGGTTGCTGCTGGAGCAGTGTTATTTTTTTTAAACTGTAAAAGTGTTTTAAAACAGTATTTAATAAACAGAAGACGCATGATATCGACCGTTAAGACATCCTTCTTTCTCAATGCGGTGTTAAATGTTGAGCTTGTAAACTTTTAAAGTGTTATTTTCTGTCTTTAATGTTGTTTTGTAAGCGTGTCGGCCCAACATCAGCCACCACGCTGACTCTAGTACATATTAGGTTGATGCAAAACGTAGTTCTGTTTTAAATACAATATAATTGCTTCATTTAAAATACAAATACAAAAAATAAAACGTTTGTGAAGGTTTTGTACCGTATATAAACGCGAGTTATTAAAACACGTGATCTCTTTTCATGTGGGTTCACGCGCGAAAGCGTACTAAGGGCGATTACAAACAAAATGTTTGTAACGATTTTTAATACGCGATGGAATGAAACTATTTTACAAGGAGGCAGCGTTAAAAATGTAAGCTTTTTAAAATTGAAGTATATTTCTACATTGTAGATGGGGCATCGTTTGACTGTAGAATTTGTAATACGTCATGCAACTGCTACAGTTATTTTTTTTGTAACTTGATCAATTTATATAACGCCTTTCATGACAAAGCGCTAAACAAGAATAAAAAACAAAAATAAGCGGTATTAAAAAACAAAAAAACGGTGAAAACGATTTTGAATAAATATATAAACACGCTAAAAAAAATATAAAAAATCTAGTTTTTAAAAATGCGGAACAATATGTTGATAGAGAATGTGAGCTCGTCTAGATGAGAATGCCGGTCTATAAATTGTTTTTAGTCTATTGGAAGGCATCAGTTTTTGCAATATGTTGAGTTATAAATTACTGAATTAAAATCTAAAGTTCATATGAAACGTCCTCAAACTGCCCATGTCTAAAAATTCCCGCCAGCTACAACACCAGCCTTGTAGCAGATCGGATATGACCATAACAAGTATATTATGTAGTGATTTGGGCCATAATAATAATACTAATAATAATAATTTTATTTTGCATCCCAGTGCCTGCAGTGTTTCACATGAGTTCCACAGCACTGAATAGCTATTGCTGTCATATAGGGTAGCATGCAAATAGCTGCATATAGAACTTGTGCCACACTGTTGTAGCCTCCCAGGCTGATGATTACACAAACACCCTGTCAGACTCTCACACTGGTGTCACTTGAATTCCTCGTTAATGAGGCCTGGGAGACTGCTGCTTCTCATCTTATAGTTCTCTTAGATTGCATCTGTGGTGCGTTTACCTGTTTGCACTGTAGTCTAGGTTTAGGCGTGGTGCACTGTGTCAGACACACCTTGTAGGTTTGAGGCACACCTTTTTAAATTCTGCTCTGTAGCCTCTGAACTTGAATGGTAAATTTATTAATTGTGTGAATTATTATGAATTATCTAATTTAAAAATTATGTTTTGTCTTGGATCAACAGTTTTTAAAATTACTTTTATTAAGCTTTGTCTTGCACTAAATTCATGAAAATACTTTACAGTGACTTGATGTGCAAACAAAAACACTGTACTTTAACTTGAGCAAACTAATTTTGGCCTGCTACAAAGAACGATATGCTGCTGTCCAGTTTAATTAGTCTTGTATAGTTGGGTGTAAACCCGTGTAAACCTGTGTATGATTTGTGCTTTATTTTCTGCATTAAAGAGGATTGTGTGTTGGTCTGTGACTGGTGGACATGTGTGTGTGTGACCGTGTGCTTTCTCTCCTCCTCAGGCACCCCCTAACTCGCCATGCCCGTTGCCAGGAGCTGGGTTTGTCATAAGACCCCGTCACCCGAGCAGCCCTTCTCGGCGCCTCGACCAGGAGCTCAAACTCATGGTTGGTCCCAGGGTTAGAAAGCGTGCACTGGGCTTGTGCTTCAGAATGATCAGTGATCAGGGTGTGCCATCAAACACCTGTTCTATAAGCTGTTCCCTCCCTTTGTAGCTGCCTTGAGCAAACCTGAATGGTCAAGTGGGAGTTGGGATGTGAACTTGGTCTGGTTTTGTTTTTGAATGACTGGCTCTTACCTAAACAAGACTTTTGAAACATTGTGCTTGGTGCTGTGACCCTGTAAGTTCAGTCATCTCATCCCCTGATTCTTCTCTGCTTTTGATTGTACAGGTGGAACACTTTGTGAGAAACCCTGATCATCTTGTAATGTGATGAAGCAGCTGGTACTTTATAACTAGTCTCCCAGGCTGATGATTAAACAAACACCCTGTCAGACTCTCAAACTGGTGTCACTTGAATTCTCGTTAATGAGGCCTGGGAGATCTGGAATTAGGGATGCTAACTGCACCCCTCTCCATTTAAACAAATGTTGCACACCTAGATTCGGCCCACATTGATCACTGGTTGAATCTTAAATTAAGAGCACTGAGCTTTTTTTGATTTGGTTAGTTAAAATTCCCAATGAAAAGCTTTTTTTTTAAATTTGAGCTATTTAAAAATCTAAACCTGGAATACTGCCTGGCTTTTTGACCTTGCTTTTCGTTTATTTTCTGAGTTGTATGCGGTCACATTATGAGCTGTGTAAACCCAGCGCAGGTGAAGTTCCTCTGGCCAAGATCCGCGTAGGAAGTGTGGCTGCGGAAGTTCACTCCCCTGACCTGCTCAGGAGACCTGCTCACGCTCGACGAGAAGGACCCCAAGAGGCTGTTCGAAGGTATGCCCGAATTTCTGACCTTTATCTTAAAGGGGTACCAAGCAAGGCTTACAAATGCGTTTTCATACGTCTTGTCTGCTTTTCTAATATTTCAACTTGCATTGTAACGTTGTTGAATTTGTGAATTGACTGGTCTCTCTGTCTCCAGGCAACGCTCTGCTGCGTAGACTGGTGCGTATCGGTGTGCTGGACGAGGGCAAGATGAAGCTCGATTACATCCTGGGCCTGAAGGTGGAGGACTTCCTGGAGAGAAGGCTGCAGACACAGGTCTTCAAGCTGGGGCTCGCCAAGTCCATCCACCACGCCAGAGTGCTGATCAGACAGTAAAGAGATACATACTGCACTGAACCGTAAGAGCAACAACACAGCACTGAACCAGAGTTGACACCCCCAGTGCATCCACCATCCACTGCACTGAACCAACACAGTGCACTGGAACTGCAGAGCTGACACTGCAGTCCTCCTCCCAAACACTGCAGAACCAGTACTGATCCAAAACTGGCAGTCAGCATTCATTCCAGAGTCTAGCCACTGTGCAGCAGTAGTATCAGACAGAGGCACATCATGGTTGGAGAACACACACACACACACACAGCTGTTACTGCACAGTTCATCCACTGTGTCTGTGTTAATTTAGACGGAGCCACATCTGGTAAGAAGACACACACTCGTACACAGAACTTTCATTGCTCAGTCCATTTGCTGCAGCAGTACCGATTTAGGCAGGGGCACATCAGGTAGCAATACACGTGCTGCGCTGCCCACAGTGTAGTTACTTCAGCATGGTGAATGGGCTGTGCAGTAGCAGAGTACTTGAAATGCAGGATTGCCGTTGCCTTCTGTCCCCTTGACGGCCACACATTGGTGCAAGTGTGTTCCTGTGCAAGCACCCATCCCTTTGGTACATGTATTCACTTTGGTGAGTTCATAGTTTTTCATTCTTTCTACCAGTAACAACCTGTCTGCTCGCTGAGCTACCCCCTTGGTGCAGAAGGGGTTAAATAATTTCAGCAAGGTCAATTCGGCCATCAAAAGCCGTATACCTTGTGAATACCTGAATGTGGGCGGGGCTACCACAGCTCCAGCCAATCAGAAGAAGCAATTCCTCTTCAGAATCGTATGAGGTAATGTACAGGGATGGCAGAAGCCAGTTGACAAGGTGTTTTTTTTTAAACTGAGCATCTGTAACCCTTAAGTTAATCTCTAGATGTGTTGTAGTATAGTAGTCTCCAGTTAAGAGAACACCCCTCAGGAAGCAAGCAAAGTGTTCTTAAGCCAAAGTGTTCTTAAGCCAAAGTGTTCTTTTAAGACAGAATTGGCCACCAGACACTATGAATCAATAAATATGTATTCCTTGTCATGATGCATTTGCGTCGGCATATGAAATGAAGTGAAGCAAATGATAATCAAGTAACAGACAAACTAACATTAATAAACTAGCTGTCAAACTAAATTAACACGGCACCCCTACACACGTTAAATGCAGCAGCAATCTACAAGACATGCACATTAACAGGATGGTGAACAACTCGCCGGGAACGGGAAACACCCAGTTGCTCGGCACTTTGTGTCTGAATTGAGGTTGATTTCAAGAGTTTGAACAATTTCCAGCTTTTATAGCAAGAGAAACAGCGATACATTTGGTCGCTTGTTCGCAGGCAATTTTATAGCGATGAGGTGCATTAAGGGAAATCAGAATACAGAATAATTCAATGATGGTGGCGCTTCTGGAAAGATTTAATGAACAAATCAGTGTGCCTCGAGACACACGCAACGATGACAAGTCGCTTTTTGAAAAAGACTGAATAAACCATTTTAATATGTTTGATTAGTTATCAGGTTACAAAAACAGTCCTGTATCCGTTGTCAACGAATCTCTATCGGTTGCCAAGAAGGTGTTCTTTAAAGCAAAGTTCCTGTTCATTTAGGCGGAGAATTTCAATGGCGAGGGATCTGGGAAGTCCAAGTTTAGTGACCTCTCCAGTGTGAGGTTTATTTGATCGGTTAAACTATTCTGTAGTGGCTGTCTTGGTGCAAACTGCCCAGTAGACTAGAACAGGATGGCACTTCCTCCTCTGTTCACTAACCTGGCGTCTGTCTCTCTTCCGTCTCCAGCGTTCGTAAGCAGGTGGTGAACATCCCTCCTTCGTGGTGCGCTTGGACAGCCAGAAGCACATCGACTTCTCCCCTGCGCCTCCCGTGGGTGGGTGGCAGACCGGGCGGCGTGAAGAGAAAGAACGCCAAGAAGGGCCAGGGAGGAGCTGGAGGAGCCGGCGAGGAAGAGGAGGATTAAACCGAGGAGCGGGAGCACACCCCTCCATCCTCCCCACGCCACTGGGCATTGGGGAGGAAAAAAATAAATCTTTCTTTTGGAACAAGAATTGTCCAGTGTGTTTGTCATTTTAGTGTAGGTCAGGGGTTGTTAATGGTGGTTGATCTATTCTTGCTGTTTATCACCTGGGACAGCTGACATTCTGAGTGAATAGAAGCAAGCAGTTACTTGTGTGTCCTTTTTATAATTTTCTTGCTATTATTATTATTATTATTATTATTTATTTTATAGCTTAGCAGCCCTTATCCAGGGCAACTTACAATCATAAGCAAATACATTTCAAGTTTACAATGTTACAATAGCAAGTCTAACTTTTGTTCAAGCAAGATAAATACAATTCAATAATACAGCAGATAACATTGATAGTAACATCAGGATATGATTAAATAGTGATAGTTACATCAGGATGTGATTAAATACAAAGTACTACAGGTTAAACACTTGTCAGATTACAGTATTCCGAAGTACAGGATTAAATGCAGTAAAATACGGGGCAGATAAGGGCAAAATAAAGCACATTTAAATGAAGGGTGATAGTGTCCCAGGATACAAACAGGAGTTCTACAGGTGCTGTTTGAAGAGGTGAGTCTTAAGGGGGCGCTGAATGTGGTCAGGGACTGGGGAGTCCTGACATCTGTAGGAAGGTCATTCCACCACTTGAACAGGGTAGAGAAGTTGATGCTAAGAATGATAAGAATATCACTTTGCCAGGATTTTAGCAAAGACATGGATAGCTCAGTAAATGCTCAGTTTGGTTACAAAGCATGAATTTGTTCTATCCTGACAGTTTACTTAATGCTAAATATTCAGTTAATGTTTTTGACCGTTCTTTGTAGTTTATCCTAATGATTCCTAGTTCTGTAATTGCATTGCATCAACAGAGCCCTGTCACAGAGACTTTATTAACAGATGGATTCTCTGAATAGAGGTGTCATTTCTTCATTAAAAGCTGAACGGTTTGGTTGTAGCACCTGCTGTATCTTGGCTAGATGACCCATCCTTTTGCATTGATGAGCATTTTGAAGGTGTTGCGAATGGTACATAGTGTTTCAAATGAAGCATTACAAGTCATTACACTAAAACCACAGTATGACCTACTGTTATTAAACAAGTTCAATTTTAATTTAATCTTGTTAAAAGGGGCTTAGATGTGTGAAAACATGATTCAGAAACATGGGACAAAATCTGCCTCGAACAAAAAATAAAAAAAATCCGTAGTTCTCAAATGTGTAGTTTGGAAAGAAACACGTTTTACCCAAAGTATTTTAAATTTAACATGACATCTGGTACTGCATTAGGTTAAGTAAAGTTCTGTCTCCATGCCATTCTTCTGTTTCAATTACACTTCCTGGGTGCTTTCACCTCAGCAGTGTCTTCTGGGTCATGTTATTGGCTGAAAGGCATGCCAGTCAATGGGGGAAGCAGCTGATTGGTTATCAATGAAGGGGGGAAGAAAGCCCCAGAAGGTGTACAATTTCACCCACTAGGTGACAACACCATCTGAAAGCATAGCATTCAGATTTCTTAAAGTGAGCACAGCACTTTTTCAAAGTAAAATTACATACACTATGTGACAGTAGCTGAGACGGTGACGTCAGACCAGAAGCAGGGACAAAACACTGACCCTGCAGGTACGGTGCAGTTTTATTTTAACAAACTAAAATAAAATAAAAAGTTGTACCAAAAAACACTTTGCTCACAGAGCGAAATAAAAGGTTCAAGTTTTACTTTTAAACTTCTCTGCCTTGCTCAGTTCTCTCCTCTGAACAACCCACCGAGAGTGCAGAGAGCTGCAGGCTATTATGCAGGTGACCATCTCCCGATTACTAACAAATTAATTAATTTGGGAGATGGCCACTCTTTACTGGCCATGTGGGTGAATTGACTGAAGAAACACAATGTCTTAAAACTCCTGTAGTGACTTTACTACCACGCCCACTGCTGCTTCGGCTTCAATAGGATATCCGTACTGCCTCTGGGCATGCAGATCCCCGCCCTTAATCTGTATTTCCATATTTGAAACCCTCCCACAGTCATGCTTGTGTTCCGCCCATGCTCCCTTACGCTGCCACAGCACTTCCGCAAGTTCAGCATTACTCCTAGCAAGTAGCGCAGGCACGTCATACAGACCCATTCCCTTCACTGTACTAACTGCATGCCTAATAAAGTATCATGCAATTCAGATTCACTTGTTTTGTAAAAAGCCCTGCTGATAAATATATCGTTGGGTTGGATGTATTGAGTGATTTGAAATGTATTGTTTGGGGTTTGAGAGCAGGTGATGTAATGTAATGTATTATTGTACAGTTCTGGTCACCTTGTTACAAAAGGATATTGCTGCTCTAGAAAGAGTGCAAAGAAGAGCAACCAGAATTATCCTGGGTTTAAAAGGCATGTCGCATGCAGACAGGCTAAAAGATTTGAATCTATTCAGTCTTGAACAAAGAAGACTACTGGCGATCTGATTCAAACATTCAAAATCCTAAAAGGTATAGACAATGTAGACCAGGGGACTTTTTTTTTGACCTGAAAAAAGAAACAAGGATCAGGGGTCACAAATGGATATTAGATAAAGGGGAATTCAGAACAGAAAATAGGAGGCACTTTTTACACAGAGAATTGTGAGGGTCTGGAACCAACTCCCCAGTAATGTTGTTGAAGCTGACACCCTGGGATCCTTCAAGAAGCTGCTTGATGAGATTCTGGGATCAATAAGCTACTAACAAGCAAACAAGCAAAGATGGGCTGAATGGCCTCTCTCGTTTGGAAACTTTCTTATGTTCTTATGTTCTTATGTTCAGAGGCGATGTTAGCAGCTTGTGAGAATGAATGGTCGGCAGCTGGTGATTATTGATAAATTGGCTGGATAAATTGGATAAAAAAACACTCATGCAGAATGTGGTCCTCCAGATTGATTAATTTATTACTAATCTGCAGAGGACAGTGTTTACTAAAGGAGAGAGAGTGGAGAGAGATGGGAGAAAGAAATTGAAAGAAAGTAAACAATTGCTACGCGTGCTGGAAAGACCGGCCCGGTCCTTGTTTTTTGTGGAGGTATTATTTTTGTGTTCCAGATTTGTTTTGTTACACCTATTTATTTTGCTCTGTGTTTTTATTGTCTATCCTTTTTGTTTTATTTAATTCAATGAATATGCGCACCAGCACTTCAACTGTCAGTACCTGTGTGTGTGTGTGTGTGTGCGTGCGTTTGTGCGTGAGTGTGTGCTTGAGCGTGTACGTGTGCGTGTCTGTGTGTGTGTGTGTTAACCTCCTGGTCCGGGGACGTCACGGCCAAGCCGTCCTGTCACACGTGGTGTCTGGGTGGGATACAGCGCCTCCACGGACTCAGGCCAGAACAGGTACTGGGGTACACACATTTTTGAAGAAGATGATGATGGAGAGGTATGAGAGCTGGCTGAGGGACCCCAGCACCTCCCTGTGGCTGAGAATGGAGAGGAGACATTTACTGGGAGACAACCATGTTGTATGAGTCACCCTGCACACCACGCAGCCGTGCCTTTACCAGGTGAGGCTCTCGGGGATACCATCACTGCAATTAAGAGGTGCAGCTACCCCTATAATAATAATACTATAAAACAACACTAGTAGAGTAAAGCAGTTTATTCACTACAGAATAGCTTATGAATAGAGACACTGTTAAGTAATGCACTTCATAACGTTAAATAATGCAATCCATCAATTAAATCAAAAAAATGTAATCAATCAATAAGCAATACATTCTTAGACAATACTCCAGTCTATGGTAATTTTATGTAAACTACAGCTAGTTGAAAAGATATTCGCAGTAGTCCTAAGACATGGCAGTCTGACTGGTCTTTAGCAAGACAAAGATGAGTGAGCACAGCCAGCAATGGATACATCTTCAATGGGTCAGTGCAATACTATTCTCATCAGACTGGTCTAGCAGGACAGTGCAATACTGTTGCATTCAGGCTGATCTTCAGTACGACACTCCAGTGTGCTGCACATGGCTGCAGAGCTCAGTCCCCTCTGCTGACTGCTCCTGATCCTGATCTGAGGTTTTCCTGAGACAGATGTCAGAGACACACAAGGAGGGCTCAGAGTTTAACTGCAGCAATAACAGAAGCTTTAAAGGATGATGACACTTCTAGGCTTCAGAGTAATCAAGTCCCATTGAAATCACAGAGTGCATTTCAGGGTAGGGAGCAGCTGTGTATCAACTGTAAAGACACTCTGTGGAGGCAGCAGCTTTGTGACATTACTGATGAAAGGGTTATTTTTTTAAATACCCTGGATTGAACTTGAATCAAAGAATAATGATAATGAATCTTTATCATCTGGAAACCAAAAAGCCAAATTAACCCAATACAGCATTTCAGGACACAGGTCAAAGTGAACGTGAGTTTGTAAAGAGGGATTCTTAAAGAGCTTAATCATAAAGTTTCCATCTCCATTTTCAGTGCTGTAAAGGATGATGACAGGTAGAGATAGCGAAGTGCTGCCCCCCTGTCTGTACACATACTGGTCAATACTGTCTTCACCGTGATGTACCGCCAGCAATACATAGGGAACCTGGAAAACAAATATGCAGATTGTTTTCAGTTTGTTTCTTATAATTGTGTTATATGTGTTTATATAAACTTGCTAAATGTTTATTTTGGACACTGTAAATTAGCTGTGTATATTTAATCAGGAAATCATTCTTTTTAATGAACTATCCCTAAGACTGGGGTGTGCTGTTCACACTGTAGAAATCACAGGAAGAAGCCTGCATGTGTGCTGAGACAGGCCAGGTGAAATGTGTGCACTGACTGGGAGTCTCACCTTGGATCCTGCAGTATTGAAGGAGCAGCAGAGTGAACAAATGAAATGAATCAGAGTGAAGCTCACTCTGTAGCTAATAGCACAACAGCTGTGCAGGGACGCTTGGGGAAGGAAGGTACAGTATGAGTGTGTGCTAGTGACTTCCATACACCTTGACTGAGCTGATAGGGATTCAAGAACATTACCCTGCTCACACTCGCTCTATAGGAACAGACTTCAGCCACTCTGTCACTCCAATGGCTGTCTGCTGTAACTGCATTTTATTTGAACCATCATTTTAATCACTCAATTAACACAAATTTGGGTAAATTTATTTTAAATGTAATTAAACCTAATGTAAAACTAAAACATTAGTGGGTAACATACACTACTGAATAGAGTGTAGAACCAGTGTCTGTACAGTGTATTTGTTTCCAATCCAATGTGTTGATATTGCTGGCAATTCTGTGATCTGTTTATTAAGGGTTCTATACTGGGAATATAATGATACCTATTATAATCTATGAGATCACTTTCAATCATCAAGTCAGTTATGAAAAGTTTCCATCTTACTTTGCAGTTCAATGTGTAGCTCCTGGCTGCTCTTCTTCACTCCTGTGACTCCACAGCACGATGTAGCTCCCAGTGTGGCTCTTCTCAGTGCTGGCTATGCTGTACAGTGCAGAGTCAGTGCTGTTAGTCACAGGCTCCCGTCTCTCACAATGGTGTAGTGGAGTTCAGGGCGGGGGTTTTGTTCACTGCTGCCTCACAGGTCAGGTTAAGAGCCTCTCCTCCTTCACTGTGGCTCCTGGAGAGGCTGTCAGAGTCACCCTGGAGAACAGCTCTGACACAAGACAACAAGGACAGTCAGAGTTTGACTGTCACAAAAAAGCCTTGATCTACACAACTTTAACGCCATACAGAGAGATTATTATACTGAATGTTCATTGTGTGCTAAGAGTAATCCCAACATATGAGCCCACAGTCTTACCTGTATAGAAAGAGGCACGGTGTCATAGCCACTGACTGTGCATAAGACACACATCACCAACATGGAGCATTTTTTGACTACAGTGAAGCACTTTTATTCTCTGGAGAGCAGCCCCAGATGGGACAAATGGAACACCAGGCTCAGGGGTAGAAAGGGGGTTAATCAGGCACCTCCTTAGAAGCCAAGGGTCACCATACAGAAGACCAGGAGACAATGTTAAATAGCTGGCACCAGACCGACCCAGTAGGGTGTCTGTTGGTGAGGGCAGCCCCTGTCCATCTAGTCCCTTGACTGGGGCTGGCTGAATCCCAACATTCCCCTCCCACCCACGCTGATGGAGTTAATCAGGAGGAGGTGGCCGGTGGTGGCCATGTGTGTTTTGGCACAAGGAAGAGGTGTGTGGCAGGCGGGACGGGTAAACAGTGTGATGTGTTAGCTGTAAATGCACATTTGGCAGAGATGGGGTTAAATATATCCCCTGCCACAGTCACAGGTGTGGCCATTCTCTAATTAGATAATTGAGTGCTATTTGGGGAATGGCCACATGTAAGCTTTAACTCATGAGTTTTTAACACATTGTGTGGTCCAGTGGCAAAGAAGGGTTTGTAAACCAGGAGGGCCCCGTTCAAATCCCACTCAGCCACTGACTCATTGTGTGACCCTGAGCAAGTCACTTAACCTCCTTGTGTCTCGCCTTTCGGGTGAGATCGAATTGGTGACCCCTGCAGCTGATGCATAGTTCACACACCCTAGTTCTGTAAGTCGCCGCGGATAAAGGCGCTGCTAAATAAACTAATAATAATAATAACAGATTTTACTGCAATTAATTTAATTAAACAGAATGCTTCCTATTTCAACTCCATTGCTATGCATTAATCTGGGTTAATAAACTCACCAGACACAGTCAGTATAACAGGATCACTGTGTTAATAAACTCACCAGACACAGTCAGTGTAACAGGATCACTGTGTTAATAAACTCACCAGACACAGTCAGTGTAACAGGATCACTGTGTTAATAAACTCACCAGACACAGTCAGTGTAACAGGATCACTGTGTTAATAAACTCACCAGACATAGTCAGTGTAACAGGATCACTGTGTTAATAAACTCACCAGACACAGTCAGTGTAACAGGATCGCTGTGTTAATAAACTCACCAGACACAGTCAGTGTAACAGGATCACTGTGTTAATAAACTCACCAGACACAGTCAGTGTAACAGGATCACTGTGTTAATAAACTCACCAGACACAGTCAGTGTAACAGGATCACTGTGTTAATAAACTCACCAGACACAGTCAGTGTAACAGGATCACTGTTAATAAACTCACCAGACACAGTCAGTGTAACAGATCACTGTGTTAATAAACTCACCAGACACAGTCAGTGTAACAGGATCACTGTGTTAATAAACTCACCAGACACAGTCAGTGTAACAGATCGCTGTGTTAATAAACCTCACCAGACACAGTCAGTGTAACAGGATCGCTGTGTTAATAAACTCACCAGACACAGTCAGTGTTACAGGATCGCTGTGTTAATAAACTCACCAGACACAGTCAGGTGTAACAGGATTGCGCCTGAGAGGAACGCACGATCTCCTCTTTGTGCCTCACACTGGTACTGTCCACCATGGGACTGAGTGACAGAGCTGAGTGTGTATCTGGCTCCAGTGGTGCCCTGATCTGCACTGTGCCTCCCTGACTGCTCTTGTACCAGAGATATTCCCCAGCCAGTGAAAACCCTCAACCCCACAGCTCAGGGTGACAGGCCTCCAGTGTACAGCTCTCCCCCTTTCAGGACTGCTGGTCAGCACAGCCTTTGGCAGCTCTGGGTAAAATGAAGAAATAAGGCATGTTAGGAACATCCATCTCCAATACAAAGAGAAATAAAACATTACAGGTTCCAGTACAATGGAAACACAGGGTCTGATTCTTCAAATGAAAGCAGCTCAATTTTTTACTGTCTCTGAGGGTCCAGTAAAAGAGGGCACAGCTCTGTATTGTTGTAATTATACATTTTAACTGTCTGAGATTTCTATTCTTGGTTGATTATTCTGGTTGGTTATCCGACAATAGCTCTATTCCTGGAAAATATTAAATATATCTGGATGGTTCAGACAAGACTCCCTGGATCAGGTATGAAACACATACTGAAGAGGTAACAACAGCCTTTTACAATGTGTACATAACACTGTACAATAGCAGGATATAATACAATACAATAAGCTAATGCAATAGGTCAGAGGTGCACAATTCTAGTCCTCCAGCTCTTGTCTATCAGAGAGAAATGCTATTTGCTTGATGATTGTAAGTCGCCTGATAAGGGCTGCCTCATAAGAAATAAATAATAATAATAATAATATTGAAATGGAAAAACAAAACATCAAATATTTCTCAAAAAAGGAGCAGTACAAAACAAGAGAAACTTAAATAAAACATAACAAAAATAAACTTCAACTAGTGACTATTTTGTAACGGGTCTCTGTACATAATGGAGTTCTATAAACATTTTATTTGTTTATAAAAATAACATCAAAGGGTCTTTTTTTTTTTCGAAAATAGTATATAATGCACTACTTCAAAACATAAATATCTATAATACAATAAACTATTTACATAACATATTTATTTAGCCTGCATACCAGCTTTCTAACCTGTACAGTCCACACACAATACACGCTTTCTACACTTTCCCTGAGCATTTACCGGATTATAGGCTACATTTGATAAATAAATATATTGAAATAACCGGTTAAAATGACCGGTTTGGGCTCTTCTAGGTAAACATGCTTATAATTGTCAATTTCTTGTGAATATGCAGCTCAAACACCGTCACTATATCTAATGCATATATTTAGGAAAAGTCACAAACGGGCATGCGCATTACATTCCAGAACGCAGAGTCATTTAAATTTTAAAACACAAAACGGTTAAATTGACTGGCTTGGCGCTTCTAGTTAAATGCTGAACCTTGAATGTTGGAAGCATCTTCCACAAACTACGGTGAAACATTAACTTTGATGAAAATCATCATCTGGGACAGCTCTCTGAGATTCCCCTAAAAAATTTAGGCAGTTCCTTCTGAATTCGCCTAAAGGACTAATACTGTATACCAGTCACCGTTCAATAATAATTTTCTGATTTCATGATTCATTTCAGTTATGTCATCTGTGCTTAAATGTGTTTCGTTTTCATATAAAAGCTCACAATATTATGCTGTTTTTATGTGACTATTTAAACTGTGTTTTTTATAGCAAAATCTTTAAAGTTTTATTACATTTTACTTTTATGAACATTGAAATGACCTTTTGTTTTTACCTGATTTATTAATAATCATGAGTACTTTAAATCACAAATGAAGAGCATCATAATCCGAGCCATTAAAAAGTACAATGCTTTATTTTAGATTTTAGATTAAAAGAATGTTTATATTTACTTCAGGACCTTCAAACATGCTTTTCAGGACCACTGATACAATACATTTTTTTAAAGAGTAACAGTGTTTTATGTAATTTATATTTACTTTGTGTGGGTCTGACCTAAGATTTCATCTATCTATCATAATTAAACCATATTATATGTATTAAATACAAAGGTTTTGTATTTAATCACACACAGATCAATGTAATGTAAAGCCTCCAGAGATGATCAGTAAAAAAGCAGCTGGGGAGAATGAACCGCACTTAGCAGTGGGTGAAAGTGACTGCAGAGTGGACTGTCTGGCTTTCTGCTGTAATCTGGTGTGAATAAAGCCATTTGCTATACAGTGCATAGTGACCAATTCCTCTATTGTAATTGTTCTGAATGGAAGGGTTCATAAAAGAGGTGATTAAAGAGAGCAACATCACCACTGCCGGCCCAGCTGGGATTTTTTTTTTTTCTTTGAATCAACCACACTACTGCATCAGGCAGTTTAAAATGGAGCAGTACTACTGCCTCTCAGGGGTCTGTATTGAGGGGTCTGTTCAGCTGGGTTAATGAACTCACCAAACACAGTCAGTGTAACAGGATCGCTGTGTTAATAAACTCACCAGACACAGTCAGTGTAACAGGATCACTGTGTTCATAAACTCACCAGACACAGTCAGTGTAACAGGATCGCTGTGTTAATAAACTCACCAGACACAGTCAGTGTAACAGGATCACTGTGTTAATAAACTCAGCAGACACAGTCAGTGTAACAGGATCACTGTGTTAATAAACTCACCAGATACAGTCAGTGTAACAGGATCGCTGTGTTAATAAACTCACCAGACAGTCAGTGTAACAGGATCACTGTGTTAATAAACTCACCAGACAGTCAGTGTAACAGGATCACTGTGTTAATAAACTCACCAGACACAGTCAGTGTAACAGGATCACTGTGTTAATAAACTCACCAGACACAGTCAGTGTAACAGGATCGCTGTGTTAATAAACTCACCAGACAGTCAGTGTAACAGGATCACTGTGTTAATAAACTCACCAGATACAGTCAGTGTAACAGGATCGCTGTGTTAATAAACTCACCAGACACAGTCAGTGTAACAGGATCGCTGTGTTAATAAACTCACCAGACAGTCAGTGTAACAGGATCACTGTGTTAATAAACTCACCAGACAGTCAGTAACAGGATCACTGTGTTAATAAACTCACCAGACACGGTCAGTGTAACAGGATCACTGTGTTAATAAACTCACCAGACACAGTCAGTGTAACAGGATCACTGTGTTAATAAACTCACCAGACACAGTCAGTGTAACAGGATCGCTGTGTTAATAAACTCACCAGACACAGTCAGTGTAACAGGATCACTGTGTTAATAAACTCACCAGACACAGTCAGTGTAACAGGATCACTGCTTGAGAGGAACGTGGTGGATCTCCCTTTTGTGCTCTCACACTGGTACTGTCCACTATGGGACTGAGGACAGAGCTGAGTGTAACTGGCTCCAGTGAAAATTCTGATCTTCACTGTGCCTCCCTGACTGCTCTTGTACCAGAGATATTCCCAGCCAGTGAAACCCCTCAACCCCACAGCTCAGGGGTGACAGTCTCCAGTGTACAGCTCTCCCCATTGAGGACTGCTGGTCAGCACAGCCTTTGGCAGCTCTGGGTAAATGAAGAAACAAGGCATGTTAGGAACATCCATCTCCAATACAAAGAGAAATAAAACATTACAGGTTCTAATACAATGGAAACACAGGGTCTGATTCTCTCAAATGAAAGCAGCTCAATGTTACTGTCTCCGAGGGTCCAGTAAAGAGGGCACAGCTCTGTATTGTTGTAATTATACATTTTTACTGTCTGAGATTTGTATTCTTGGTTGATTATTCTGGTTGGTTATCCGACAATAGCCCTATTCATAGAAAATATTAAATATATCTGGATGGTTCAGACAAGACTCCCTGGATCAGGTATGAAACACATACTGAAGAGGTAACAACAGCCTTTTACAATGTGTACATAACACTGTACAATAGCAGTACATAATACAATACAATAGGCTAATGCAATAGGTCAGAGGTGCACAATTCTAGTCCTCCTCCTCTTGTCTATCTGAGGGACTGTGTAGAACCAATGATTTTCTGTTTCACAAAATGGTAATTTTACAGTTTTCAAAATATTTCAAACAAGTGAAGAAATCTATTTTGTAAAAACTCTAGATGTGTAATAATCGTTTGTAACAATGCTGGAAGCTTACTTGTGCAATGTCATGTGAGCTGAAATAAATCCATAACATTAGTCATAGTGCTGCAATTATTTTTAAATGGTTTTGCTATTCGTATTTGGGCCCAGTGCCAAAAATAAAAAATATATATACAGCAGATGCACAGGATTTGCACAGGGTTTATATTTTTATACAGCAACAAAATGCAATATCATTTACAATTTTAAATTAAATGTGTTTCCATTTAAAGACCCACTGACGGTCCAAACTACTTTAAAAGAACATAATGTATGACTAACAAGTATTCCCAAACGAGATTTAAAATTGTTGGCAATTATCTAGTTTTTTAATAAAATGCAAATTTTAATGTGACTGACGCAACTTCCCTTCTCGGTTTGAAGTGGATGGAAGATACCGGAAGTGACGTAACACAGGGAGAAGGTGTATGAATGAATACATACATTTTAATAGAGACAGGTTTTAAAATGCCTCGTATTTGTGTTGTAGCTGGTTGTTCCAATCAGGCAAACAGTAAAACCAAACATTAGTACACGTAATTTCCCCCAAAATGCAACATATGTGAGAAACACATTAAAAACAACATGAGGATGTCGATGTATGTCAACATGGAAGTATACCTACATATGTAGTGTGCATCATCTTGCTCGTTTGGTTGTTAGTAGCTTATTGATCCCAGAATCTCATCAAGCAGCTTCTTGAAGGATCCCAGGGTGTCAGCTTCAACAACATCACTGAGGAGTTAGTTCCAGACCCTCACAATTCTCTGTGTAAAAAAGTGCCTCCTATTTTATGTTCTGAATGACCATTTATCTAATCTGCATTTGTGACCCCTGGTCCTTGTTACTTTTTTCAGGTCAAAGAAGTCCCCTGGGTCGACATTGTCTATACCTTTTAGGATTTTGAATGCTTGAATCAGATCGCCGCGTAGTTTTCTTTGTTCAAGACTGAATAGATTCAATTTTTTTAGCCTGTCTGCATACAACATGCCTTTTAAACCCGGGATAATTCTGGTTGCTCTTCTTTGCACTCTTTCTAGAGCAGCAAAGTAGGGATCACCGTAGGCTGTCGCGTTTGTCACTCCTGAATGCTTTGATTTGTTTAAATTGAAGTTAATAAAAACCTTTTGCATGATTGTAAATAAACCAAAATCAAAACACCAAGTAGCAACACTAACACTGAGTAAGCACTTCTTGTGCAACTGCCCCCCCCCCATATAGCAAATGACGCCCCTGAATAGAGACGAAGGTTATGTATCATGTTTATATATCATGATGTACAATTACAAATGTAAGCATTTTTTAAAACAATACAAAATAGTGTGAGGCATCGCAGCGGATCCTGTACCTTTTTGTCTGACAGGTGAGGATTATACAGTTTGCAATGAACCGCATGAAAAAAAAGCTATTTTATGTTGCAAAAAAGAACTCTATGTACATAACATGTACAAAAAAAGGTTTCCTTTTCTTTGAATTGAATGACAAAGTGTTTGGAAATGATATATTTTATGATGTGACATCATCGGGGTAAGATTAGTTTGTTTTCAGAACCCAAATGGCTTAAACACCAAAACACTCCAGTGCTTGTCGCTCCTGTTCATCAGATTAGTCAGCCCACCGCTGGTATTGTTCAAACCTGAAGATTATATGAAAACAGGGCTGGGCAAAGGTGGGCAGGCATCTACCAACACCAACAATAAGGCATGAAACCCACAAGCAGATGAGAACAGTTTATATATGGAAGCTACTGTAAATCAAGGGCAGTGGAATATGGTAGAAGAAATCCTACCCCTCTTCCTTAATTACAAGAATCTGTACCTTTTCTGTTTACAAATTAACCCCTACATGTACAGGTTTCGATAACAAACTTTACTGGCCTTAATTAATTCAAAATGTATCGTCTCCAATAAATTAATACTTTTCATAACTTTGTAGGGGGTGGTCTTAATACTGAATACAGGGGGTGTCTTAATACTGCATAGAGGGGGTGTCTTAATACTGAATACAGGGGGTGTCCTTAATACTGAATATAGGGGGTGTCTTAATACTGATTATAGGGGGTGTCTTAATACTGAATACAGGGGGTGCTCTTAATACTGAACACAGGGGGTGCCTTAATACTGAATACAGGGGGTGTCTTAATACTGAATACAGGGGGTGTCTTAATACTGAATACAGGGGTGTCTTAATACTGAATACAGGGGTGTCTTAATACTGAAACACAGGGGTGCTTCACTTAATACTGAATAGGGGTGTCTTAATACAGGGGGATTGTCTTAATACTGAATACAGGGGTGTCTTAATACTGAATACTGAAGGGGTGTCTTAATACTGAATACAGGGGTGTCTTAATACTGAATACAGGGGTGTCTTAATACTGAAACAGGGGGTGTCTTAATACTGAATACAGGGGGTGTCTTAATACTGAATTGGGGGGTGTCTTAATACTGGGGTGTCTTAATAGGGGTGTCTTAATACTTAATACAGGGGTGTCTTAATACTGAATACAGGGGTGTGTCTTAATACTGAAACAGGGGTGTCTTAATACTGAATACAGGGGTGTTGTCTTAATACTGAATACAAGGGGTGTCTTAATACTGAATACAGGGGGGGTGTCTTAATACTGAATACAGGGGTGTCTTAATACTGAATACAGGGGTGTCTTAATACTGAATACAGGGGGGTGTCAATACTGAATACAGGGGGGTATCTTAATACTGAATACAGGGGTGTCTTATTACTGAATTGAAGGGGTGTCTTAATACTGACTAATACAGGGGTGTCTTAATACTGAATACAGGGGTGTCTTAATACTGAATACAGGGGGTGTCTTAATACTGAATACAGGGGGTGTCTTAATACTGAATACAGGGGGTGTCTTAATACTGAATACAGGGATAATTACAGGGGGTGTCTTAATACTAAATACAGTGGGTGTCTTAATACTTAATAATACTGAATACAGGGGTGTCTTAATACTGAATACAGGGGTGTCTTAATACTGAATACAGGGGTGTCTTAATACTGATTTCAGGGGTGTCTTAATACTACTGAATACAGGGGTGTCTTAATACTGAATAAGGGGTGTCTTACTGAAGGGGTGTCTTAATACTGAATACAGGGGGTGTCTTTTAATACTGATTACAGGGGTGTCTTAATACTGATTTCAGGGGGTGTCTTAATACTGAATACAGGGGTGTCTTAATACTGAATACAGGGGGTGTCTTAATACTGAATACAGGGGGTGTCTTAATACTGAATACAGGGGGTGTCTTAATACTGAATACAGGGGTGTCTTAATACTGAATACAGGGGTGTCTTAATACTGATTATAGGGGGGTGTCTTAATACTGAATACAGGGGGTGTCTTAATACTGAATACAGGGGGGGGATGTCTTAATACTGAACATTTCAGGGTGTCTTAATACTGATTAATAGGGGTGTCTTAATACTGAAAATAGGGGTGGTCTTAATACTGAATACACTGAAAAGTCTTAATACTGAGGGGTACAGGGGGTGTCTTAATACTGATTTCGGGGGTGGGTACTGTGTCAGGGGTGTCTTAATACTGAATACAGGGGTGTCTTAATACTGAACACAGGGTGTCTTAATACTGAACATAGGGGGTGTCTTAATACTGATTATAGGGGGGTGTCTTAATGCACTTAATAAAAGGGGTGTCTTAATACTGAATACAGAAATTGTCTTTTACTGAATACTGAGGGGGTGTCTTAATACTGAATACAGGGGTGACTTAATACTGATTTCAGGGGTGTCTTGCCTTAATACTGAATACAGGGGTGTCTTAATACTGAAAAAGGGGTGTCTTAATACTGAATACAGGGGTGTCTTAATACTGAATACAGGGTGTCTTAATACTGATTAATAGGGGTGTCTTAATACTGATTTCAGGGGGTGTGTCTTAATACTGAATACAGGGGGTGTCTTAATACTCTTAATACTGAATACAGGGGTGTCTTAATACTGAATACAGGGGTGTCTTAATACTGAAATAGGGGTGTCTTAATACTGAATACAGGGGGGGTGTCTTAATACTGAATACAGGGGTGTCTTAATACTGATTTCAGGTCTTATCTTAATACTGAATACAGGGGGTGTCTTAATACTGATTTCAGGGGTCTTGTCTTAATACTGAATACAGGGGGGTCTTAATACTGAATACAGGGGTGTCTTAATACTGAACATAGGGGGTGTCTTAATACTGATTAAGGGGTGTCTTAATACTGAATACAGGGGGGTGTCTTAATACTGAATACAGGGGTGTCTTAATACTGAATACGGGGGGTGTCTTAATACTGACTGAATAGGGGTGTCTTAATACTGATTTCAGGGGTGTCTTAATACTTAATACTTAAATACAGGGGTGTCTTAATACTGAAACAGGGGGTGTCTTAATACTGATTTCAGGGGTGTCTTAATACTGATTACAGGGGTGTCTTAATACTGAATACAGGGGTGTCTTAATACTGAATACAGGGGTGTCTTAATACTGAATACAGGGGTGTCTTAATACTGAATACAGGGGTGTCTTAATACTGAATACAGGGGTGTCTTATACTGAATACAGGGGTGTCTTAATACTGAATACAGGGGGTGTCTTAATACACACAGCCTTAATACTGAAACATAGGGGTGTCTTAATACTGAGTACAGGGGTGTCTTAATACTGAATACAGGGGGTGTCTTAAAACTGAATACAGGGGTGTCTTAATACTGATTACAGGGGTGTCTTAATACTGAATACAGGGGGGTGTCTTAATACTGATTTCATACAGTCTTGCCCTAATACTGAATACAAGTGTCTTAACACTGGGGTGTCTTAATACTGAATACAGGGGGTCTTAATACTGAATACAGGGGGTTGTCTTAATACTGAATACAGGGGGTGTCTTAATACTGAATACAGGGGGTGTCTTAATACTGAATACAGGGGTGTCTTAATACTGAATACAGGGTGTCTCTTAATACTGAATACAGGGTGTCTTAATACTGAAAACAGGGGTGTCTTAATACTGCATACAGGGGGGTGTCTTAATACTGACATTTATGGGGGGTGTCTAATACTGAATACAGGGTGTCTTAATACACTGAATAAAGGGGTGTCTTAATACTGAATTTCAGGGGTGTCTTAATACTTAATACTGAATACAGGGGTGTCTTAATACTGAACATAGGGGTGTCTTAATACTGGGAATACAGGGGTGTCTTAATACTGAATATAGGGGGTGTCTTAATACTGAAATAGGGGGGTGTCTTAATACTGAATACAGGGGTGTCTTAATACTGAATACAGGGGGTGTCTTAATACTGAATACAGGGGTGTCTTAATACTAAACTAAAGGGGGTGTCTTAATACTGAATACAGGGGGTGTCTTAATGTCTTAATACTGAACAGGGGTGTCTTAATACTGAATACAGGGGGTGTCTTAATACTGATTACAGGGGTGTCTTAATACTGAATACAGTCTTATTGAGCTTATTGTCTACTTAATACTGATTACAGGGGGTGTCTTAATACTGAATACAGGGGGGTCTTAATACTGAATTTAGGGGTGTCTTAATACTGAATACAGGGGTGTCTTAATACTGAATACAGGGGGGTGTCTTAATACTGAATACAGGGGTGTCACTGTACTGACAGGGGTGTTAATACTGATTTCAGGGGTGTCTTAATACTGAATACAGGGGTGTCTTAAACTTAATACTGAATACAGGGGTGTCTTAATACTGAAACAGGGAGTATCTTAATACTGAATACAGGGGTGTCTTAATACTGATTTCGGGGGGGGGTGTCTTAATACTGAATACAGGGGGGTGTCTTAATACTGAATACAGGGGTGTCTTAATACTGAATACAGGGGGTGTCTGAATAATACTGAATACAGGGGTGTCTTAATACTGAATACAGGGGTGTCTTAATACTGAATACAGGGGTGACTTAATACTGATTATGGGGGTGTCTTAATACTGATTTCAGGGGTGTCTTAATACTGAATGAAAAGGGGTGTCTTCAATAGGGGTGTCTTAATACTGATTTCAGGGGGGTGTCTTAATACTGAATACAGGGGGTGTCTTAATACTGAATACAGGGGTGTCTTAATACTGAATACAGGGGTGTCTTAATACTGAATACAGGGGTGTCTTAATACCTGAACACAGGGGTGTCTTAATACTGATTACAGGGGTGTCTTAATACTGAATACAGGGGTGTCTTAATACTGAATACAGGGGGTGTCTTAATACTGAATATAGGGGGTGTCTTAATACTGAATACAGGGGGTGTCTTAATACTGAATACAGGGGTGTCTTAATACTGAATACAGGGGGGGGTGTTAATACTGAATACAGGGGGTGTCTTAATACTGAATACAGGGGTGTCTTAATACTGAATACAGGGGGTGTCTTAATACTGAATACAGGGGTGTCTTAATACTGAATACAGGGGTGTCTTAATACTGAATACAGGGGGTGAATCTGTCTTAATACTGATTAGGGGGGTGTCTTAATACTGAATACAGGGGTGTCTTAATACTGAATACAGGGGTGTCTTATTACTGAATACAGGGGTGTCTTAATACTGAATACACACAGGGGGGTGTCTTAATACTGAATACAGGGGTGTCTTATTACTGAATACAGGGGTGTCTTACTGATTACAGGGGTTTCTTAATACTGATTACAGGGGTGTCTTAATACTGAATACAGGGGTGTCTTAATACTGAAGGGGGGGGGGGTGTCTTAATACTGAATACAGGGGGTGTCTTAATACTGAATACAGGGGGGTGTCTTAATACTGAATACAGGGGTGTCTTAATACTGAATACAGGGGTTGTCTTAATACTGAATACAGGGGTGTCTTAATACTGAAAACAGGGGTGTCTTAATACTGAATACAGGGGTGTCTTAATACTGAATACAGGGGTGTCTTATTACTGAATACAGGGGTGTCTTAATACTGAATAGGGGGGGTGTCTTATTACTGAATACAGGGGTGTCTTAATACTGAATACAGGGGGTGTCTTAATACTGAATACAGGGGGTGTCTTAATACTGAATACAGGGGTGTCTTAATACTGAATACAGGGGTGTCTTAATACTGAATACAGGGGTGTCTTAATACTGAAATACAGGGGTGTCTTAATACTGAATACAGGGGGGGTGTCTTAATACAGGGGGTGTCTTAATACTGAATAATAGGGGGGTGTCTTAATACTGATTACAGGGGTGTCTTAATAAAAAATTAAGGGGTGTCTTAATACTGATTACAGGGGTGTCTTAATACTTACTAAATACTGAGGGGTGTCTTAATACTGAATACAGGGGTATCTTAATACTGAATACAGGGGTGTCTTAATACTACTGAATACAGGGGGTGTCTTAATACTGAACACAGGGGTCTTAATACTGAATACAGGGGTGTCTTAATACTGATTACAGGGGTGTCTACTAATACAGGGGTGTCTTAATACTGGGGTGTCTTAATACTGAATACAGGGGGGGTGTCTTAATACTGAATACAGGGGTGTCTTACTGAATACAGGGGGTGTCTTAATACTGAATACAGGGGTGTCTTAATACTGAATACAGGGGTGTCTTAATACTGAATACAGGGGTGTCTTAATACTGAATAAGGGTCTTAATACTGAATACAGGGGGTGTCTTAATACTGAATACAGGGGTGTCTTAATACTGAATTTAGGGGTGTCTTAATACTGATTTCAGGGGTGTCTTAATACTTAATACAGGGGTGTCTTTCACTGAATACAGGGGTCTTAATACTGAATACAGGGGTGTCTTAATACTGAATACAGGGGTGTCTTAATACTGAATACAGGGGTGTCTTAATACTGAATACAGGGGTGTCTTAATACTGAAACAGGGGGTAATACTTAATACTGAATACAGGGGTGTCTTAATACTGAATACAGGGGTGTCTTAATACTGAATACAGGGGTGTCTTAACACTGATTTACAGGGGGTGTCTTAATACTGAATACAGGGGGGTGTCTTAATACTGAATACAGGGGGTCTTAATACTGAATACAGGGGTGTCTTAATACTGAATACAGGGGGTGTCTTAATACTGAATACAGGGGTGTCTTAATACTGAATACAGGGGGTGTCTTAATACTGAATACAGGGGGTGTCTTAATACTGAATACAGGGGGTGTCTTAATACTGAAAACAGGGGTGTCTTAATACTGAATACAGGGGGTGTCTTAATACTGAATACAGGGGTGTCTTAATACTGAATACAGGGGGTGTCTTAATACTGAATACAGGGGGGTGTCTTAATACTGAATACAGGGGTGTCTTAATACTGAATACAGGGGGTGTCTTAATACTGAATACAGGGGGGTGTCTTAATACTGAATACAGGGGTGTCTTAATACTGAATACAGGGGTGTCTTAATACTGAATACAGGGGTGTCTTAATACTGAATACAGGGGTGTCTTAATACTGAATACAGGGGTGTCTTAATACTGAATACAGGTTATGTCTTAATACTGAATACAGGGGTGTCTTAATACTGAATACAGGGGGGTGTCTTAATACTGAATACAGGGGGTGTCTTAATACTGAATACAGGGGGTGTCTTAATACTGAATACAGGGGTGTCTTAATACTGAATACAGGGGTGTCTTAATACTGAATACAGGGGGTGTCTTAATACTGAATACAGGGGGTGTCTTAATGCTGAATACAGGGGTGTCTTAATACTGAATACAGGGGTGTCTTAATACTGGGGGTGTCTTAATACTGAATACAGGGGGGTGTCTTAATACTGATGAATACAGGGGTGTCTTAATACTGAATAGGGGGTCTTAATCTTAATACTGAATACAGGGGTGTCTTAATACTGAATACAGGGGGTGTGTCTTAATACTGAATACAGGGGTGTCTTAATACTGAATACAGGGGTGTCTACTGAATACGGGGTGTCAGAATACTGGGGGGTGTCTTAATACTGAATACAGGGGTGTCTAATACTGAATACAGGGGTGTCTTAATACTGAATACAGGGGTGTCTTAATACTGAATACAGGGGGTGTCTTAATACTGAATACAGGGGGTGTCTTAATACTGAATACAGGGGTGTCTTAAACTGAATACAGGGGGTGTCTTAAACTGAATACAGGGGGGTGTCTTAATACTGAACATAGGGGTGTCTTAATACTGAATACAGGGGTGTCTTAATACTGAATACACAACTGGCCAGGGGGGTGTCTTAATACTGAATACAGGGGGGTGTCTTAATACTGAATACAGGGGGGGTGTCTTAATACTGAATACAGGGGTGTCTTAATACTGAATACAGGGGTGTCTTAATACTGAAACAGGGGTGTCTTAATACTGAAGGGGGGGTGTCTTAATACTGAAACAGGGGGTGTCTTAATACTGAAATACAGGGGGGTAATCTTAATACAGAATACAGGGGTGTCTTAATACTGAACACAGGGGGTCTTGTACTGAATACAGGAATGTCTTAAGGATACAGGGGTGTCTTAATACTGAATACAGGGGTGTCTTAATACTGAATACAGGGGTGTCTTAATACTGAATAGGGGGGGTAATCTTAATACTGAAATACAGGGGGTGTCTTAATACTGAATCTTAAGGGGTGTCTTAATACTGAATACAGGGGTGTCTTAATACTGGGGGGGTGTCTTAATACTGAAAACAGGGGGTGTCTTAATACTGAATACAGGGGTGTCTTAATACTTAATACTGAATAGGGGGTGTCTTAATACTGAAAACAGGGGGTGTCTTAATACTGAATACAGGGAGTGTCTTAATACTGAATACAGGGGGTGTCTTAATACTGAAAAAGGGGGTCTTAATGTCTTAATACTGAATACAGGGGGTGTCTTAATACTGATTTCAGGGGGTGTCTTAATACTGATTACAGGGGGTGTCTTAATACTGAATACAGGGGTGTCTTAATACTGATTACAGGGGGTGTCTTAATACTGATTTCAGGGGTGTCTTAATACTGAATAGGTGTCTAAATACAGGGGGTGTCTTAATACTGAAAACAGGGGTGTCTTAATACTGAATACAGGGGTGTCTTAATACTGAATACAGGGGTGTCTTAATACTGAATACAGGGGTGTCTTAATACTGAATACAGGGGGTGTCTTAATACTGAATACAGGGGTGTCTTAATACTTAATTGGGGGTGTCTTAATACTGAATACAGGGGGTGTCTTAATACTGAATACAGGGGTGTCTTAATACTGAATACAGGGGGTGTCTTAATACTGAATACAGGGGGTGTCTTAATACTGAACATAGGGGGTGTCTTAATACTGAATACAGGGGGTGTCTTAATACTGAATACAGGGGTGTCTTAATACTGAATACAGGGGGTGTCTTAATACTGAATACAGGGGGTGTCTTAATACTGAATACAGGGGTGTCTTAATACTGAATACAGGGGTGTCTTAATACTGAATACAGGGGTGTCTTAATACTGAACACAGGGGGTGTCTTAATACTGAATACAGGGGGTGTCTTAATACTTAATACAGGGGGTGTCTTAATACTGAATACAGGGGTGTCTTAATACTGAATACAGGGGGTGTCTTAATACTGAATACAGGGGTATCTTAATACTGAATACAGGGGGTGTCAATACTGGACAGGGGGGGTGTCTTAATACTGAATACAGGGGTGTCTTAATACTGAATACAGGGGGTGTCTTAATACTGAATACAGGGGTGTCTTAATACTGAATACAGGGGGTGTCTTAATACTGATTACAGGGGGTGTCTTAATACTGAAACAGGGGGTGTCTTAATACTGTCTTACTAAATACAGGGGTGTCTTAATACTGAAAACAGGGGTGTCTTAATACTGAATACAGGGGTGTCTTAATACTGAAAACAGGGGTGTCTTAATACTGAATACAGGGGTGTCTTAATACTGAATACAGGGGTGTCTTAATACTGAATACAGGGGGTGTCTTAATACTGAAGGGGGTGTCTTAACTGAAGGGGGGTGTCTTAATACTGATTTCAGGGGGGTGTCTTAATACTGAATACAGGGGGTGTCTTAATACTGAATACAGGGGTGTCTTAATACTGAACACAGGGGTGTCTTAATACTGAATACAGGGGTGTCTTAATACTGAAAACAGGGGTGTCTTAATACTGATTACAGGGGGTGTCTTAATACTGAATACAGGGGTGTCTTAATACTGAATACAGGGTTTTAATACTGAATAGGGGTGTCTTAATACTGGAATACAGGGGGTGTCTTAATACTGAATACAGGGGGGTGTCTTAATACTGAATACAGGGGGTGATTTCAGGGGTGTCTTAATACTGATTTCAGGGGTGTCTTAATACTGATTTCAGGGGGTGTCTTAATACTTAATACTGAAGCGGGGGGTGTCTTAATACTGAATACAGGGGGTATCTTAATACTGAATACAGGGGTGTCTTAATACTGATTTCAGGGGTGTCTTAATACTGAATAGGGGGGGTGTCTTAATACTGAATACAGGGGGGGTCTCAATACTGAGTACAGGGGTGTCTTAATACTGAATACTTAATACAGGGGGGTGTCTTAATACTGAATACAGGGGTGTCTTAATACTGAATACAGGGGTGTCTTAATACTGAATACAGGGGGTGTCTTAATACTGAGTACAGGGGTGTCTTAATACTGATTTCAGGGTGTCTTAATACTGATTTAATACTAAATACAGGGGGTGTCTTAATACAGAAAACAGGGGTGTCTTAATACTGAATACAGGGGTGTCTTAATACTGAATACAGGGGTGTCTTAATACTGAATACAGGGGGTGACTTAATACTGAATACAGGGGGTGTCTTGAATACTGAATACAGGGGGGTGTTAATACTGAATACAGGGGGTGTCTTAATACTGAATACAGGGGTGTTTAATACTGAATACAGGGGTGTCTTAATACTGAATACAGGGGGTGTCTTAATACTGAATACAGGGGTGTCTTAATACTGAATACAGGGGTGTCTTAATACTGAATACAGGGGGTGTCTTAATACTGAATACAGGGGGTGTCTTAATACTGAATACAGGGGTGTCTTAATACTGAATACAGGGGGTGTCTTAATACTGAGTACAGGGGGTGTCTTAATACTGAATACAGGGGGTGACTTAATACTGAATACAGGGGGTGTCTTAATACTGAAAACAGGGGGTGTCAGGGAGATGGGGGAAGGAGAGGATCACTGTGTTAATAAACTCACCAGACTCAGTCAGTGTAACAGGATCGCTGTGTTAATAAACTCACCAGACACAGTCAGTGTAACAGGATCACTGTGTTAATAAACTCACCAGACACAGTCAGTGTAACAGGATCACTGTGTTAATAAACTCACCAGACACATAGTCAGTGTAACAGGATCACTGTGTTAATAAACTCACCAGACACAGTCAGTGTAACAGGATCACTGTGTTAATAAACTCACCAGACACAGTCAGTGTAACAGGATCACTGTGTTAATAAACTCACCAGACACAGTCAGTGTAACAGGATCACTGTGTTAATAAACTCACCAGACACAGTCAGTGTAACAGGATCACTGTGTTAATAAACTCACCAGACACAGTCAGTGTAACAGGATCACTGTGTTAATAAACTCACCAGACACATAGTCAGTGTAACAGGATCACTGTGTTAATAAACTCACCAGACTCAGTCAGTGTAACAGGATCGCTGTGTTAATAAACTCACCAGACACAGTCAGTGTTACAGGATCGCTGTGTTAATAAACTCACCAGACACAGCCAGTGTAACAGGATCACTGTGTTAATAAACTCACCAGACACAGTCAGTGTAACAGGATCACTGTGTTAATAAACTCACCAGACACAGCCAGTGTAACAGGATCACTGTGTTAATAAACTCACCAGACACAGTCAGTGTAACAGGATCGCTGTGTTAATAAACTCACCAGACACAGTCAGTGTAACAGGATCGCTGTGTTAATAAACTCACCAGACACAGTCAGTGTAACAGGGTCACTGCGCTGAGAGGAACGTGGTCGATCTCTTCTTTGTGCCTCACACAGATACTGTCCACTATGGGACTGAGTGACAGAGCTGAGTGTGTATCTGGCTCCAGTGGTGTCTCTGATCTTCTCTGTGCCTCCCTGACTGCTCTTGTACCAGAGATATTCCCAGCCAGTGAAACTCCCCTCAACCCCACAGCTCAGGGTGACAGTCTCTCCAGTGTACAGGTTTCTCCATTGAGGACTGCTGGTCAGCACAGCCTTTGGCAGCTCTGGGTAAATGAAGAAACAAGGCATGTTAGGAACATCCATCTCCAATACAAAGACAGAAATAAAACATTGCATTATTATTATTAATTTCTAAGCATACGCCCTTATCCAGGGTGACTTACAATTGTTACAAGATATCACATTTTTACATACAATTACATTATTCTTTTTTTTTACTCAATATTATTAATATTTTTACATACAATTAGTCATTTATACAGTTGGTTTTTTACTGGAGCAGTCTAGGTAAAAGTACCTTGCTCAAGGGTACAGCAGCAGTGTCCCCCACCTGGGATTGAACCCACCCTCCGGTCAAGAGTCCAGAGCCCTAACCACTACTCCACATTGCCCAGGTTCCAGTACAATGGAAACACAGACTCTGATTCTCTCAAATGAAAGCAGCTCAATGTTATTGTCTCTGAGGGTCCAGTAAAGAGGGCACAGCTCTGTATTGTTGTAATTATACATTTTTACTGTCTGAGATTTGTATTCTTGGTTGATTATTCTGGTTGGTTATCCGACAATAGTCCTATTCATAGAAAATATTAAATATATCTGGATGGTTCAGACAAGACTCCCTGGATCAGGTATGAAACACATACTGAAGAGGTAACAACAGCCTTTTACAATGTGTACATAACACTGTACAATAGCAGTACATAATACAATACAATAAGCTAATGCAATAGGTCAGAGGTGCACAATTCTAGTCCTCCAGTCTTGTCTATCTGAGAGACTGTGGGCAAGACTTTCCCTGTGTAAAGCTAATGCTTTTTCGTTTCAAAATGGCCTGTTTTCTGTTTCACAAACAGTAATTTCTGAAGAAGGAAAAAACTAACTTTGAAACGTTGAAATTTAACACAGAAGCGCCGGAATTTCGAACTACCTAGAAGCACCAAACCGGTCATTTTAACTGGTAGTTTTTTAAACAGCTGTAATATGATAATGAAAGACAAACAATTGTACAAAACTCAAAAGTTGTATTTATGAACATCAAATCAAACATTTGCATAGCAGAAACACCATATTTAAATGGGAAACAAAACATCAAATATTTCTCTTCAAAAGCAGCAGTACAAAACAAGAAAAACTTAAATAAAACATAAATAAAATAAACTTCACTAGTGACTATTTTGTAACGGGTCTCTGTACAAACGGAATTATATAAACATTTTATTTGTTTGTAAAAATAACATGCAATGGGCCTTTTCTTTCTAAAATAGTATATAATGCACTACTTCAAAACATTAATAACTATAATACAATAAACTATTTACATAGCATATTTATTTAGCCTGCATACCTGGCAGCTTTCTAACCTGTACAGTCCACACACAATACACGCTTCCCCACTTTCCCTGAGCATTTACCGGATTATAGGCTACATTTGATAAATAAATATGTATTGAAATAACCTGTTAAAATGACCGGTTTGGGCGCTTCTAGGTAAACGTGCTCATAATTGTCAATTTCTTGTGAATATGCGGCTCAAACACCGTCACTATATCTAATGCATATATTTAGGAAAAGTCACAAACGAACAGAAGAAAAATCTACATCAAATCAATATTTGGTGTGACCACCCTTTGCCTTCAAAACAGCATCAATTCTTCTAGGTACACTTGCACACAGTTTTTGAAGGAACTCGGCAGGTAGGTTGGCCCAAACATCTTGGAGAACTAACCACAGTTCTTCTGTGGATTTAGGCAGCCTCAGTTGCTTCTCTCTCTTCATGTAATCCCAGACAGACTCGATGATGTTGAGATCAGGGCTCTGTGGGGGCCATACCATCACTTCCAGGACTCCTTGTTCTTCTTTACGCTGAAGATAGTTCTTAATGACTTGTCGCTATATGTTTGGGGTCGTTGTCATGCTGCAGAATAAATTTGGGGCCAATCAGATGCCTCCCTGATTGCATGATGGATAAGTATCTGCCTGTACTTCTCAGCATTGAGGAGACCATTAATTCTGACCAAATCCCCAACTCCATTTGCAGAAATGCAGCCCCAAACTTGCAAGGAGCCTCCACCATGCTTCACTGTTGCCTGCAGACACTCATTCGTGTACCGCTCTCCAGCCCTTCGGCGAACAAACTGCCTTCTGCTACAGCCAAATTTCCTGTGTTTTCGTGCATAGTTGAGTCGCTTGGCCTTGTTTCCACGTCGGAGGTATGGCTTTTTGGCTGCAAGTCTTCCATGAAGGCCACTTCTGACCAGACTTCTCCGGACAGTAGATGGGTGTACCAGGGTCCCACTGTTTTCTGCAATTCTGAGCTGATGGCACTGCTGGACATCTTCCCATTGCGAAGGGAAGTAAGCATGATGTGTCTTTCATCTGCTGCAGTAAGTTTCCTTGGCCGACCACTGCGTCTACAGTCCTCGTTGCCCGTTTCTTTGTGCTTCTTCAAAAGAGCTTGGACAGCACATCTGGAAACCCTGTCTGCCTTGAAATTTCTGCCTGGGAGACCTTGCTGATGCAGTATAACTACCTTGTGTCTTGTTGCTGTGCTCAGTCTTGCCATGGTGTATGACTTTGACAGTAAACTGTCTTCAGCAACCTCACCTTGTTAGCTGAGTATGGCTGTTCCTCACCCAGTTTTATGCCTCCTACACAGCTGTTTCGGTTTCAGTTAATGATTGTGTTTCAACCTACATATTGAATTGATGATCATTAGCACCTGTTTGGTATAATTGTTTAATCATACACCTGACTATATGCCTACAAAATCCCTGACTTTGTGCAAGTGTACCTAGAAGAATTGATGCTGTTTTGAAGGCAAAGGGTGGTCACACCAAATATGGATTTGATTTAGATTTTTCTTCTGTTCACTCACTTTGCATTTAGTTAATTGATAAATATAATCTATTAACATGTCTATTTTTGAAAGCATTCTTACTTTACAGCATTTTTTCACACCTGCCTAAAACTTTTGCACAGTACTGTATATATATATACACAGACACACACACACACACACACACACATATATATTCATGTAAGGTATAAACCACGACGGGCCGTGTGGGTCCCATGATAGATATCACGCCTGGGGTGGTGATAACTTTAACCACCCCAGAAGTGGAATATATCATCGGAACCGCACGCCCCGAATTGGTTTATACTGCTTGAATGTCCATCTTTTTTCTTTAAGTTCATTAACCAGCCCATGCTGTATTTTTTTTGGATGTGTTTTTTCAATCTTTGTTTTCTTCTATTTCATTTAGCTGGTCCTTATCTATTGTTATGTGTTTACTCTTGCTCGTGCACTTGTTTTATTTATTTATTTTTTTCAGATGGACTGCTGTCTTCACTCAGAAAGCTGGTGTTGTACCAGTTATGTGGAGTTTCATCCCTAAATATAT
Source organism: Huso huso (assembly GCA_036884735.1). Classification (NCBI taxonomy): domain Eukaryota; kingdom Metazoa; phylum Chordata; class Actinopteri; order Acipenseriformes; family Acipenseridae; genus Huso; species Huso huso. Next base: position 10,265,010 of record CM072704.1, on the reverse strand, counting down.
TAAAGGAAATAGGTGAAATGCCACTCATTTTTGGCTGTTGTTTTGTAACTAATAACAAATAAAATGTCAGTTTGTCATGGAATTTAGAATGCAGTGGTGCGTAGTGATTTATTCAGTGTGAAGCGGCTCATTAGTATGCAAGCCGTGCTATACGCTATATATACACACGGTCATGTGATGCTGTTTAACCAATCAGAGGTTGTTATTTTTCCAAGCCGTGTTATATATATATACATACAGTATATATAGTTTTGTTTCAACCGTTTGTTTTAGCCACTGTGTCACTGTTTTATTACTGTGTAACACAGCAGGGAGGGGGTTATTATCCTCCCTGCATAAAACATGTGCGTATGCACATTTTGTTTAATTGATTTATTGTTTTGTTAATAGTTTATTGTTTAATTATCACCCGCACCTGGTAACTATTGTAAATTAATGCCAGGTGTAGGGTATTAAAGAGATGCAGCCTGTCTGTACATGGCTGCTGAGTAGAAGGAAGCAGAAGAGAGGTGCTCTGCTTCCGAGCAGTCAAAGTGCTGAGTTAAACTTGTGTGGTTTCCAGTGTTTTTATGACAGGTAAACGGCTTAGCCGTCCTGCGAGCTAGTCAGGGACCTGCATAAAATGTTTAGTTAGTGCTCAAACGGAGCTAGGTGTTTTGTTTCGCTTTTGTTTATTTATTTTTTGTGTATATTAAAATTAGCTGTAAGCGTTTTTTGAAAATCCATTTCTTGTGTCCTGGGTCCTGCTTTTAAAGGGCAACGAACCAGAGTGAGTGCCGCTCTGTTACAACTGTCATCTGTTTGTTTGCTTTATTATTTATATTTAAAGTGCACAAAAGCATGTTTAAACCTGCAGCTTTCTTGTCTTTGAGCCTCCTTCCTAGTAGAAACAGACTTGCCAGTGATGCTACCCTGTCACAGGGGATCAAACTGTGCACAGTATTCTAGGTGTGGTCGTACCAGTGAATTGTATAATTTTAATATAACTTATCTAGATTTGAACTGTTTTGGCTATACACCCTAACATTGTATTTGCTTTTCTAATAGCTTTTCTGTCTAGTTGGCTAAAGAGATTAATCCTCTACTACCCCAAGTCATTTTCATACATAACTTCCTCTGTTTCATTACTATTCATATTGTATTTGCCTCTAATGTTTTTGCACCCTATGTGCAAGATTTTGCATTTATTTACATTAAATTTCATCTGCCATGTGTCAGGCCAAGCTTGAATCTTGGAGATTGTAGAGACTGTTTACAAGCAAACTGGTAAATACAGACGTGCTCAAATTTGTTGGTACCCTTACAGCTCATTGAAATAATGCTTCATTCCTCCTGAAAAGTGATGAAATTAAAAGCTATTTTATCATGTATACTTGCATGCCTTTGGTATGTCATAGAATAAAGCAAAGAAGCTGTGAAAAGAGATGAATTATTGCTTATTCTACAAAGATATTCTAAAATGGCCTGGACACATTTGTTGGTACCCCTTAGAAAAGATAATAAATAATTGGATTATAGTGATATTTCACACTAATTAGTTTTTTTAATTAGTATCACATGTCTCCAATCTTGTAATCAGTCATTCAGCCTATTTAAATGGAGAAAAGTAGTCACTGTGCTGTTTGGTATCATTGTGTGCACCACACTGAACATGGACCAGAGAAAGCAAAGGAGAGAGTTGTCTGAGGAGATCAGAAAGAAAATAATAGACAAGCATGGTAAAGGTAAAGGCTACAAGACCATCTCCAAGCAGCTTGCTGTTCCTGTGACAACAGTTGCAAATATTATTAAGAAGTTTAAGGTCCATGGAACTGTAGCCAACCTCCTGGCGGACGCAAGAGGAAACTCGACCCAGATTGAACAGAAGGATAGTGCGAATGGTAGAAAAGAACCAAGGATAACTGCCAAAGAGATACAAGTTGAACTCCAAGGTGAAGGTATCGTCAGTTTCTGATCGCACCATCCGTCGCTTAGGATCGAAAGTGGGCTCCATGGAAGAAGACCCAGGAGGACTCCACTTTTGACAGAAAACATAAAAAGCCAGACTGAATTTGCTAAAATGCATATTGACAAGCCACAATCCTTCTGGGAGAATGTCCTTTGGACAGATGAATCAAAACTGGAGCTTTTGGCAAGTCACATCAGCTCTATGTTCACAGACGAAAAAGCTTTCAAAGAAAAGAACACCATACCCACAGTGAAACATGGAGGAGGCTCGGTTATGTTTTGGGGCTGCTTTTTGCGCCTGGCACAGGGTGCCTTGAATCTGTGCAGGGCACAATGAAATCTCAAGACTATCAAGGCATTCTGGAGCGAAACGTACTGCCCAGTGTCAGAAAGCTCTGTCTCAGTCGCAGGTCATGGGTCCTCCAACAGGATAATGACCCAAAACACACAGCTAAAAGCACCCAAGAATGGATAAGAACAAAACATTGGACTATTCTGAAGTGGCCTCTATGAGTCCTGATCTGAATCCTATCGAACATCTATGGAAAGAGCTGAAACTTGAGTCTGGAGAAGGCACCCATCAAACCTGAGACAGCTGGAGCAGTTTGCTCAGGAAGAGTGGGCCAAACTACCTGTTAACAGGTGCAGAAGTCTCATTGAGAGCTACAGAAAACGTTTGATTGCAGTGATTGCCTCTAAAGGTTGTGCAACAAAATATTAGGTTAGCGGTCCCATCATTTTTGTCCATGCCATTTTCATTTGTTTTCTTATTTACAAAATTATGTTGAATAAAAAATCAAAAGCAAAGTCTGATTTCTATTAAATATGGAATAAACAATGGTGGATGCCAATTACTTTTGTCAGTTTCAAGTTATTTCAGAGAAAATTGTGCATTCTTCGTTTTTTGTGGAGGGGTACCAACAAATTTGAGCACGTCTGTATAATCACGATAAGGAAACAAGAAAAATAGTAGCAGAAAGAGATTGAGAGAAAGCCTTTTTGTTCCTGAAGAGAAAGCCCATTTTAGGTCCTAATTGTAATACCAATTTATCAATATTGTAATTAAAAGTAAGGTGCTCATCAATCCATATGCCTAGATATTTATAAAAGAAAACTTTACCTAGTAATTCTCCATTCAATGCAGCAGTAAGACGAAGATCACCTGTTATATGGGTTCTTTGTAGAATGATGAACTCCACACAGAGTGAACTCCCAGTCTCCATGTTGCTTGGGTCAGGAGAAAAGTCGATCTCTTTCCCAGAGATCCTTGATATAATCCTTTTTTGGCACCAGTTAATGCCCCTCCTCCATAAAGCCCCCCCCCCCCCCTTTCCTGGAGTATCAATGTCCAAATTTCCAAACCAAACTCAACAATGAGGAAAACCAGAAAAAAAAGAGGGGAAGGAGGGTGGGATATAGGTGTGGAGTTCATCATTCTACGAAGAAACCATATTACAGGTAATCTTCACCTTCGTATTTTGTATGATGAACCCCACACACCAAGTGAACTCTATCATAGGAAGTGACAAGGGTGTTAGGTTAGATATTAGTGCCAGAAACCACAGATCATACAAAGTGAGCAAAGGCTGGCTGAGAAGAAGACACATTTAGGTTATAATGTTACATGAAGGTCTCGGAAGAGGCCCATGTAGGCATTGCAAATGTCTTGAATTGGGACAGATTTTAATTGTGCCCATGTAGTACTCACCACTCTCACTGAGTGGACGTTTACCGGGAGTCAGTTTCTTGTCCAGGTTATAACAAAACTTGATGCAGGATGTAATCCACCTAGAGATTGTCTGTTTAGAGACAGGTTTGCCTTTAAACTTGAGTTAAACGTTGCAAAAAGCTCTCCTGATGATCTTTTTGATCATGCTATGAATATAGAAATTCAGTGCTCTTCGGACATCAATTAAGTGCTGTCTGGCATCTGATTTTGATTTGTGCGGTTTTGGGGGAAAAAATTCGGAAAAGTTATGATTTGATCTAGATGGAACTGGTCTGCAGACAGTCCTGTCCCTGAAGATCTGGAAATAGGGTGCATCAATGACCAGTGCTTGTAGCTCACCTATCCTTCTTGCTGATGTTACTGCCACCAAGAATGCAGGCTTAAATGTCAGGAATTTCTGGTTGCATGTTGCCATGGGTTCAAATGATGGTGCCATGAGTCTATTCAGTACTAGACCGAGGTTCCATTGTGGAAACATATGTTTCTTTGGGGCCTTAAGTGGTTAACCCCAAAAAAACTCTGAACACTGCAGGGTGAGAACCTACCGGTGATTTTCCCACCCTGGTAAAATACTAGATATTGCAGTGATATGCACCTTGATGGAGGATAGTGCAAGACCTTGTGGAACAGGTGGCCCAGATAAGATAGAAATGTTGGTAGACTTATTTATGCATGGTACACAGATTTTGAGTTGCACCAAAGAACAAATCCCTCCATTTCCTGTATAGGCTTGAAATATAGATGTTTTTTTTGAAGCCAGTAAGATGTTGACTACTTGTTCAGCTAGCACCTGATCTAGTAATTGTTGCGATTTCAGTCTCCATGCAGCTAGTCGTAGCCATGCAGGGTTGTTATGAAGCATCCTCCTCTGTTCTGAGATAGTAGATCCCGGGTCACTGGTAAGTGCACTGGCCCCTTCTGTTATCTCTAGTATTTCTGAGAACCAGAACCTCTTAGCCCAGAAAGGGGCCACTAGAATGAGACTGGCCTCTTTTACCTTTCTGAGCACAGCTGGGATTAATGGCAGGGGAGGATATGCACACATTAAGCCCGTTGACCATGGAATGGACATTCCGTCTACTGCCATGGCTGCTTCTTGTTGGACCCGGAGCAGAACAGTGGCAGCTGGGTGTTCTCTGTTGTGGCAAATAGGTCTACCTGTGGTTGTCCTAGTTTGTGGAATATCCAGTGTAAAACCTGTGGCCGGATTTGCCATTCGTGAAGCAACCTCTCTGGTCAGCTGGTCTGCAAGGCTGTTGTCGAATCCGGGTAGGTAAGCTATGTTGATGTCCTGTGTCCTGCACCAATTCCAGGTCTTTATGGCCAGAAGGCACAGTTCCATGACTTTGTGCCTCCCTGGTGATTTATGTATTTTACTAACGTGGTGTTGTCGGTAAGAACTAGCATGTGTTCTTGCTTTAAAACTGGTGCAAAGTGTTTCAGTGCCAGGAAGATTGCTAAAAGCTCCACATAGTTTATATGGAGGGGTCTTTGTCTTGGTGACCAGGTTCCTGGACTTGTGCTTCTGTTAGGTATGCTCCCCACCCTAGTAGGAAGGCATCTGTATACAGGCGGAGGTCGGAGGTCGCTGAGACAGCCCCCTATCAGTCAAGGTGAGAATCGCCACCATCTTGCTTCTGTTGCAGCTTCCAGAGAAACCTTGATGTGGCGCGAGTCTGGAAGAGTCAGGTTCCATGAAGAAAGGAGACACTGTTGTGTGTGTCTCATCTGTAGTTTTGCATCTCTTACCAGAGAAACTGCCTGCCATGTGCCCGGAAATTGTTGAAAGGAGGTGATGTTAGCTTACATGTTGAAATGACCCGCCTTAAGGACTGACATTGTGGTTATAGATACCAAATGAATAGTTTGACTGTCACAACAATTAGATACATGACTTCAACGGCCATACAGAGAGATTATGTACTGAATGTTCATTGTGTACTAAGAGTAATCCCTCATATGAGCCGGCAGCTGATAACCTCCTGAGACACGTTGCTTATTTAAGATGTGCTTGAGACCTCTGGATCACGGGTGGGATCATTCTCAGACACAATAAAGATTCAGTGCATAACCTTGCTTATACCATGAATGAGACATTTCCTGCACACTTTATATTTATGAGACTAATTTGATTTGGAAAAAGCAACAGGCCAACAATGGAGAGAAACATTTGTTTAGTGAATGGGTGGTATTAGTTTAGTGAATGGGTGGTATTCTAACCCACAGTATTCTAACTAAGCTAAGTTAGTAGAAACAATTGGGGCAACCTTGGCCCCCATCAGTTTTATAGTTGTGCCTATTTGCTTTGTGCTGGGCAAGGTTGCCCCTGTGGTTTCTTGAAACTTGGCTTGTGTTTTTGATAACTTGCCGTTTTTTCACATTTCCAATGTGTTTTTGTTTCAGATTCCATAATAAAAAATACAGATGCCTTTGTGCTGTTACTAACTTCTGTTTCTACTAGTTTATTCATAAGCTATTGTCATCATTTAGAGAGGTTGAAAGTGTCTCCTTATTCAGCCCAGCAGTCTGTTTAAATGTTTAGGATACAGCAGATGAAAGCAGTTCTGGCGACTGTATTATTTAATGATTTTTTTATGAGATACGGAGATTTATGCAATGTCTAACGATGGAATTTCTCAATCATGGTAAACAAATGTTTTTAGCAACAGCACACAAAAATAAAGTAGCTTCCAATGTAAATGTATTTGTTTTTCTGTCTTTCCCTTTTTGTGATGTTCACTGCTTCGTGCTTTACAAGGTGAGACTGGCAGAGTTGTGCTGTCACTGCACCATGTACCCAGTACCCAGAAGAAGCGGACTGCTAGGTCTGTACAGACACAGACAATGCCAGGTGGATTTTGATACTGATAGAACTTATTTAAATGCAGTATGAGGAGCAGCATGACTCAACTCAGAATGATTGTAAACATCATAAAAGGTAAGACAAACATGAAAAAATATAGAACATGTAATTGGAAGTTTCTCATTAACAGTTTAGAGAAAAAGGCTTGATCTTAATTACTGATATTTACCCTGTGCCTCTGTATTGCTATATTTGGTATGGCCTGCTGTGGATTCTTACAGCTTCAAGACAGCTTGTCAGAACACAAGACCTTGCTATCGTATCAGAAAGATCTGCTCTTATTTAAGCACTTTAAATTATTAAGACATGAATTAATACAGCTGGACTGGACTTCAATATTAATTTATCAGAGAGACATTACAGACAGAGAAGGGGTGATGTTAGAATGAACCTACCTCTCACTGACACCCACATCTCTGCAGAGTAAGGGGAAGAGCTCCACCTACCCCTGCACTTGTAGGACCCCTCGTCACTCTTTGAAACACGATTCACACTCAGCTCTGTGCCAGCCCGGGACTGTATCTCTTTATTATCTTTATAAAATGCAACCGTGGTAGCTGTATAACTCCGGAAACGACACCTCAGAGTCAGAGAGTCTCCCTCAAACACAGGCTGGGAGGGAGTCTGCAGGATCACTTGTCCATCTGAAAAGACAGAAAGAGTTCAGATCAACAGGGCTGAGAGACAGGTCAGGATTGACCACTGACTGGAGGGAACTGACAGTTTTACACAAACACACCTGCATCACCACCACTACACTCTCACCATCTCTCCCTCCTCATCCACTTTCACTCTCACTGAATAGATCTCATTGTCTTTCTCACTCTCTCTCACCCCACACTTTCTCTCTTACTCCCCTTTCTATGGGTCTCTCGGTCTCTCTCTGCCCTCCTCTGTATAGATCACAGTCTTCTTTCTTTCTCTCTCTATATAGATCTGACTGTCCATTACTCTATTTTTCTCTCTCTCCCCATGGTCAGAGTGTCTCTCCTTCTTATTATTCTCTTCCTCCTTTTCATTTTTTTTCTTTATTCCTCCTTTCATTCTTTTTCTCTTTATTCCTCTTGTACCAATGCCAAATGTCTCAGAACTCACTCTCTCTCCCTCACTCTTTGTGGCTCTCGCTGACTCCCTCTTCCTTTCTACCTCTCCCTATCCCCCTGTCACATATCTAGATATATCTCACTGTTTTTACCTCTATATTTCAACTTATTTTCTTGCTCTTTCTCTCTCGTTCTCTCCCGAAATGGGAGCTCATTGTTTTATAAATCCCAGTTAGTTAAAGATAAATGGTTTGATTTTGTTTAAGATAAATCCCAGGACCCCCTGAAGACACAAGGTCAGCCATATAGATATAGAATCCTCTGGTATTTACAACTGAAAGTTAATACAAGCAATTCATTTGCTATTAAGGTGCAGTAAGGGTTTCCCCCTGCTGGTAATGGTAGCTGGTAGCCCTCTAAATGGGTCTCTGATTCTCCGGCAGGTCAGGGGACAGACAGATCAGCATGGCAGTGGTTGCTATGCCGCTGGGGTGAAGTCACCTGGAGCTCAGGCCTACTGCACATCTTCATGTCGTGTGAGGGTCTTTTCAAATCAAGCCTAAACTTACACCTCGACAATCAGTTGTGTCCATAATAAAATGCATTCTTATTTTTTTTTTTTTTACCCTATATAAAAAAGAATTTCTGTATTCAAAATAAAACATTAAAGACCTTAAACAAATAGTTTTCCAATGTCTACATTAGTTTCTAACCCCGCTCAGTTAGATGTGAATATATCTTTGGGCAAACGAAGGATGCACATTAATACAACCTATTCAAAAGCTTTAACTCTAACTTTAACATTCATGAAGTTTTCCGAACAACAGATTTTACTGCAATTAATTACATTTAAACAGAATGCTTCATATTTCAATTTACAAACCAGATTACATAGATCAGAAAGAATATATCTGAATATATCTTTGGGTAAACGAAGGATGCACATTAATACAACCTATTCAAAAAGCTTTAACTCAAGAGCATTAACTCATTGATAAATTCAATAAAGTGGAATTGGAATTAATTAAATTAAACAGAATGCTTCATATTCACAATCTGGGTTAATAAAATCATTAGAAAAATGTAGAACTGCCTGTTGAAATATGAAAACACTCATATGGTCAGTGTAACTGTCTATGAAGAACCTGCATTAAGCGGAGTAAACTCACCAGACACAGTTAATATTACTTTATCGCAAGGCTGTGAGTAGAGTGGCTGATCTCCCTTTGTCCTCGACAGCAGTACTGGCCCTGGTCAGATACAGCAGCTGCAGTGATTGTGTAGCTGTCACCAGTTATACTGCGGCCAGCAGTCTGGAGCACTGGAGTGTCCTCACTGTCTTTGTACCAGAGATATTTCCAGCCAGCAGAACCCCCCTCAACCCCACACCTCAGAGTGACTGTCTCCCGGTGAATATCTCTGGGAATGGAGGCCCAGGGTGAGTGTAGTCTGGGGCAGCTCTGGAGAAACAGAGAAGAACAATTAGGGACTGAAGAATGAGTGTAGGACATTATTTTCATGGTTAGAACATTTAGAGGACCCTGATCACTATTAAGAGTCGCTTGGTTGGACGGAATTTTTAGATTTCAACAAACAAAATCCTAAACAGATTTATTACCTTTCGTTTTTTTTTAACTAACTTAAACATATCTGAAATCAAAATGCCCCAAAAATGTGCTTTAATCATGTCAAATTTAGTTTTAACGCACCAAATTCATCATTTTTTTTTGGCCTGGTGGCCATCTTGGATTTAAGTTATGCCCTCTCCTGACTTTTGAGCATTCATAACATAAATATATATATATATATATATATATATATATATATATATATATACTGTATATATACTATATATACTGTATATATATATATATATATATATATATATATATATATATATATATATATATATATATATATATATACACCACCGGGTCAAAAGTTTTAGAACACCCCCATTTTTCCAGTTTTTATTGAAATTTAAGCAGTTCAAGTCCAGTGAATAACCTGAAATGGTACAAAGGTAAGCGGTAAACTGCCAGAGGTTAAAAAAAAAAGTTTATGTTACCAAAACTGAAAAATAACGTACATTTCGAGTTATACAAAAAGGCCTTTTCAGGAAACAAGTAATGGGTTAACAACTTACAGCTGTTCTGCAGCAATGGAAGTAAATTAAGCCTTGAAAGTTGATGCTAACAATTCCTACAGGTGTCCCAACTTTTTGTTGATTACTTACAAACCCTCTGTCTGTATAAAAGCAGTGTTGGAACAGACTGTGTTACTACACCCTCTTAAGCATTATTTGGACAGTATTGTACTGCAGGAAGTAGTATATTGCTCTCATAATGGCGAGAAAAAGGCAATTAACAAAGGAAGACAGACAGACCATTATAACCCTTAAAAGTGTAGGTCTTTCCTTTAGAGAAATTGCAAAGAAAGCCAAGGTGTCAGTGAGTACAGTTTCCACACCATCAAAAGGCACTTGGAAACTGGAGGAAACTGACAGGAAGAGGTCTGGCAGACCCAAAGCCACAACAGAATCAGAAGACAAGTTTCTGAGAGTCAACAGCTTGCGTGATAGGCGGCTCACAGGACAACAGCTTCAAGCACAGCTTAACACTGGTCGAAGTAAGCAAGTCTCAGATTCAGCTGTGAAGAGAAGACTTGAGCTGGAGGTTTGACAGGTCGAGTGGCAGTAAGAAAGCCATTGCTAAGATGGCAAAATAAGAAAAAGAGGCTTGCCTGAGCCTTTGAAGCACTGCCAGTGGACTACTGGAAGTGAAGACTGGAAGAAGGTCTTATGGACCCATGAATCAAAATTTGAAATCTTCGGTTCATCATGCAGGGTTTTTGTACGTCGAGTAGGTTTAAAAGATGGTTCCTCGGTGTGTGACACCAACTGTCAAACATGGAGGAGGAAGCGTGATGGTCTGGGGGCTCTTTTTTTGCTGGATCCAGAGTTGGCGACTTGCACAGAGTGAGTGGCACCCTGAACCAAAACTGCTACCACAGCATTTTGCAGCGCCATGCAATACCCTCTGGTATACGCCTAGTTGGTCAGGGGTTCATCCTACAGCAAGATAATGACCCAAAACATACATCCAGGCTATGTCAGAACTACCTTAGAAGAAAAGAACAAGACGGTAGGCTTCAAATCATGGAATGGCCAGCACAGTCTCCAGACTTAAACCCCATCGAGCTGGTTTGGGATGAACTGGACAGAAGGGTGAAAGCAAAGCAACCTACAAGTGCAACACATTTGTGGGAACTTCTGCAACAGTGTTGGGAAGAACTTTCAGAAGAATATTTGATTTCCATTGTAGAAAGAATGCCACGAGTGTGTTCGGCTGTTATATCTGCAAAAGGTGGCTACTTTGATGAGTCAAAAATTTAGATTAAATTTTGTTAAACAAAACGATTCCATGACTTCTTTTTTTATCTCCAATTGTTTATTTGTTCTATGCTTTAATTTCAGAGTACATTGAGACATTAAACTGTGTAAATTTCAATAAAACTTTTGACCGGTAGTGTGTGTGTGTGTGTGTATATATATATATATATATATATATATATATATATATATATATATATATACACAAACAGATCAACACTTTACCAATAACAAAGCTAGATGGTGGTTTTAAATTGAAAGGTTAAAGTTTAGGTGTGCAAACAAGCCTCCCAAAAACACACCTCTCACTGTGGGCAGACTGGCAAGGGTGGCATGGAGGGGCACAGCAGTTCTGCCAGTCCTCACTGCAGATATAGTCGTGCATGGTCGTGCATCACGGGAGGAGGAAGGATGTGAAGATGGTCAGGCTGGATCAGCCCCAGTGTCATCCTGTACCCGTGAGCATTAAGGGGAATGGAGAGAATCTCACTTACAATAGCTGGACCCAGAAGAGGACATCAGGCAGTTTTAACCACTTTTGAAAGGATGGCAGCTGCTTACAGGTGACCAGAGGACAGACGAATACGATTAGTGTGGAGAAGGATGACACTTTGGACTGTGGAAAAGTAAAGAAGCAATTTTAACAAAGTATGAGATCAGCCCAGAGACGTATCGATGGTGGTTTCATGCTATGGATATTCTCCAAGGAGAGACGTCCAGAGAGCTTTATGTGAAGTTGAAGGACCTTCATGAGAAGTGGGTGAGACTGCAGCTGAAGACCGTGAAGGAGATTGGTGAAGTCATCATTATGGAACAGAAAACGTGAACCTGTTTTTTTATTGCTAAAGTTAATCACAATTGGTCAATTGCCACAAACAAATCAAGTGCCTCCAGAGGATTGTAAAACAAGATATTAAGTAAGTCCAGTGATTCTTTAGACTAAGGGTTTGATAAACAAACATCCCACAGTGAATACACTTAGCCACGCATCTAGGCAATGGAATTCTCTGTAATTACAAAATAAAAGGGGGGACAGGGTTATTGTCAGGTGTGAACAGGAGAGAAAGAATCTGAGCTACAAATCTACATCCCGACCAGGAAGGGCGCGAAGTAAGGTTGGTGGTACATCTTCACAGGGATGGGCCGACTCGATGGTAGGACAGAACTTGAAGTCTGCCATCTTGGGGAAAGGGCATAGCTGTAACACTGCTGAACAACTCTGTTGTGATCAGCTGTATTGGCTAGAGCGTGGTGCTGCACTGATCACAGGTAGGAGTTTAGCAGTACAAAGGGGACGCAGCTAGGTGATTAAACAAGCCAGAGCGCTGTTTGTGTGTTTGTTTTGTGTATTGGCAGATCTCTACGAACCCGGGTGCTGAAGCAACTGAGCCAGCATGACCCCCGGAGCAGCTACACTGCCACAGCACAGTCACCTGCACTCCCCACTACCTCAACCCGTGTGTGCACTGCTGGATTGGACACTGTATTTATTGTTTTATTTTTTTGGTTTGGGACTGCAAACACGTCTGTCATCCCCCAGTACCATTGTTGGTAGCGGGAGGAACCTGTATAAATAAACAAAGGTTGTTTTTGGAACTGCACCATAGCAGGGGGTGCACTGTAGGGTGATGAGGAGAAACCGTCCCTGAAGGGAGTGCCAGAGCCAATGTGACACCCCTCTGAAATCCCCAGTGAAGACCGGCAACTTCACACAGCCAGGATACAAACCTGTACCCCTGACTGTATGACTCACCCTGCACAGCATGCAACCATGCATTGACCAGGTGAGTCACTCGGTAGCCCACTATTTGTATGCATTTTTAAATACAATAAAGTAAGAAATGTAGACTAGCCAATAAAAAGGGTTTTGCAATAAACAATAACACATGTCCTGATAAGCCTACATTTACATTGTGTCTAATTTACAAGAACATTGTGTATGCATGACCCTGATCCTGTACTGTTAGGATCTTTGTATCTATCACACCAGAACATGCTGCTACCTTTCAGTGGCATCATGTGTATCAATACTATATAATATGTAATTTCATTATGTTAATATACTAAACACTAAACACCTCATATTATGACATAATAAATTAAACAGAACAATATGATTGCAGGATCATTGTAGACCAGGGCTTCTCAAACTCCGTCCTGTGGACCCCTTGTGGCTGCTGGTTTTCATTCCAGCCGAGCTGTCAATTACTTAACTAGACCCTTAATTGAACTGATAATGTGCTTAATTAGACCTTTTTACTTGTTTTTAGCTCTAAACAGTTACAGTTCAAGTTACTTATCAAATGCTATAGCTAACTTGAAATAGATGCCCTGTTCTAAACCAAGGTAAGACAATAGACCTCCCCCTGTGCATCAAAGTTAATTAACATCAAATCAGATCTGTGGCTTTTACTTCAAGGTGCAAGGACCCATTAGGATACGTAAATCAATCCCTGAGTGACGCGTGATCACAATGTTATAATTAATACAGTGCAGAGTTACATATTTCATGCTTTCACTCTAATGTTTATCATACCAAAATATGACTAAGAACATACATTTTCTATTTGATAGGTAGTTTAATGTATCCTAAGTTAACAACAGAACACAACTCCAACTACTAACATTAGCATGTAAAAACAATTGCTGCTGTGATCCTACATGAGGAAACTGACTGTGTTTTAGATCTGAGCTGCACCAGACATTTTTGCTATTTCCAGTTTTAGTTAAATTTTTCTAACTAACTTTTCTATTTCTAAGTGTAGCTTCCTCTCCTCAAGAATCAAATTGTGGTGTTGTTGATCCATGATCATAGCCATGGTGATTCTTCTCTCTCTCTCTCTCTCTCTCTCTCAGGATTTTGGGATGTGGGAGGGCTTGTGAGCTGAGAGGTGTGTTTGAATAGTGCAGGTCTGTTTTACAGTCTTGGTTTTACTATTTTACACGCTTTAATTTAAAAGGAATTTTATAAGTTTTTTAAAAAAAAATATATATATATAGCCTTTACATTTTGATTTATTTATTTATTTATCTATCTATCTATCTATCTATTGGCCTTTCCGTTTGGGAGGCTAAGTTAGTTTGTGTAGCCCGAGATGGGCTCACACTCCGGCGGTATAGAGGGACTGACACGGAGACATGGGTTCAGGTGTGTGCCCGACAATGAAGTTTCCGTGGAGGACGTTCTGTTATCGGTCGGTAAGACAATTGGTTTTAACAACATAAAATCTGCTTCACGTATGAATAAGGCCATTGTTCTGTTTTTAAGTCAAGAAACACTGGTAAATAAGATTATAGAGGAAGGATTTTCTGTCAATGGTGCTTTTATTTCTGCTTTACCTCTTTCAATTCCTCTAAGGAAAGTGGTTTTATCAAATGTTCCCCCTTTTATTCCAAATGTAGTGATTGAAAGAAAATTGGCAAGATACGGTAAAATCATGTCCCCTATTAGAATGATTCCGCTAGGCTGTAAGAACCCCGAGGTGAAACATGTGTTGTCTTTTCGTAGACAAGTGTTTGTATTGCTGCATAAACCGGGGCAGGATCTGAATGTAGCCTGGAGGTTTATTATAGAGGGGAAAGAGTGTGTTATTTTTGCAACCTCGGACACAATGAAATGTCAGGCTGAGGATGTTCGGGGAGCACAGGTGGAGGAGTCGGCGGGAGACGCCTGTGTGCCTGCCCGAGTTAAGAAGGGATTGCTGCGGAGGAGCAGTCTGCAGTAGCGGATCAGCCTACAGAGTCAACCGTACAGGAACCCCCTGCAGATCCGAAGGGGAGCTTTACTGATGTTTTTAAAAAAAAGAAAATGCAGAAAAGAGCTGAAGCAGTGGTCGTGGGGGAGTCTATCTGGGGCCCTGTGGCGGCTCACAAAAGTAGCGGCGAGCCTCAACTCGCTGCTCCTGGGGAGCCGAGCCACGGCTCGCTGGTTGGTGGTGATGCAGAGTCTCAGCCCAGCGCTGCCGCCGTCAGACAGTCGGGGCTGGGGGAGAGCGGCGGCGACGGCGGTGATCAGGCCGTGGCTGCGGAGCTTCCCCGCACAGGGAAGGAGGCTAGTGGCAGCGCTGGACTAGCATCCAGTGACGCCATAGCCCTGCCCTCAGCAGAGTCCTCACGGCCGGAGGAAGAGGAGTCGGGAGCCAGAGAGGAGGATTCGGCCGAGGAATTGGAGGCGTTCGCGGGAGAAGACGAGGATGAGGAGGGAGAGCTCTCTGACACCGTGATGCTCTCCGACATCCAGGTCAGTCAGCCAAAAAAAAAAAAACTGTATTCGCTTGAACAGTTTATTAATTTTATGGATAGTACAAAGGGTAAAAGGGGAGTGGAAATTCCACTTTTCTTTCCTGATTTGAAATTGTTTTTAGCCTCTGCTAATGTACTGTTAAGAAAAGCGAGTTTCGAGGAATCTGACAGGAAAAAGAGGTTTCGTTTGAAAAAGTTTGTAAGCACTGCTAGAAAAATGGTTGCACAATCAAATGGTTTTTAATGGATCAATTCAATTTTAAAGCTTTTACCCTTGTTTTTTGTATTTTTTTATTGCCATTTTCCTTCATGGATAAGTTTTTAGTGAGTTCTTTAAATATAAACGGTTGCCGTGATGATTTTAAGAGAGCCCAATTATTTAATTTTATTGAGTTTAAAAAAGCCAATTTTATTCTATTGCTGGAGACCCACTCTGACAGCAGCAATGAAGCACACTGGCTGTCAGAGTGGAAGGGGAAGGCAATTTTAAGTCTCGGCTCTAATGTTAGTGCAGGGCTGGCAGTTTTATTCTGGGAGTAGACGTGGTGGCTGTAGAGGAGGTTGTACAAGGGAGGCTTTTAAAAATTGAATTGAAATTAAATGGTGTTTTTATTGATCTTTTTAATTGCCTGCTGGAAGAGAAGGTCAAGGGGTCCCTGGTAAGAACAAGATTTGTGGAATTAAGAGACATGGAAGCCCCCACGACCTTCTTCTTCAGCTTGGAGAAGAAAGAAGCTGAAAGAAAACAAATGCTTACACTGAGGCTGCCCGGGGGGAGAGAGGTCTCCAGCCCTGCGGAGCTTCGTCAGGCCGTGGTGACATTTTATTCAGAACCGTACCAGGCTGAGGGCTGCGACCAGCAAGAGACGGAGCGACCTGGACACCGTCATCCCACTGGAGGAGCTCACAACCGTCGTCACACAGCTCTCCAATGGAACAGCACCTGGGCTGGATGGGCTGCCTGCTGAATTCTATAAACATTTCTGGAGTTGCATTAGAAATTATCTATACCAGGTGCTGAATGAATGTGTGGCGGGAGGGAGAGCTGCCTCTGAGCTACCGCAGGGCAGTACTGACTTTACTACCCAAAAAAGGAGACCTCTGTGAGCTGAAGAACTGGCGTCCTGTGTCGTTGCTGTGCTGCGATTATAAGGTCTTTTCTAAAGCTCTGTCCGGCCGTCTTAGGGAGTGTATGGGTACTGTGGCGCACAGAGGCATTTGGTTTTGGTCCTGTTTTTATTTCTTATATTAAAATTTTATATTCTAATATTTAAACTTAGACACAATAGCAGCATTCCTCAGATGGACTGAGTCACAGGAAAGAGTTCCACAAACAAAAATTAGTGACAGACAAAAACCATTCGAATTTTACAGCGATATGGAATATTGTATAGTTGAGTCAAGGTGAAAAGAAATAGAGACAGAATGTATGTATTGTGTTTATATATCGTGTTGTACAATTACAAATGTAATTTATTTTTTGAAAACAATACAAAATAGTATGCAGCATGTTAAAAGTATATCCATGTCCGCAGGGGTTCAGGAGTGCCGATCGCAGAGGATCCTACATCCTGTACCTTTTTGTCTGACAGGTGAGAATTATACAGTTTACAAAGAACCGCATGAAAAAAAAGATATTTTATGTTGCAAAAAAGAACTCTATGTACATAACATGTACAAAAAAAAAGGTTTCCTATTCCTTGAATTGAAAGACAAAGTGTTTGGAAACGATATATTTTATGATGTGACATCAATGGGTAAGACAATGCCTAGTTTGTTTTCAGAACCCAAACGTAAGAAACACCAAAACACTAGTGCTTGTCATTCCTGTTCATCAGATTAGTCTCCCTGCTGCTGGTATTGTTCAAACCTGAAAGATTATATAAAAACAGGGCTGGGCAAAGGTGAGCATGCAGCTACCAACACCAACAATAAGGCATGAAACCCACAAGCAGATGAGAACTTGAAGCATATATATGGAAGCTACTGTAAATCAAGGGCAGTGGAATATGGTAGAAGAAATCCTACCCCTCTTCCTTAATTACAAGAATCTGTACCCTTTTCTGTTTACAAATTAACCCCTGCATGTACAGGTGTCGATAACAAACAAACTTTAGTGGTCTTAAATTAATGCTTATTCCACATGTATCATCTCCAATAAATTAACACTTTCTGTAACTTTGTAGTTTTTTTGCCTGAAATGCCGTAATCAAGGACAATAAAATACATATATTTGAATTTGCCACTTTAGGTAGCCTATAAACACTTTCACACTACAATAAATGTTTTAAAGTTCACGCAAAGTAAAGCAAAGCTATTCGTACAGTCAATTGATATTCAGAACGAATGCAGGACCACCCGGTCGGCTCAACTAGAGATCAGGTTAAGGGTTGTAGGAAAGCTGCAGGCTGCATGTGGGGCCTATGTTTTGTCACCTTTTGATAATTAATTTAAAACATCCTCTGAGCAGAGAAATTGTATATAATAATACAAATTAATATAATGTCATTTTTTTATGCTGAACGCTTCTTTTTTTGTTTAAATTTGCTTTTACGTTTACATTTGCTAAACAGGGTGTATTCAAATAATGACTGATTGCAAATCAGAAATCTAGGATTATCTGCTTAATCCAAGATTTACTAATCCTGGTTTACATTTGTGTGGTGCAATGTAACTGTGATTAAACATAACCCCAGATCAACTAACCCTAGATTAGCACTAAACTGAGTTTTATTTAATCCATGTTGGTGAAAGCAACCTATATATATATATATATATATATATATATATATATATATATATATATATATATAACACACCGATAGACCTGTGGTCAGCGTACCTGCCTGCCATGACGTCAAGGAGTTAACGGACAAACAGGCTGCAGGTGTGGTTAGGTAGGGGATCATGGTTATACCAGTATTAGTTCTTAATTGGCCCACACCTGTAGCCTGTAACCGTCCCAATTCCTGGATGATTCGGACCCCTTTAAAAGAAAGTCTTTACAGCCAGTCAAGGTTGGCTTCCGAGCAGTAATCAGAGTGGGCTTGTCTACACCCATCACTGAAAAGGAATAACAAAGAGGAGCTGGTGCATCTGCGATCTTATTTCCTGTGCCAGTGCTGTTGGAATTAAATACAGCAAAGTGGAAAGAGACAGAGCTTGTTTTTACCCAGGCTAGGGGACAGTCTGAAGCCAATAACGACTTGGTAGAAGCCAGAAACAAATCGCTTATTCACCAGCGGCTAACTGTCCAGTTAGTTTACATTGTTTTGTTTTTTTCTTGTTATATGAATCCTGTTTTGAACTGTTTATTTTGACCTCGTCTCGCAACCGGGATTGTCATTTCTGTTTTTTCTTTTCTGGGGTTTACTGTCATTGTACTATATATATATATATATATATATATATATATATATATATATATATATATATATATATATATATATATATATATATATATATATATATATATATGAAATATGTGTGTGTTTTAAATATGCCTTCATATTATAATACACTGCATGATAGATGTATTACTTCTATTCTCCTCCTGTAGTCCAGTTTAACACAAACTAGACCAGAAGAGAGCCAGGCTGTGAGAGCCCTTGAGCCCCTTCACTGGGGGCTGTGTTCACTCTGGAGCCCCTTCACTGGGGGCTGTGTTCACTCTGGAGCCCCTTCACTGGGGGCTGTGTTCACTCTGGAGCTCCTTCACTGGGGGCTGTGTTCACTCTGGAGCCCCTTCACTGGGGGCTGTGTTCACTCTGGAGCTCCTTCACTGGGGGCTGTGTTCACTCTGGAGCTCCTTCACTGGGGGCTGTGTTCACTCTGGAGCCCCTTCACTGGGGGCTGTGTTCACTCTGGAGCCCCTTCACTGGGGGCTGTGTTCACTCTGGAGCCCCTTCATTGGGGGCTGTGTTCACTCTGGAGCCCCTTCACTGGGGGCTGTGTTCACTCTTGAGTGTACTTTTCTCTTACCTGTTTCCTGTCCAAAGCAGGCCACTGTGGTCAGCACTGAAAGACACAAGGAGAGGCAGTGACTTGACAGGACAGTCTTTCACTCCAGTGAGTCAAATTAAAGAAAATAATAAACTCAACTAAATGTCACAAACTATCAAGAACGTTCTCCACCTATCCTTTTCTTGCTATTGTAGGTCAGTCGTTTGTCAATTCAGCAGAAAACCCTGGAATTGGATCTCTTTGTGAAGGTCCAGAGGAAACAATTCATCTTTTTTTTTTAATGCATTTATGGCAGTTTTCAGCATTTCAAAAAGTTGAGCAGCAATCAAAACACATTTTCAAGTGACAACAGGTAAGATTTATGGATGCATGTTGTTATGTACAATCATTTTAAAATGAAGGGAGAAGTTGTTTGAAATAATGACTAAAGGGACAATGTTGTATAATTGGGATCATGTCTATGTTTTTCTAATACTAGAATAGGGTATAGGAGTGTTGATTGGTTTTCCCCCCCTAAAATTAAATACTGAAAGTAGCATCAAATCAGCAGATTACACCTGTACAATCAAAGCTCAGAGACATACATTTGCTAGCACAATGCACAAGACTACAGAAATTGGCAAGGGATTCTGGGAGTTGTAGTTTTTTTTTATGTCTAGTATCAGTGTAATGTGAAAGAAGGTTGGGAAGGCTGCATTACCCACCATTAGTTGAACGTCACTTAAATAAACTAAGTAAATAAAAATAAAACAAACTATGAAGAAACATCTGAAAAGGTTAAATCCATCCATTTATTTTCATTACTACTGTGGCACAGTCATTTTTTCTTCAGCAAAAGCTTTTTTGAAGGTGGCTCTTGATCAGAAACACCTGCTGTCATATAAAGCCCCTGTATATCACAGCATGCAGACAGCAAGAGACCCTCGACTTAGATAGCCACACACACATATATATATATATATATATATATATATATATGTGTTTTGATTGCTGCTCAACTTTTTGAAATGCTGAAACCTACCATAAATGCATTAAAAAAAAAGATGAATTGTTTCCTCTGGACCTTCACAAAGAGATCAAAAGAAACTCGTCACTATTATAACACATTTATTTTCGAAAAAAATAAAGTATATAAATGTTGGACAATGCCGAAATGTTTTTGGTTTCCTTGACCATGACATGCTTGAGTGACTATGACTGAATCACCTAATTAGTGAGACAGTTGATTGGACACTGGATATGATTTCAGCTGTTGAATTGCAAGCTTGAATAAAAGCAATAAAGAAAATCACAGAAAAAAAAAAAATACATGCCACGTCTGTCAAGACAGCAGCACCTTCGTGCAATCAGCCTGTTGGAGGCTGGACGAGGGCAGAGTGCTGTGTGTGGCTCGATGTCTTGGGTGCTCACAGCCAGCAGTTTCAAACCTGGCGAGACGGTATAACCAGACACACTCTGTCAATGACAGGCAACAAACTGGGAGACCAAGAGTCACAACACCTGCCCAAGATCGACAGATCATTTTGCAGCATCTTTGTGATGTCAATTGTTAATCAGCAAAATAAAAAGTCACTGCACCTGCTCTGAAACAGAGTTTGTCATTTTTCGATCACATCTAGTGAATTTTATCCAAATGTATGTGATAAGTTTCTTTTGATGCTCAAATATAAGTGATACGTTTCTTTTGATGCTCAAATATGTGATAAGTTTCATTTCATGCTCAGTATATACAGTATATCCAGGTGAGTTTGGCATTATTTAAGGAGAAATTTTACACCAACTAACACATTGAATTACCAATTGCAAAAGCAATCCTGGTGTGTTATATACTGTATATTACACCTGGCTTCCTCTAACCCTGGCTGTGAGTTTGACTAAATCCACTTAACCAGCTACAGGGGCAGTCACACTGCCAGAATGACTATTTATCTGAAAGTGAAACTGACCTGTGTGCTGGACATGCCAGAGCGTGAAAGTGTGTCTCTCAATTGAAGTGCATTGCACCCTGGAATCTGTAGTTGTGACATAGCTCTCAACAAACAGTGGCTCTGCAATAGGTTCCAGTGTCTGAAACAATGAATTGAGCATAATGCAGTCCACATAGCTATTATCATACAATCCAGCGTGGAGATAAGCGGTACAGACATCAACAGAAGGTGCTTCTCTTCCACCTGCAATGTGGGAGGGTGCTCCCTGGTTCTGGTGCTGAACGGCTCACACAGTGTGGAAGGGAGTGTGTTTCTCTGCAGATACAGCAGCACTGCCTCGTTCTATTGGGCTCTGAGCACAAGATGTCACAAGATTGACATCTTGACATTGACATCTCTGTCACAAGATTCCCAAGCTCCAAGTTCTCCACATCCAACCTACAGATATTCTCAGACTTCATTGCAGAAATGTCAATTTCAAAATTAGAATATATATAATATATAAAATACATGGTTGAAGGCTATATTTGCATCCTGAGCCTTTAAAAACGGCATAATACCACAGTAGTGACGTCAAAAAGTGACAATTCCTCTAGAGGAAAATATACTTGAACTTTGACCCATTTGACTCCTCGACCACCACTTTCAATTCAAACACAATTTACGTCTGTACAGCACTGAAACACTACGTTTTAAAAAAAAAAACTGTACTGCTGGGTTGAATTATTTTACGGAAGTCAGTTTAGCACTTACTGGGGGCCTCTGAAAGGACAGAACAAACATATAGCAAGCATTGCACAGAAAAGATTGTTAGCACACAGTATTAAATGATTGATTTGTTCAGGTCCGTTCCAGTAACAAAGTATGGCTGTCCTGGCTCTGGACCCACAGCCATTTCCTAGCTAACCCACTCCAGCAATGCGCATGCTCTCCCTGCTGCTGACAGCTCACATTAACCACGCTTTATAAAGAGGAATCTGACACCATTGAATCAACCTCTAGTGTAGAAGCCTCAATGAAAACCACCAGGAGTACACTCACACAGCAGAGTGAACACGAGTAGTGCAGGCCGGGAGGATTGGGGAAGACGAGAGTGTGAGAGAAGGTTGTGTTCGGGGGAGATAGAGAGATAGTGAGAAAGGGTTTGCATGGTGGTGTGTGCGTGTAGGGGTTGCATGGTGGTGTGTGCGTGTAGGGGTTGCATGATGGTGTGTGCGTGCAGGGGTTGCATGGTGGTGTGTGCGTGCAGGGGTTGCAGGGTGGTGTGTCGGCGCAGGGATTGCAGGGTGGTGTGTAATGCGTGCAGGGTTGCATGGTGGTGTGTGCGTGTAGGGGTTGCATGGTGGGTGTGCATGTGGGGTTGCATGGTGGTGGTGTGCGCGCAGGGATTGCAGGGTGGGTGTGCGTGCAGGGGTTGCATGGTGGAGTGTGCGTGCAGGGGTTGCATGGTGGTGTGTGCATGCAGGGGTTGCATGGTGGTGTGTGCGTGCAGGGGTTGCATGGTGGTGTGTGTGTGCAGGGGTTGCATGGTGGTGTGTGTGCAGGGGTTGCATGGTGGTGTGTGCGTGCCGGGGTTGCATGGTGGTGTGTGTAGCGCAGGGGTTGCATGGTGGTGTGTCGGCGCAGGGGTTGCATGGTGGTGTGTGCGTGCAGGGGTTGCATGGTGGTGTGTGCGCGGGGGTTGCATGGTGGTGTGTGCGTGCAGGGGTTGCATGGTGGTGTGTGCGTGCAGGGGTTGCATGGTGGTGTGTGTGTGCAGGGGTTGCATGGTGGTGTGTGTGTGCAGGGGTTGCATGGTGGTGTGTGTGTGCAGGGGTTGCATGGTGGTGTGTGCGTGCAGGGATTGCATGGTGGTGTGTGCGTGCAGGGGTTGCATGGTGGTGTGTGCGTGGAGGGGTTGCGTGTTGTGTGTGGAGGTGAACTGGGGTACAGGTTTGGCATGAATGACGGGTGGGGTGGGGGCAGACCGGGAGGATTGGGGAAGACGAGAGTGTGAGAGAAGTTTGTGTTCGGGGGAGATAGAGAGATAGTGAGGGTAGGGTAAAAGAAAAACTACTACAATCATTTATTTTCACGTTCGACTCCCAGTCCCCTTTCCCTCACTTAATGATTTTATTTTGTGATTATTTAATTATTGTAAAAATAAATTGCCTTCACCTACTCACGGTTGCAGTCTCATTTCTGTCCCAAAAAGACCACGAAACTTGCTACAATATATTGATGGACATTACATAAGAAAATGAGATGTCCTTTTTTGGAATACCATGTTCCTTCTCAAAAATGTGTTTTAATATTAGCCTTTAAAAAAGGAAAACAACTGCTTTAATGAATTTTCATGTATCTATTTCAGTGCAATGTAGTTTCTTCATTGTAATAAAGAAATACATTTTTTAACATTTACATTTTATTTCTGTTTCTTCATAAAAAAATAATTTTCTGGGGAGAGTAAAAAATACATTAACTTTGCACTAAGGGTTACTCTTAAATGAATTCACGATCCAGTTTATGGTAAACTGTGCATTCATGACTTAGAAACTCAGCTGTCAGCTGAGCAGAATATGCCAAAAAACTGGTCTGAATTCAAAAATGCAAAGCGGCCCAGAATTTGGGACGTAAATGAAAACAGGGGCAGTCTATATGTAAAACTGTGATTACATTAGAGATAAACTAATGTATCCTGTAACAAAACTGCAATAGTCTGGAAGATACATATTTGCAATTAAAATATATCGCGCAAACGATTATAGATATATGCTATTTGAAAGTAAAAAGTACATCACCACAGAAAGCCAATTCTTTCATTCGTGCATAACATGATAATTTATATAAAGTAATCACCCATACTTTGTTACATTAGTACAGCAAAATACCACATTATATTTTTATTGAAAGGTTCTGGAAAGCAGATATCTCTCTTCTCTCCTTCTCTCTCTCTCTCTCTCTCTCTCTCTTTCTCTCTCTCTCTCTCTCTCTCTGATCACAATGTTAAATGACTGCACTATATATATATATATATATATATATATATATATATATATATATATAAAGCGTCACATATAGTTCACCTTTAACACAGCGCTATTCGTCCAGTTAAGAAAATATTCATTACTGTGAGGCCGGCCAAACAAACAATAACTCGCAGAGCGTATCGAATGTTGCACGAGATGCTGCAGATTCACTGCGTTTAAAATGAAAAACAAAAACAATTACGCTGTTAATTTAAATAAACTATCAGATTTTCTTTTATGAAAAAGAATGCATACACATATGTTGGTCAAAAAGTCCAATATGTGGGGAAATTACACCACAGCCACCTCTGGAGAGCTCTGCCTATTGAACGCAAGCCTAATCTTGCACTGTAGCAAAAGATCAAATGTTGTTTTTAGATAACAAAGCTAGAATAAATGTTACTATAGTCTGCAAGTGTTTCCTTACAAAACACGTGGACATTTTGATCTGGACCACATGTGATGGTTATGAATATTGTCTGTTCAGGTATGCAGAGAAACACATTGCCACACATTACAACACAGTGCAGTTCATTCCCCTCACATCTATTACTCAGTCATCAGACTCTGAAAATCCTGTAACAAATGCAACCCTTAGAAAGCTCTGAGCTTTTGTGCTTCTACTTGCCTAATTTGGAGTCTGCATGAAAACGACAATTTTCTAAAAGGAGTAATTATAACAGTATAAAACTGTCAAGAAACAAATTCCTTTCAGGAAGGAGCAGTTCAATTATTGTAGTTTCTTTTCTTACTATTTTTATGACTTGAAATGTATTCCTCTCTGAATATTTGCCTTTTGCTTCAAAGCAGTGCCTAACTCTCCACAATTACATGACAAGCCCCGTCTAGAATACTGCAGTTACAACATTTGACCACCACTGGCAGCAAGTGCTATGCAAAAATTACATTAAAGGTGAATGTTTATGAAACAATGTTAAAGTAGATTTTTTTAGCCTTTCATAAAGCTTTTCGACCATCCTCATCACACACACACACACTCACTCACACACACACACACACACACACACACACACACACACACACACACACACACACACACACACACACACACACACACACACACACACACACACACACACACACACATCACTTAAGAAGTTTCTTTAGCAGACAGAGCAAGCTGGATAATGATAAGCTCACATGCCTCAATACAGTTCAATACAATCTCTCAGCCTGTAAAAAGGTTGGAAACCAAAGAACTATAGTATAGCATTTACTCATCACTGTTGTTAATGAAACACAACTGCTTTAATTCAGTACAGTACAGAGCCAGCTCCAACATCCCCTTTTAAAAACCACCTGAAACTAACAAGCCAGACTCTTTCAAACCATCAACCCCTCACCAGGGAGGCATGCTGCTGGATTTGTGTTCAAAGTATTGGATCGCAGTACTTACACATCACAATGTAGAGTTTCCCAGCCCGCATTCTGCCTGGAACTAAACGAAACTGCAACAGAACTGATCTTCATAGAAAACCTTAATTTCCTTAAACTTTGGTAGCCCTTCACAGTTCCTCCCAGTGATGTTTTTTTTATCTCAAAGTGTTAACTGGTCACCAGCTACTGTTAGATATGCTGGTGATTTCATACGGCAGATGAGCTCAGTGTGTGAATTTGTATTTTTACACTAAAACCTCTTCTTTCTGAGAAGCAGCTTCATCTGTAAGCCAGTAAGTGCAGCGCAGCCAAAATGACATTCGTCTAATATCTATACTTAAATCTATTAGAAATAACTAAGCTGCACACACCTGCAGTAGATGTACTTGCCTTTCCCTCTCTCCGTCTTTGTCAGCCGTAACATCAGGTATGAGAAGAACACAAGCAAATGAAATCACTGATAATCAAAAGAACTGAGCATTGACTTCTACAGCCATCATCTGCTTGCATCAATGAATAAACAAATCTTGGAAGCAATTTTTAATTTTACTTACACATGAATGGTCAAGGAATGGTGACAAATACATAAAATGCCAGTACTGACTTTGAAACAAAACAAGACACAAACAAACCAGACCAAATGAATAAACTGAATGTTGAAAGTCCTGTTCATAAATTAAATATTAATGACAGAAAACTTGAATTGGAAATAATTTAGAAAACTAACCATTCAGCAAAAGATACGTTACTTCTAAAGTATTTTAAAACTATTTTACGAGTATTATCAAATTCTGTTTGGTGGTTTACTGGTGAAAGCAGGTGATGGATTCAGGCTCAGTGTAGAAATAGAGTTTACAAGATGTAGGAAACGTGATAGCGACATATAGATAGAAAGTGGACCTCGCAGTGCTGTTCACTGCAGAGGCCATCTCAAAAACAGAACAAACTTCTCCTTTTCTGCGGTCAGTCAGCTCTGTGTTCATTTCTGAGAATACGTTTCTGTGGTTAGTGAAAGGAAGTGAAGGCAGGCAGGGTTTAAATTGAGCCTGAATACTGGAATGCAGCCCCTGCACCCCCTGTTAAACTGCCAAGAGGGGATTCTGAAAAGGGGAGATTGAGCTGAGCAGTTTGATACCAAACATGCCAGTCAATCATCTTTAGAAAGCCACTTAGTGGAGGAGTCTGAGCGGCCTCTTTATGAAGTGTACTGCAGTATATACTGCAACAGCACAGTATGGTAAAAACTAAATGAAAAATACAATCATAGTCAAACCATACTCAGTGCACACAAGTGCGCACGGTCAATTCTAGATAGGTTTGGTAAAACATTGTGAGTTCACATTGTAAAACTATCAGTCAAGACTGAATTGTATGAAGGACATGATTAAAAAAGGAATGAAAAACACAACTAGAGGGTTTATAACAAACAACCCCCCAAATCTCTGAAAACCACTGCATACAGTTGTGAATGTACATGTCAATTGTATATATAAGTTCATTATAATTGCTTATTGTGGTTAAATGCATTCAAATGCTAGGCACATGGGATATGCAATTAACAGGAATCTACAGCATGTGTATTTTAATAAGAAAGGTGCTTCACTTTTTAAAAGTTAACAGGAATATGCAATTATCAGATATGCAGTTAATTGGAACACACTGTACTTGTATAATTCTTAAACCTCTAAATGAACCTAATATAATGGCACACCAGGGCTACATTGCAAAATCATTGGCACAAAAACAAGCTAGAAAGTTACCTCTCATCAGCAAAATAACATTAACGTTGTTTTAGTATATATATATATATATATATATATATATATATATATATATATATATATAGCAGGTGGACTGCAACTGGTAGGATTGTAGGACCCAGGGGAATCCTGTCTGTAAACACATCGGCTTCCCTATTCTTAATGTCTGTTCTTTATTATCATTGACTAATTGTTTTATTGGCAATTTGGGCGAGTTATATAAACCTACCGTTTTGTTGAACTATATCTAAACACTACCTGATTCGAGACACTGCTGGGGTCGTTCTGCTGTCTTTGGTAAGCCTGATTGCGTCGTCTATGTTTTGTATGTTAGCGTCTTTGTGTGGATTTGTTGTTTTGTTCTGTTGGTGATTGTAGGGCAAGGCTGGGTGGCGTACTGATTCTGTGTCCCTCCTGTGTTTGCCGAGGTAAATATTGTTTTCCTACTTTTTGGTATGTTATTGTAAAGTATTTTAAGCATGGTCCGATTCCTGGGGCAGTATTACGGATGTATATGTTTAATTCCATTTTTATAATGGCAATACAGTTAAGCATGCAATGATTGGTTGGGCTTAATACTAAAATGTATTTTTACGAGACTTTAAGGATGTGTGCAATGATGTAGTTCTTTTATTCCGCATCAATAAATGTATAGGCACGGTGTCTGAAGTAGAGGGATATATCGGTATTTAACTTGATAGCAGAGCTGATGTTAATTGTGCGTGTTTCTATTTTTAGCGAGCATCAATCGCTGTTTTCATTAGGTTTAGTTTTCGTTTATTGTGTTTTACTTTAAAAAGATCTATTTTTGTTGTCACTGATTGTGTTTTGGAATTTATATTGTGTTCTCTTGATTGTGTTTTGTTTGAGACATTGGAAGCTGCTGCTCACTTCACATTGACCCCATGAGAATGTTGGATAACTAGTTAGTCTTTATACTGACGCTAATGATTTTCTATGTTGCTTTACTACACCGCGACTGTTAGGTGTCTGCATTAACTGGTTAATGTCATTAAGCATTGATTGGACTCTGGGGTTTCGTTTCACTAGGATAAATGTGCTTTAGAATATCTAGTCTACCTATTATGCAGCTAATAATACTATGCACTCATGGCACTGACTCTGCTGCTATTCATATTTAAATGAGACTATTGGTTAGTGTATAAATATTGCACCATGTTATTTTGCACATGAGACTTTGCTGCTATACATAATGAAATCGATCTATGTACAATTATTGCATTTTGTTGCTTTGCACATTGAAGTTGCTTTCTCCTATGTTTGGATCTTTCAAGAGTATTAATAACGAAGTGATTGGGCCTTTTGCACTTTAGTTATAGCTGAGCTGTCTGTGTCGTAAAGGAAAGAGTAATTATTTGATATTGGATAGTTCACATGTTATACCAACCTAGTTGTCTCTCTTTGAGTGGATAGCACTGCTTGTTTAATTATTAATGGTCTCCAAGTTGCTTTAATACATCAGTCTAATTGATATTACTGTAATCTGTAATTGTTTGAATTGTATGATACCTGTTGAGCTTTTTCATTCAGCTTTTTCTTTTGTATTTTAATAAGCTGCTTTGGCATGTTTGAACAGCACATATGTCTATTCCTTTCATTTAATTGAAGGGAATCTATGTGGGGAGGCTTAAGATTTACTTGTTTAAATACGATTTCCCTTGTATAATTAAAACATCTAGTAAGGGTGGCGTAGTGAACTATTATCACTTACGATCCATGGTCAAGGCTATATATAATATATATTATAAAATTCTGTAATGTATATTCAGTGACTGGCACAGCACTCTGTCATTACAACGAAATTAACTTTCTCTGCAGCAAGTATTAGAGCCCCACCTGTACCCCTCACTCAAACTCTACACAGCACAGACTCTATGTGGGTCTAGGGGCCCTAATACCTGCTGCACATGAAGTGATCTTATAATGCTGAGGCAGTCAAACAGATTCTATAGAAATCGGGGGGGTGCTCCGCTCCCGAGTGGCGCATCCAGTAATGGTGCTCCACGTGGAGTGCAGGATGTGCCCTATAGCCTGGACATCGCGAGTTCGAGTCCAGGCTATTCCTTTGCCGACCGAGGACGGGAGCTTCCAGGGAGCGGCGCTCAATAGGCCGAACGTCGCCCGGAGGGTTAGGTCGGCCAGGGTGTCCTCAGCTCACTGTGCACCAGCGACCCCTGTAGTCTGGCCGGGTGCCTGTGGGTCTGCCTGTAAGCGGCCCAAGAGCTGCGTTGTCCTCCGACACTGTAGCTCTTGGGTGGCTGTATGGTGAGTCTGAGTCGTCTCTAATCCAGCAGTAAGTGAGGGAGAGGGAAGCAGACTTCCTGGATACTTCAATGCAGCTCCACGCCTCCCGTTACACTGAAAAGGGGAGACTCTGAAAAGGGGAGATTCTTGGCACACATGCGGAGTGCTGGAGTCTGCTCCACCCCTTTGAAAAGCTAACTGCAGCCATGTACCATGGTAACAACTTAGCAAAGTGCAGTGAGAAATGAAAGGTATAGTCAGTTAATGCAAGGTGAAGTGTAAGCATGCACGGTACATGGCTTGAGTGGTGTGGGCTGTCGTGTGTGTTTGTATATGTGTGCAGTAAAAGACCCCTGTCTGTCACACTCTAAATGTTTTGAATTGACAGCTCTTTAATCATTTATCATAAACTCCTTGCAGATTATATTTACATGGATTGGGTGGTATGGATTGTGGTTTTACATTTATCTAAGTTTGTATTAAAATACAGTACTGATAATTGTGTCCCCCTGTGTGTTTTAATGAAGTGGCGTCTCACACCATTGAATTGAAAGGCAAGGGTTCAACCACATGGGTCAAAGATGAACGCCTCACTGTTCAACTGAAGAGCAAACTCTGAA
This sequence comes from Huso huso, assembly GCA_036884735.1. Taxonomy (NCBI): domain Eukaryota; kingdom Metazoa; phylum Chordata; class Actinopteri; order Acipenseriformes; family Acipenseridae; genus Huso; species Huso huso. The sequence continues at coordinate 10,234,853 of CM072704.1, read as the reverse complement.
GTGGAGGGGTAGGTGTGGTTCTTATGCTGATGAGTGTTAACTCGGCTGAAGAGCAAAAACGAGTACCTTCAAACCTAGCAGTCTCTCTCTCTCTTTCTCTTAACTCTGAATGTAACTTTTTTTTTTTTTTTTTTTTTTTTTTTTTTTTTTAAATTGTCTCCGATTTGGATTTCAGTTTTATGTCCTCTACTCATCTTTGTGGTTTCTTCACGACTCTAAATGGTGACTTGAGTAGTATCAGAGGACTGGCAGGTTCTGCGCGACTGTTTATTGGTTAAGTCCCGGAATTCTCAGTCGATTCATTGTTTTCTCTATTTTTATTTATTTCTTAGACGCCCTTATCCAGGGCAATTTACAGTCGTAAACAAAAATACATTTCAACAATCACAATACAAGTAATACAATTAAGAGCAAGATAAAAATACAATGACTTTGGTTCTACCATGTACAAGTGTGACAAAATACGATTCAATAACAGAGCAGATAAGTGTCAGTGATAGTTACATCAGGATATAATTAAGTACAAAATACTACAGATTAAATAACACTTGTGACAGATTACAGTACAGGATTAAATGCAGTAAAATAGGGGGCAGATAAGAGCAAGTAAAGCGCATTTAGGAGAGTGATAAGTGTCCAGAGGGGGAAAAAAAAAAAAAAAAGTTCTACAGGTGCTGTCTAAAGAGGTGAGTCTTGAGGAGGTGCCGGAAGGTGGTCAGGGACTGAGCAGTCCTTACAGCTGTAGGATGGTCATTCCACCACTGCGGGGCATGGTGGAGAAGGAGCGGGCTCTGGAGGCAGGGGAGCGTAGAGGAGGTAGAGCCAGTCTTCTAGTGCAGGAGGAGCGGGGAGGTCGAGTGGTGGTGTAGGGCAAGATGAGGGTCTGGTGGTAGCTGGGTGCAGTCTGGTCAAGGCATCTGTAGGCTAGTACAAGAGTCTTGAACTGGATGCGAGCGGTGATCGGGAGCCAGTGGAGTTGCGTGGGTGAAGCAAGGCAGAGAGAACACCAGGCGAGCAGCGGAGTTCTGGATGAGCTGGAGCGGACGTGTGGCGGACGCAGGGAGGCCAGCCAGGAGGGAGTTGCAGTAGTCTAGGCGGGAGAGTACCAGGGCCTGGACCAGGAGCTGGGTGGTGTAGTTGGTGAGGAATGGTTGGATTCTTCGTATGTTGCTCAGGAAGAATCGGCAAGTGCGTGCCAGAGTGGAGATGTGCTGGCAATAAGAGGCAGGGGTCCAGGGTGATTCTGAGGTTCTTAGCGGAGGAGGGAGAGAGTGTGGTAGATTCCAGAGGAATGGAGATAGAGATCAGAGGAGGAGGGAAAGAAGAGGAGGTCAGATTTAGAGAGTTTGAGTTTGAGGTGATGCGAGTGCATCCAGGAGGAGATAGCAGACAGGTAGAGAGACGGGAGGGGATGGTGGAGTCAGAGGTGGGGAAGGAAAATCTGAGCATCAGCATAGAAATGGTGTGAGAAACCACAGGATGTGATGAGGGGGCCCAGGGAGCGGGTGCATGGAGCGGGTCCATGCTTTTTTAGGTTTGTTCCTTTTGCTTGGTCTTCAGTTTGATTTACCGAATCAGGACACGTCAGTGGTTCAGTTGTTTTCAGGTCCTCTTGTATTTTTTGTCCGTCTGGGGTCTGCACTGTATAGGAATTATATTAATTTGTGTGACGAGCAGGATTCCAGACTCCCTCTTGTTTTCTAACAGCTTATCCTACTTTGAGATTTGGTGGTAGTTTAGCTCCTCTATCAAAATACAATTTCTGCTTAAGAAGTTTATGTACTTCATTACTCACGACTTTTGGAGTCAGCAATTGAGACATTTTTGGAAGTTTGGTTTTCTGTCTTCTTCCCATCAGCAACTGAACAGGAAATGCTCCTATGTCATCTAGGGGAGTGTTTTGAAAATCAAGCTGGGCCAAGTAGGGTTCTAGTCCACCAGCCTTGGCCGCCTTCAGCAGGTGTTTCATGGTTTGCACAGTACGCTCCACCATGCCATTTCACTGTGGGTACCTTGGACTTGTTGTGACGTGGTTGAACTCCTATCGCTTTGAATAGGTTTTAAATTCACTGCTAGAAAACTGTGGCCTGTTGTCTGAAATAAGTACCTCTGGAATGCCATGGTGAGCACACATGGATTTTAAATGTTTAATGACATTTGTGCTTTTTGTGTCACGTCCCAGTAGCATTACTTCAAAAAAACTTCCATGGTAATCTACTGCTAGCAGATGCTCCTTGTTGCAGAAAGTGAATAAATCCACTCAAATCTTCTGCCAGGGTCGCTCTGGAACATCATGTGGTTGCAGGGACTCTTTGCTGTACTTGTTGCATACAGCACATTTACTTACAATTTCTGTGACTTGTGCTGCCATTCCTGGCCAGTATAATGCATCTCGCCCTGCTTCTACATTTTACTTCAAATGGAACATTTCTTTTCTCATTGTTGTAAAGATTATTTGTTCTCCTTTTGAATACTATTCCCTCTGCTATGTGGATTTCATAAAAAAAAATCCAGTATTTTATTTCTAAAGGAGTTTCATTTCTATTGTCAGGCACAATTTGCTGCAATTGTTAGGGCTTCATCATTCTTGGTTGTTCCTGGATGTCATTTGGTTTGTTTTCTGCAACAGGTAAGTTGAACAGCATGTGAAGCTTCTGTTTCTGTGTCATCTCCAGGTAGGTATGCACGTGACAAAGTGTCTGCTCTATACATTTCTTAACCTGGTTTGTTTAACTTTCACCTGGTATTTTTGCAGTCTCATTTGTACTGTTAATATATTATGTTTGTTCTAGGTGGTTGTGACGGGGTGCCCATCCTTGTGTGTGTGTGTTTTATTTATGTATGGATTTATTTGTACTGTTAATATGTTTGTTCATATGCGGGCAGAGGAAAGCCGTCCGCTAGTTAGTACCATTTTGTTTGGATTGGCAGGGAGGGGGTTAAATCCCTCCCTGCCAAAATTGTCTTAATTATGTAATTGTTAATTGTTGGTTAATTTGGCTCCAGCTACAAACTATAAAAGCCAGCATGCCCTTTTCTTTATGTTTTTTTTTTTTTGTGTGAAGTCTTTTGTTTAAATATTTACTTTTGTTTATTTTAATAAAACGCTGAGTTCCAATGCGCTCAGTTTCAACCTGTATACCTTTTGTTATTGTTTTGCACTTCTTCCTGGTCCATGACATCGCCACCCACATGCACAACTCAAGCCCACCTGATCACATATGGTGTCCTGCGTGGGATAAAACACCTCCAGGATCCAGACCAGCTAAAAGCAAAGTTTGTTTTTTTATTTTTTGAAAAAAAGGGAAAACGCAGCAGAAGCCAGCAGCAGCGATAGCAGCAACAACCTCCCCAGCATCCAGGAGCAGCACGAGCATCCAGCACCTAATCACAGTGGTGCACTACTTGGAGATTTTTAATTATTGCCTCTAAAGGCTCGTGATCAGACTCCACTTCTACCTCTTTGCCATAGATATACTGGTGGAATCTTTCAAGTCCGAAGACAATAGCTAAGATTTCTTTTTCAATGTGTGCATAGCGCTCTTGTGTTTCTGTCATTGCTTTTGAAGCGTATGCCTCGGGTGCATCTTTTTGCAATAAAATTGCTCCCAGGCCACTTTGAAGCATCCACTGAAATCTTAACTGGCTTCCTGACATCATAATACTTTAACAATAGTGTTCTCTTCAGGCTGGGCAGAACCTCTTGGTGTTTTTGTTCCCAATGCCATGTTACTTTGTTTTTTAGAAGTTCTCTTAGGGGTGCAGTATGTTCTGATATCTTTGGAATAAACTTCCCTAAGTAGATCACCATGCCCAGGAATCTCTCCAGGTGTTTCTTTGCATTCTGGTGGTGGCATGTTAAGTATTGTTTCAATATTTCTCTGATCTGGAATCAGTCACTTCTAAGCACATGTCCCAGATATTGCATTTCAGTAAGTCCAATTTTGTAGTTTTCCTTTTTCAGCTTTAAATTCTTTTCTCTTTGTCTTTTCTAGGACTTTCTTCAATCTGTAGCCGTGCTGTTCTATGGTATCTCCCCAAACAAGCACATCGTCTAGTTCAGTTCCTTCCAACAGCTGTGTCACCGTTCTTTGGAAAACCTCTGGTGCTGAATTGGGTAAACGCATAAATCTGGGTCCCTTGGATCAAGGCAGACTCTTAGATTTCCATCTGTTTTCCACAATCACTATTGAATTAACCCACTTTGTCGGTTCTTTGGTTTTCCTGATCACTTGAAGTTTCTTCTGCCTTGTCGACCTCTCACCATGACTGGATCGTTTCTGGGTGGGTGTATTTTGGGTGGAATGGTTTCATCTATTTTGATAGACTGTTCCCTTTCCAGGCAGCCAATACCCTGAAACACATCCTCATCCTTGCTGAGAACATCAGTGGTGGTTACAGCCATTACTCTCTGAATGAGGTTCAAATCCTCACATGCTCTTATTTCTAGAATGGGTTTTGCATCTGTTTTCACTACTAGGAATTGAAGTGCTTGACATTGGTCCTTGTAATTCACTTTGCGTGTACACTTGCCTTCAACTTTTATTTGTTCTCCCATGTAGATGGACAGCCTTACTTTTTTTTTTTCTCTCGTTTCTTGCCTCTGCATATTTTATTATACAAGCCAGCTGGGATTACATTAGCTTGTGCATCTGTGTCAAGCTTAAAGTTCACTACTCCATTACAAACGTTTAAATTCACCTTCCATTCATCATCTTTGGCATTTGGTGGTGTTACTGTGCTATGAAAAGTTATTTTTCTGAACCTGTTTGATTCCCATCCTGCTTCTATATAAAAAGGCACGTTTTTGAAATCAGTGTTCTGTATGCCTGTTTCTTTTATGTATTTTTTACTTATTACTTATCCTACAATAATATATTCTGTGTGTTTCTGCATAGATTAATGACCATGATCTATTCCATAAAGACTTTCCAGGCAGAAACAGTACAAATGTATCCCTGATATTATGGTTCCTGCTCAATTAAAGTGGCAAAAAACACATTCATAAAGTAATATCATTACTGTGGTTTATTTATGCTTTTTTTTATATGTACACGAAAGTGAAAACTCATGTTTAACTTAAATAAACTCTTTGAAATGTTTTTAGAAAAGGGGGCATTGTACAAAGAAACAAGAGATTTGTGACTCATACCAAAATGAAATCTGATCAGAAAGCTCGGCCAATCAACATGTAGTGATTATTGTAACGGATGTGCAATGGATGTATTTATTTTTTTGAATGTAAAAAGATTGAGTTTTATTGTGTGATTTATCATTTTTACTGTTGCACTGTCCCTTTAAACCCCAGGGAGACTACTGGTCTCCACAGTAATTGCAGTGATAATTCGTAATGGGGCCAGCTGTATAAAAACAGGTGGGGTTAATCAGCGAGAGAGCGACCGGGTTTGAGAGATTTGTGAGCTGAGAGCACGGGTCGGGGAACTACTGTTTGGTAAGGATTGTAACTTTTGAAGTGTAATACTGATGCGCTGTGAATTGGCCGAAGCGCTAGAAGTTAATGGTAAACTATTACTATTCATATTGACTAGTTTGGGCCGCTCTGTATTGGAGTGGTTTCAGTGAAGTATCCCCCGTGCTCTTAGACTTCGGTAGCAATTGTATGGGTTTGATTACAAAAGGGAATGAGCATTGTCTGTATTCTGAGTTTGTAATTACGATCCTGTGAATTTATGTAATAATTGAGCGCTGCATACGAACTTCTTTTCTGTGTTAGTGGTTGTTTTCTACTTTTAGAGTAGCGTCTTTGTCCTGATTATCCCAACTGTAATTGTGTATGTGTTTACAATATATAGTTATAAGAGGCCTGTTAACTTTTGATTGCACCTTTGCACTTTATCAACCTGTGTATTAACTAAAATAGCGGCTATTGGAGTGTTTAGGCATTTTTTAGATTGCATGAAGCTTTCTGTTCTATGAAAATCACAGATTAGTTTTTTTTTTTTGTGTTGTTTATCTAAGGTTTAATTTTACTGTTTGGAAACCACTATTTGCTTTGAAGGGTGTTATTTAAAAGTGTTTAAGATTTTACTTTTGGAATTGTGTTGTGAATTATCCTTTTTTTTTTTTTTTTTTACGTGGGAGTGTTGGTGTGACGTTATCTAATTCAAAGTATCCTAGTGCTTAGGGTCTGATGGGATCGCTCTTGGTTAAAATCTGCTGCTATATTTAAAGGTTGCTGCTATCAAATCTGCTGCTATAGGTAAAAGCTGTGATTTTGTTTAAATAAAATTCTTGTTTTTACACCTTGTTGTCCTCGCTGTACACACTGAGCTTTCTTGATTTTTAAAGAACCTGTTATTTATTTGGAGTTATATTAGCTTCGAATTGGCGTAGTCATTAATTCTACTTAATTGGTCAGTTAAAATAGTCAATTTAATTATAGGGATAACCGAGGGGGTTATCCTTGGTTTAGTATCGAACGGTGTTTTGGAGGGGGGCGCTACATTATGCTTACGTTAATGGTGGCCAATAGCAGTTCACAGAAGCAGTATGAGGAAACATAATGCAAGCAGTGGACTGTGCTGAATGAAAGCGCATGATTGTTATCAAAATGTTCACCAGAGTCTTTTTTTTTTTTTTTTTTTTTTTTTGCAGGGGGTGCAGGGCTGCATTGCAGTGTTCAGGAAGTCTGTTTCACTCTGAGACACCGCTCACAGGTGCAGCGCGCACTGAACTCAACCTGACCGCCGCCGCTGAGCGCGTAGAGGAGCGAGCTCGTGCCGCTGAGCGTGCGGGCACTGGGGTCGGGTCATCATTGGAAATTCAAAGTTAACGGCGTCGACGGGAAGAAGACACACAGCGGTTTTATATATATATATATATATATATATATATATATATATATATATATCTCTCATTATCTCCTAGCTTAATATAATAACTTTTTTTTTAGTTTATAACAGCATATGACTGCCCGGATTGGAAACGAAGGTAAATATTATCATACAATACTCGACATTTTATATTATTGCGCCCAGCAGTGCTTTTGGTAAAGCTGTGTTTGGCACTATAGTTATTGTCCCCGGTCTGTATCAAGTGTAGCCTATTCATTCAGGAGAAGCAGAGTCTTCAGTAACACAAGCGGAGGGGCAGCACAGGGACGTTACAATAAATACAACGGGCCCCACATTGTAAAGTGTTTTAAATGATTCAACGCTATTTTAAGGTGCCTTAGATTAGAATTATAAAATGTAGGCCCTACATATATACAATCGAATTGGGATCATTTTCTGTTTCAGTAATGTGATCATCAGGAATACTGTAACGGCAAATAAGTAGCCTACAGAATGTGTACATTGCAAAAACCGTTTCTTTTAGGTTTGTATCAATAAGCACCAATATTCTATTTGAGTGGTGTTAGGTTGTATCCATTCAAGTGTTACAAGTTAAATTGCAACAAAAAATAAACAAATGCTTCAATGTATCCAGTAGGTGGCACCAAACCACTGTGCAACGTTTTTACATTGTAAAGGTTAAGACTGCACCCTGTTGGTCTGCATTGATATAAATCATGTTTGTATTGCTCCTGTTTAAAAGCACACACACGTTCTTTAAATCTGCTGCATAATAGTGAATATACACAAACGTGTGTTTTTAGTTTAAGTCTTAAAATATTTATCATTTGTTTAACCCATTTTGCTTTTTAAATGACACCTTCAATGTTCTACTACACCACTGATGGGGGGAAAATGTAAAATAAATTTGATGGCTGACAAAACCAAATCTTTGTACTGTTGTGAAATGTAATTTTTTCTTCTCAAATGTTTTACTTGTAACTTATCTTCCTCTTCCTTTAACCTTTGTAAATCACCTCCTCACCCAGTTCATTGCTCTGTGTGTAATCTCCATGCCTGCAATGGTAATGACTAGTTAAATCATATTGGTCAGGTATAACCTTTTTATTATATTATTTCTCAGCAGACGCCCTTATCCAGGGCAACTTACAATTGTTACAAAATATCACCGTACAAAGTATCACAGAATAGCCGCTGGTGGATTTATCTATAGATACAGATCTATAGATAGATCTGTATGATAGCTACAAAGTGTATTTCACAGGGTTTCAGCTCCCCTGTTGGGCACTAAAGAAATAACTTCTTTTTCAGCTCAAATTCAACAAAGCTGTGTGATATAATGCACATTTTCTTTGTGTGAAAATCTGAGGTTAAATTTGAAGCAGGGTTTCACCTCTAACTATTCCCCTGTTGAATGCAAACCTACAAGTGTGGTGTTCTGTATGTCTCTGCTCTGGAGGCTCCTGCCACCCCTCCTCAAAGGCTCAGCCACTGTAGAGCCTCACCCCTCTGAGGGAGACTCCCTGCTGGGACAGAGGGGGACCCCCTGGACAAACAGTCACTTCAATCCAGCCTGAAGCTGCCCCTGCCGCGTGCATCATTGCAGGCAGCCTCCAAAACAAATGTTGCAGACTGCCTGGGCAGTGAGACATGGTTCCAGTGGCAGAGTGGGGGAGCTCACAGGTAGCTCACATTACCACTGCTCATGTTATCCCAGCTCTCTGGATTAAAAACCTCCAGTGATGCCAACCCAGCAGCTTCATAAGCACCAAAACAAAAGTGTATCAAGAACTTTGCATAATGATGAAGTTTCAGTGTTGTGATGGCCTTTGTTTAGCTGTCCCTGCAAGTACTTCCCCTCTCCATTGTCAAGATGATTTGTGTCTGTCAGCAGAAGCACAGCAGTGATGCTCTTTTCAGGCTCTTCTATCTGGCCTTACCCCTGTTCATTCTTTAACATGTATTATCCCTGCTGGGGATGCACATCCTCGTCTAAACCATGATTATCTGAACCTAAACAGCCCCTTGTTAACCTGTCTTGTTGTGTGCTGTGCTCTTCTGTCCTGTTGTCATTGAAAATGCACAATTCAGCTCTCACACTCAGGGATTTACAATACAGTTCAGTACTGTACAACATGTGCTTAAAGGTAAAGGGATATTATACTGTATATAAACAACTTCACAGTTGTAACGTATTGAGAGTACCAGAGTGGGAATATGAAGAGATGTCTGCCTGTCACATTACATTATGCACATTCAGTGGATGTAGGTCATAGTGATACTTTTTCATGATACTGATAAGTTTTGATTTTACTAATATATTATTTAATGATTTCTTTATAGTGCATCTCCATTGATCCACAGAGCAGGTGCAATGGGAGCATCCTGAAATAAGATCTGTCTTTGAAAGTGTTTATGTTATAGTGTGTGATGGTGAAAGCTTTAGCTGAAATGTGTGTCTAGTTGAAGAGCCCTGTTTATAAAGCTTTAATTTGAGCCTTTATCTCATGAGATGAAGTTATGTGAGAAATGTTTCTACAGTACTGTTAAAGAAACTCACCAAGTATTTAATTCATCATCTAAAGTTAAAGCTTTCTGAATCCTCCAAGTTGCAGCATTTCTTGTCCAGGGATTGAAGACCTTAACATTAACAATCTCCTCTAAATAATAATCTAAAGTGTCAGTTTAATGTCTTGCCATCACTTCCTGTGCACCCTGCTGTGTGCTCGTCCTCCAGCACTTCCTCTCACTCAACCGCAGCCCCTGAAGCCCTCCTTCACTGGACTCAATGCTGTGCAGCAGCTCAGTGGCCTCTGCTGCTCTGCACACAGGAAGGGGCTCGCTCTCATGTTCTCATTTTAAAATGACAGCTTCCTAACTGCTAGGAAACATATTTTCTACCCACCCCTCTCTCTTTCTGGCTTTTAAAAGCCATTGATTATCAGATTGCATTGATCAATGATGATCTCATTATAAGTCTCCTATGTGAATTGGTTCAGCCTTACGAATAAACTGCTTAGTCTGGAGAGTAAATAAAAATACATAGACAGATTTATAGTTGACTTTTTAGAAATCTATAAACAAATATGTTGACTATAGAACGCTATAGACTAGAAATATGTAAAAAAAATCTCTTGACTACATATGAAACCCATTCCATACCATCAGCACGCCCTCATTTGAACAATGGTTTCACCAGACCCGTTTTTGAGTAAAGCGTTTTTGTTTTGTAGCAGCTAGTTGGCAAACGGAAGTTTACACTTCTTAAATATATAGTGACAAAGTTGTTAGATACTAAGGGTAAAAATAAATATTAGACGAAATGAGATCACGTGACTATGTCCTATCAGATGATGGAATCAGAGATAGGCGCAGTGGGAGGAACCTGTAAGTTTAAAAGTGTGAAGTCTCTACATTGAAGTCAGCTTTTTTAAAATGTCTCCAGACGGACTGCAGGTTTGTGAACTCGCCTTACTGATATGTAAGTATAACCGCTGGGTGCTTTATTAAACATTCTGCTGATTATCCATCTGGTTTGGGGGACAGTTAGTGAAGGTTTCCAGGTTTGAAGACTCGATCATACTTCAAAATCTATATTTTGAGGTGGTGTCTTGTGGAAATGTCATGGTAAATGCAGAGTTTGCAAGCTAGGTAAATAGAGTATTGTAAAACACTATATGCATGATGAAGGACAGGGAAGTGTGGAACAAAGCATTTTTTTCACGGTAGATTCCTGGTAAAACCGAAGTAAAGTGTGGAAAATGTTAGTCAGTGTAAGAAGAAGAAGAAAGAAAGAACTAAAAGCAAGTAGGTAAATCAAATGGAAGTATGGTACATGGTAAAAGTGTGACCAAACATGGTAAAGGACAGGAAAGTGTCCTTTAAAAATACATGTATTTAAAATACATGTACAAGGAATCTAAGATTACTAAATCGATTGCCACGTACGATCAATTATAGGAATCTGAAAACCAACAGGCCTTGTATTTAATTCATTCAGTTCTTTTAATGTTTAAAGTACTGAAAAGCCTTCTCACAATAATGCATGCTGTGAAAACCATGCTTAGCATGAGAGGGAGGAAGCACTGCAGTGTGGGCCCTATCTTTTAATCTCTTGTTTTTCACAAGTCTGTGTCAATGATTGTCATTTCAAATGACGTTACAATTTCTGAGTACTGCTAGAAAATGTTCCTATTTATTAATGCCATTGTTTTTATGAAAATAGAACTTATGTTTTGCTTTTAGAGATGTATCACTCAACACACCTCTATTGTAAAAGAACAGAATATGGATCACAATGATTAAACTACAGTAATAGATAATGTTGCTGCTAGTGTAACAGGCAATGTTGTGTGATGCTCTGCCATTGTGGATTCTGCCCCCTGCTGGTGAGATGAGGTTAAAAGCTCTATAACCACACATGCAGAGGAGCCTGGTGTGCATGGTTGCCAGTTCAGTGCCAAGCCTGCTCCCTGTTACACTGATCTCACCCATTATTGAACTGAATTTGCAGCGCGTCTGCTTTCTTCTCTTCCCTATGAACACTGAAATCAGTATGCCTATAGGCCGGTTTATACTCCATCGCTAGACTGTCGCTCGACTGATAACTCAGCGACGGCCGGCTGTCTGCTCGATTATCACCCGATCAACACACTGCCATCACCCATCGGCGCACTATTATTATTTACTTCTTATTATTTATTTCTTAGCTGACACCCTTATCCAGGGCGACTTACAATTGTTACAAGATATCACATTGTTTTTACATACAATTACATTATTTTTTACACATTATTTATACATACAATTACCCATTTATACAGTTGGGTTTTTACTGGAGCAATCTAGGTAAAGTACCTTGCTCAAGGGTACAGCAGCAGTGATCCCAACCTGGGATTGAACCCACGACCCTCCGGTCAAGAGTCCAGAGCCCTAACCACTACTCCACACTGCTGCCCTATGAGCGCACAGCGACACTGTAGCCCCTCTTCACCGAGAAGTATATGAGCAGAAATGGAAGATGTTTCTACTTCTGCTTTACTTTTAAGAATAGGACGACAATGTTGCAAACATGCTCATATGTGAGAAATCCACCTTAAACGACAACAGTTTGGATACTGCCGGCACCTTGCAAAGGACCATACGGACAGCTGGAAAAAATCAAAATGCATGACTGAAATCGTGGTACACACAGGAGGACTTCACCTTTCTTGAACATTGGAGAACATTCTACAACAAGGACTATCTATATAGGTGGGACAGACTGCACTTAAACAGAAAGGGAACCAATCTACTCGGAGAAAGGATCCTTGAGGAGGTCCAGAAGCATTTAAACTAGAAAGGAAGGGGGGAGAAAACAAAAAAACAGAAGGGAGACCACATCAATACCTTTTAGGATTTTGAATGTTTGAATCAGATCACCGCGTAGTCTTTTTTGTTCAAGACTGAATAGATTCAATTCTTTTAGCCTGTCTGCATACGACATGCCTTTTAAACCCGGGATAATTCTGGTCGCTCTTCTTTGCACTCTTTCTAGAGCAGCAATATCCTTTTTGTAACGAGGTGACCAGAACTGAACACAATATTCTAGGTGAGGTCTTACTAATGCATTGTAAAGTTTTAACATTACTTCCCTTGATTTAAATTCAACACTTCTCACAATATATCCGATCATCTTGTTTGCCTTTTTTATAGTTTCCCCACATTGTCTAGAACATAAGAACATAAGAAAGTTTACAAACGAGAGGAGGCCACCAGCCCATCTTGCTCGTTTGGTTGTTAGTAGCTTATTGATCCCAGAATCTCATCAAGCAGCTTCTTGAAGGATCCCAGGTGTCAGCTTCAACAACATTACTGGGGAGTTGGTTCCAGACCCTCACAATTCTCTGTGTAAAAAAAAGTGCCTCCTATTTTCTGTTCTGAATGCCCCTTTATCTAATCTCCATTTATGACCCCTGGTCCTTTTTTTTCTTTTTTTCAAGTCAAAGAAGTCCCCGGGTTGACATTGTCTATACCTTTTAGGATTTTGAATGTTTGAATCAGATTGCGGCGTAGTCTTCTTTGTTCAAGACTGAATAGATTCAATTCTTTTAGCCTGTCTGCATCGACATGCCTTTTAAACCCGGGATAATTCTGGTTGCTCTTCTTTGCACTCTTTCTAGCAGCAATATCCTTTTTGTAACGAGGTGACCAGAACTGAACACAATATTCTAGGTGAGGTCTTACTAATGCATTGTAGAGTTTTAACATTACTTCCCTTGATTTAAATTCAACACTTCTCACAATATATCCAAGCATCTTGTTAGCCTTTTTATAGCTTCCCCACATTGTCTAGATGAAGACATTTCTGAGTCAACATAAACTCCTAGGTCTTTTCATAGTTCCTTCTTCAATTTCACTATCTCCCATATGATATTTATAATGAACATTTTATTGCCCGCATGCAATACTTTACACTTTTCTCTATTAAATTTCATTTGCCATGTGTCTGCCCAATTTTGAATGCGGTCTAGATCATTTTGAATGACCTTGCTGCTTCAACAGTGTCTGCCACTCCTCCTATTTTTGTGTCGTCTGCAAATTTAGCAGTTTGCTTACTATATCAGAGTCTAAATCATTAATGTAGATTAGGAATAGCAGAGGACCTAATACTGATCCCTGTGGTACACCACTGGTTACCTCACTCCATTTCGAGGTTTCTCCTCTAATCAGTACTTTCTGTTTTCTACCTGTTAACCACTCCCTAATCCATGTGCATGCAATTCCTTGAATCCTTACTGCGTTCAGTTTGAGAATTAATCTTTATGCGGGACTTTGTCAAAAGCTTTCTGGAAATCTAAATAGACCACCTTTATGCTTTGCAGTTGTCCATTTTCAATGTTGCATCCTCGAAAAAGTCAAGTAGGTTAGTTAGACATGATCTCCCTTTCCTAAAACCATGCTGGCTGTCACCCAGGATATTGTTACCATATAGGTAATTTTCCATTTTGGATCTTATTATAGTTTCCATAAGTTTACATATAATAGAAGTCAGGCTTATTGGTCTGTAAGTTACCTGGTTCAGTTTTGTCTCCCTTTTTGTGGATCGGTATTCGTTTGCTATTTTCCAGTCCATCGGTACAACCCCTGTGTCAAGAGACTGTTGCATGATCTTGGTTAGCGGCTTGTAAAGAACTTCTTTCATTTCTTTGAGTACTATTGGGAGGATCTCATCCGGCCCAGGGATTTGTTTATTTTAAGAGCTCCTAGTCCCTTTAACACTTCTGCCTCTGTTATGCTAAAGTTATTTAAAACTGGATAGGAACAGGTCGACATGTGGGGCATGTTGGTCCTCCTTTGTAAAAATCTGTGAAAAGTAATCATTTAATATATTTGCTATTTTTTTCTTCATCTATGATTTTGCCATTTGTGTCTCTTAGACATTTAACCTCCTCTTTGAATGTTCTCTTGCTGTTATAATATTGGAAAAACATTTTGGAATTGGTTTTACCCCTTAGCAATATTGATTTCTATCTCTCTCTTGGCCTTTCTAACTTCCTTTTTGACTTGTGTTTGCAGTTCCAAGTACTCTTTCTGTGTGCTTTGTTTTTGGTCCCTTTAAACGCTCTGTAAAGTGCCTTTTTCGCTGAATATTTTTTTTTATTGATCTATTAAACCATTTTGGCCATTTTGTTTTAGATTTAGATTTGTCTACTTTTGGGATGTAATTGTTTTGTGCCTCTAGTACTACATTTTAAAAAAAGACAGCCACCTTTTTTCTGTGGATGTTTTCTCTATTTTACCCAATCTACTTCTGTTAGTCTCTGTTTCATACCTTCATAGTTTGCTTTTCTAAAATTGTAAACCTTAGCTTTAGTCATTACTTTTGGGGTTTTAAAAAATATTTCAAATGAGACCATGTTGTGGTCTGAGTTTGCCAATGGCTCTCTGACCTCTGTTTTAGTTATTCTGTCTTCATTATTTGAAAAGACTAAATCAAGGCATGCCTCCCTCTATTTGGGAAGCAGTCATTTGTCATTTCCACCATTTCAATTTCGTCCGTCGTGCCCCCTTCGGGTTTTCCCATTTATACAGGGAAGTTGAAATCCCCCATTAGTATGGCTTCTCCTTTTCTACACGCATTTCGAATGTCATTGTACAACAGATTATTTTTGCTCAGCGTCTGAATTTGGCGGTCTATAGCATGCTCCTATTATTATGCCCTTTGAATTTGTGTCCATTATTCTGACCCATATTGATTCTGCATTGTTTTCTTTGTCCTGATTTAACACCTGGGCTTCAAGGCTAACTGTCCCCATCACTCTCAGACAACCAAGTTTCTGTAACACCTATCACATCGTAGTTACTTGTTAGTGCAGTAGTTTCAAGTTCTAACATTTTGTTTCTGAGACTTTAGCATTAAGATAAATACATTTAATAGTGGTCTTACCTGAGTTGTTGCCCTTGTTTTGATGTAGTCTCCTTCTGTTTTTTTTTTTCCCCCTTCCTTTCTAGTTTAAATGCTTCTGTACCGCCTGAAGGATCCTTTCTCCGAGTAGATTGGTTCCCTTTCTGTTTAAGTGCAGTCCGTCCCACCTGTATAGATAGTCCTTGTTGTAGAAAGTGCTCCAATGTTCAAGAAAGGTGAAGCCTTCCTGTGTGCACCATGATTTCAGCCATGCATTTTGATTTTGTATTTCCAGCTGTCCATATGGTCCTTTGCAGTATCCCAGAAAATACCACAGTTTTGGTCTTGTCTTTTTAATTTCCTTCCTAGCTCTCTGAATTTGTTCTGCAGGGATCTTGGCCTGTCTCTTCCAATGTTGTTTGTACCAATGTGGACGACTACTACCGGGTCATCTCCAGTCTGTTCTAGGAGCCTGTCCACGTTCTCCGTGATGTGCTTGACAGAGGCTCCTGGAAGGCAGCACACTGTTGTAGTAAGGGGTCCAAACTGCGAACTGAACTTGCTGTGTTTCTCAGTATGGAGTCCCCAACAATCATGACCTCCTTCTTTTTGCTGGCTGGTCAGCACTGTTTATAGGGTCCTGGGTGTTGTTTCTTTCATTCTCTTGATGTTGGTTTTGGTCATCTAAATGTTGAAGTGGCTCAAATGTGTTGGATGTCTGGATTTCTGGTGGTTGTGTTTTGACGAAGTTTTTTTTCCTGCTTCTGCCTATTTGAACCCAGCTGTTTCGACTCTCTTCCATCTCCCTGGTGGCTTTCAGTCTGCTAGGGGTGCAGACTTCCATGAATTGTGGGTGTGTCAGCTCCTCAAGCTCCTGTTGCTGTCTCATTTCCTCCATCTCCTTTTCTAGCAGGCTTAATCGCTGAAGCAAGTCCTGGATGGTGCGGCACTTTACACAGACTTGGTTGAGCTCTGTTGGGTTTTTCGGATTTCCCACATCATGCAGTTGTCAGATTACTGGCTTGAAGACCATTTTTTTGTTTAGTGTAGCTTCTGCAGCTGTCAACCTGCTTTCAAACTGCTTCTAACTGCGCTGTACTTGTCCACGACTGTACTTCTCCCACGATGTCACTTCCACACGCTGTCGCTAGGAAGACTGCCTGCCTTTTGTTTGTTGTGTTTGTGCTGCGTGCTCCGCTCCTCCCCGTGTCCCAGAACGCCGCGGGATTTGAATCAGCTGCTCGAAGTTTCAGCTTATCAGAAAAATACACGCAGCTGCAAGGCTTTAAGCTGCAATGTTTTCTGATTAAAGCAACTCAGATTTAAAGATGTAATTCCTCCTTTCTGCTTCTAACTAGATGAAGACATTTCTGAGTCAACATAAACTCCTAGGTCTTTTTCATAGATTCCTTCTTCAATTTCACTATCTCCCATGTGATATTTATAGTGCACATTTTTATTGCCTGCGTGCAGTACCTTACACTTTTCTCTATTAAATGTCATTTGCCATGTGTCTGCCCAGTTCTGAATGCTGTCTAGATCATTTTGAATGACCTTTGCTGCTGCAACAGTGTTTGCCACTCCTCCTATTTTTGTGTCGTCTGCAATTTTAACTAGTTTGCTTACTATACCAGAATCTAAATCATTAATGTAGATTAGGAATAGCAGAGGACCTAATACTGATCCCTGTGGTACTCCACTGGTTACCTCGCTCCATTTTAAGTTTTCTCCTCTAATCAGTACTTTCTGTTTTCTACATGTTAACCACTCCCTAATCCATGTGCATGCATTTCGTTGAATCCCTACTGCGTTCAGTTTGAGAATTAATCTTTTATGCAGGACTTTGTCAAAAGCTTTCTGGAAATCTAAATAAACCATGTCATATGCTTTGCAATTATCGATTGTCGATGTTGCATCCTCAAAAAAATCAAGCAGGTTAGTTAGACATGATCTCCCTTTCCTAGAACCATGCTGACTGTCTCCCAGGATATTGTTCCCATATAGGTAATTTTCCATTTTGGATCTTATTATAGTTTCCCTAAGTTTACATATAATAGAAGTCAGGCTTATTGGTCTGTAGTTACCTGGTTCGGTTTTGTCTCCCTTTTTGTGGATCGGTATTACATTTGCAATTTTCCAGTCTGTCAGTACAACCCCTGTGTCAAGAGACTGTTGCATGATCTTGGTTAGCGGTTTGTAAATAACTTCTTTCATTTCTTTGAGTACTATTGGGAGGATCTCATCCGGCCCGGGGGATTTGTTTATTTTAAGAGCTCCTAGTCCCTTTAACACTTCTGCCTCTGTTATACTAAAGTTATTTAAAACTGGATAGGAACAGGTCGACATGTCGGGCATGTTGTCCATGTCCTCCTTTGTAAAAATCTGTGAAAAGTAATCATTTAATATATTTGCTATTTTTTTTCTTCGTCTATGATTTTGCCATTTGTGTCTCTTAGACATTTAATCTCCTCTTTGAATGTTCTCTTGCTGTTATAAGATTGGAAAAACATTTTGGAATTGGTTTTAACTCCCTTAGCAATATTGATTTCTATCTCTCTCTTGGCTTTTCTAACTTCCTTTTTGACTTGTGTTTGCAGTTCTAAGTACTCTTTCTGTGTACTTTGTTTTTGGTCCCTTTTAAACACTCTGTAAAGTGCCTTTTTTCACTGAATATTTTTTTAAATTGATCTATTAAACCATTTTGGCCATTTTGTTTTAGATTTAGATTTGTCTACTTTTGGGATGTAATTGTTTTGCTTCTCTAGTACTACATTTTAAAAAAAAAGCCATTCTTTTTCTGTGGATGTTTTCGATATTTTACTCCAATCTACTTCTGTTAGTCTCTGTTTCATACCTTCGTAGTTTGCTTTTCTAAAATTGTAAACCTTAGCTTTAGTCATTACTTTTGGGGTTTTAAAAAGCACTTCAAATGAGACCATGTTGTGGTCTGAGTTTGCCAATGGCTCTCTCACCTCTGTTTTAGCTATTCTGTCTTCATTATTTGAAAAGACTAAATCAAGGCATGCCTCCCCTCTAGTCGGTGCATGACAAATTGCGTTAGGAAGCAGTCATTTGTCACTTCCACCATTTCAATTTCATCCGTCATGCTCCCCACCGGGTTTTCCCATTTTATATGGGGGAAGTTGAAATCCTCCATTAGTATGGCTTCTCCTTTGCTACACGCATTCCTAATGTCATTGTATAACAGATTATTTTGCTTGGCCTCTGAATTTGGCGGTCTATAGCATGCTCCTATTATTATGCCCTTTGAATTTTTGTCCATTATTCATTGTCCAGATTTAACACCTGGGCTTCAAGACTATTTCTTATGTATAGCGCTACCCCTCCGCCTCTTCTGTCCTGCCTGTCTTTCCTATACAGTGTGTACTAATATTATATTCGTCTCCATCACTCTCAGACAACCAAGTTTCTGTAACACCTATCACATCATAGTTATTTATTAGCACAGTAGCTTCAAGTTCTAACATTTTGTTTCTCAGACTTCTAGCATTTAGATAAATACATTTAATGGATGTCTTACCTGAGTTGTTGCCCTGGTTTTGATGTGATCTCCCTTCTGTTCTTTTGTTTTCTCCCCCCTTCCTTTCTAATTTAAATGCTTCTGGACCTCCTCAAGGATCCTTTCTCTGAGTAGATTGGTTCCCTTTTTGTTTAACTGGCTGCTCGTGCCCCAGGTTGAAATTTGCAGTCAATTGATCTGCAGTTGCTCGCCTGTTTTGCCTTGCACTTCAAATTAATGCACGGATATCACGATCCTGGAGTATGCGCTTCCGCCCACTGTTGCCCTTTGCTGATGATGTCTTTCCCTCGGAGTTCCACGCCGACATCACCTTAGACACCATTGCTCATGAAACATCAGCAAGTTGAGCTGTCTTGGTCACTGAAGCACCTGGCAAACGCACCCCAACAATCACCCATCTTTCAAAGTCACTGAGGTCTCCTCTTGCAGCCATGCTAGCCATAATTATAGGCAACCAGGCCTGTCCAGCATTTTCATACATGACCCTAAGCGTGCTGGGATGTTGTTTGCTTAATTAAGGCATGAGCCACACCTCTGTGGAAGCCCTTGCTTTCAATATACTTGGTGTCCCTCATTTACCCAGGTGTTTCCATTTTTTTGTCCACTACCTGTAGCTAATTTAATATTTTAAACAATATTCCCCATTGGACTAACAGGTGCTATTTCAAACAGTGCTTAATTACCATTAAAAATAAAACCAGAAAAATCCTTTTATATAAAAAATCCTAACCAACAGTGTGGAGTAGAGGTTAGGGCTCTGGACTCTTGACCGGAGAGTCATGGGTTCAATCCCAGGTGGGGGACACTGCTGCTGTAACCTTGAGCAAGGTACTTTCCCTAGATTGCTCCAGTAAAAACCAAACTGTATAAATGGGTAATTGTATGTAAAAATAATGTGATATCTTGTCACAATTGTAAGTCGCCCTGGATAAGGGCATCTGCTAAGAAATAAATAATAATAATAACCACTACTCCGCACTGTTGTTACTAACAAAACAATATAAGGAGACTTGATTAAATGTGATCACTAGATTGAACTAACTGTTACCTATCTCTATGTTAATATATGTTACATACATGTATGGCAGGCACCTATAACTGATGAGCATGGTATACCAATGTTAAAAGCATGACTGTGGTGCTTTTATAAGGGTCTAGTCCCTGACTGTCTCTTTTGTGTTTTTCAGTGCTGACTGTAGTGAGCTGCTCCAGACAGTATGAAGGTAAGAGAACAGTTTACAATGTGAACACAGTTTAAAAACAGGAGTTACAATTCATGGTTGAAAAGCATGAAGCTCGTTTGAGAAATGACACTTTTCATGTTAGGTCTGTGTATTGAAAATAGGCTGTGGCAATGCAGACACAAACTGAAAACATTAGTAAAGATTCACATCCTGTTTCCTGATCACTTTTTTTAAATCAGCTTTCCTTTTCTTCTGTACAATATAACAATTTAACTTGGTGATATACAAAAAATGAATGACTCCAGCCATTACAGTTCCATACTGTCCTCCACCTAGAGGCTATGTGTGGTATTGCTGGAACACTTGAATATTATAAGAATATTATATTGGCTGACTGCTAATCAAGGTTTGAAAATCCATACTCTTACCTCTTATTAGCAATAGCATTATTATCAGTGGTGATTTTCTCATGTTCTTTTGTAGAAGAGCTTGTATCGTTTCTAGTCTAGACTTCAATTTGGAACATTATTATTAGTTTATTTATCAGACGCCTTTATCCAAGGCGACTTACAGAGACTAGGGTGTGTGAACTATGCATCAGCTGCAGAGTCACTTACAATTACGTCTCACCCGAAAGACGGAGCACAAGGAGGTTAAGTGACTTGCTCAGGGTCACACAATGAGTCAGTGGCTGAGGTGGGATTTGAACCGGGGACCTCCTGGTTACAAGCCCTTTTCTTTAACCACTGGACCACACAGCCTTTCAAAGACAACACTACAGATAATGTTTCTGCTGCTTCCTGTACTTCATGTGTTGTGGTTGAACTCACATTAATGTAAAAAACAGGGGAGGAGCCAAACATCCCATCACAATAAGAGGGGCCTGTGATAATGTCAGTAAAGGGAATAAGAAGGTGGGTTAAAAACACTGGTTATTATTCATTTGTTGTCTGCTTCAGTCAGAAATGACAGAAATGCACATTGAAATCCGGATTGACTGTTGTCTGTCATATTAAAAATGAATCCCTCTCACAGAGTACTGAGTGCAATGCTGCCTCCTGGTGGTGGCTCCATATATTTCATATGTTTACAGAATATAATCATCTTTTCTACCAATTAGCAGTTTTTATATTTGTCATTAATGTCATCGATCTGTTGAAATGCACACAAACAGTATCTCAATCTCTGTATCACTGCAATAGAGATCCTAATTCTGTCATCGTCTCTGTTTCTACAGAGCTGCCCCAGACTACACTCACCCTGGAGCCTCCATTCCCAGAGATATTCACTGGGGAGACAGTCACTCTGAGGTGTGGGGTTGAGGGGGGTTCTGCTGGCTGGAAATATCTCTGGTACAAAGACAGTGAGGTCACTCCAGTGCTCCAGACTGCTGGCCGCAGTATAACTGGTGACAGCTACACCATCACTGCAGCCGCTGTATCTGACCAGGGCCAGTACTGCTGTCGAGGACAAAGAAAAAGTCGACCAAGTTCCTCTCAGCTCAGTAAGCCTGTGACAGTAACTGTGTCTGGTGAGTTTATTAACAGCTGCTACTGTAAATTTGACTAATTGCTGCCCGATTGACCACAGACCTCCACTTTATATGTTTGAGTTCAAGGCCGTAATCATATTGAGAGAGATTCCTCATGAATTATTTTTGTTGCCCAGAACATCCAGAGATGCTGCTGGGAGGACTGGAATCTCTTGCAGTTTCCTACGTGATTGTAGGGGAATGTGTCCTAATCCTATCCTGTTCTCTGTTTCAGAGGGCTGTCCCAAGGCTGTCCTGACCCTGCATCCTGCCTGGGCACCGATGTTCCGAGGAGAGACAGTCACCCTGAGCTGTGAGGTGGAGGGGGGCTCTGCTGGCTGGAGGTTTAAACAGTACAGAGATGGACGTGAAGAGGCAGGGTGCAGTGATCAATACAGCAGGAGAGATGGGGACAGCTGCACAATCAGTAACACCTGGTATTACCACAGTGGAGTGTACTGGTGTGAGTCTGCATCAGGACAGAAACGCAGTAATGCTGTCAACCTAACTGTGTCATGTAAGTCATTTACATTATAGGTAATATTCAGACCTGTTGAAAAATCCTGCACTCGGATTGGCTGAGGGTATTGTAATCTATGGATCGGCTTGCTGATTTGAGTAAAGCTGTCTCTGGATCTCCAGTCAGTATGAATTGTTGCTGCTCAATAAGCTCCTACAAAGTGACAAGACCCTGTTACAGGATTTGATGTTCATGTCTTATGTTCAGTCATTTGGGTTTCAAGTGACTTAGAAAGCTCATAATAAGGAATCATAAACTATAACATGATGAGATTTAAAAAAAGCATTACAAACATGTTTGTGTGTAAAACTGCAGACTCCTCAATACTGACCTGTCTCTCAGCCCTGCTGATCTGAACTCTTTCTGTCTTTTCAGATCAATGGGTGATCCTGCAGACTCTTCAATCCTGACCCGTCTCTCAGCCCTGCTGATCTGAACTCTTTCTGTCTTTTCAGATCAATGGGTGATTCTGCAGACTCCTCAATCCTGACCCATCTCTCAGCCCTGCTGATCTGAACTCTTTCTGTCTTTTCAGATCAATGGGTGATCCTGCAGACTCTTCAATCCTGACCCGTCTCTCAGCCCTGCTGATCTGAACTCTTTCTGTCTTTTCAGATCAATGGGTGATCCTGCAGACTCTTCAATCCTGACCCGTCTCTCAGCCCTGCTGATCTGAACTCTTTCTGTCTTTTCAGATCAATGGGTGATCCTGCAGACTCTTCAATCCTGACCCGTTTCTCA
Source organism: Huso huso (assembly GCA_036884735.1). Taxonomy (NCBI): domain Eukaryota; kingdom Metazoa; phylum Chordata; class Actinopteri; order Acipenseriformes; family Acipenseridae; genus Huso; species Huso huso. The sequence continues at coordinate 10,212,135 of CM072704.1, read as the reverse complement.
GTCCTGCTGATCTGAACTCCTTCTGTCTTTTCAGATGAATGGGTGATCCTGCAGACTCCCCCCCAGCCTATGTTTGAGGGAGACACTCTGAATCTGAGGTGTCGTATCTACGATGGACATAAACCTACCAGGGTTGTCTTTTATAAAGATAATAAAGAGTTACAGTCCCAGACAGGCACAAAGTTGGGTTTTGATCATGCTTCAAAGAGTGACGAGGGGTCCTACAAGTGCAGAGCATGGTGGAGCTCCCAGTATGTTGGTGACTCTGCAGAGGTGCGGGTGTCAGTGAGAGGTAGGTTCATTCTAACAGCTCACTTCGTTCAGGTCACTTTTAAACCCCTTTTTTTTGGACCTTTATAGGAGCTTATTAAGCTCCCCCTCCTTGCTCACATCACACACCCAGTCTCCAATGCACCAATGGTCTTTATAAGTGTCCAAGTCCTGCACCATTTCATAATAATGAAATTCAATCTTAATCCTGGAGACCATCAGGATTCTAAACACACTCGCAGCGTTACTAAAACCAGTGGCTAACACCTTGTTCTTTTGGGATTTTAAAATGGTCAATTTCGTCTGACCCAGTACAAAGCTGACCAGTGAGCACCTGTTTCTTTGTTTAAAACTATATTTAATGTTAAAAACAAAAGAGCTGTTTCGCAAAAACAACTCACAAGGAAGCCAGCAGGTTCTCTAAACAGAAAAAAAGGTTGCAGCCGGGGGCAGTCTGAAAACAGGTGGAAAACTGTCTCCACTGCGGGGCTGAAGGGGCACCGAGCCCCGGCTCCACACGGCTCAAGTATCGGTTTGTAGCTATAATTCCATGCAGCACTCTCCACTGCAGGGCTCCAGAGCGCTTGGGTAGGGGCAGTTTATATAAAACTCTCCAGACAGGGGATTCATCGTCAGGAGCACTAAGGTGAGTGCTCCACTTAGTGTCGCCAGGTCCTTCAGCTGATTATAGTGAAGCTTTTTAATGCACATTTCATTCAGCTGCTTTTTCTCTGCCGTATGGAAAGCCACCTCTACCATTTTCTTCAACAGCAGTACTTTGCCAGGCGGCTCCTGCTCCTCCTCTGGCACTGAGGGGGAGACCAGCACTGTGGGGAACAGGGGCTCCTGCTCTGGAACCAAGCGCTCTCATAAAAAACTAGTCAAGAACTGGAACATAGCTGGAGTAAAAGAGACCTGTAAACCACCCAGGATCTTTTCTGCAAATTGAACTGATTTGATCTGAAGTGCTGTAACTAACTCCCTGTTGGCTTTCGATTTAAAAAGGCTTAAATCTACCAAGCTTAGTAGAACCTGCTTTAAGAAACACTGAAGATATATGTTCAGAATTAAAACACTCACATTTAAAAATGGGATTTAAAAACTGGGTCTCTTCAAAAACCCATTGTGTGCACAGCAACTCTGCTGATCTAGTGTTTTTTAAAATCCTCCATGCATTAAGCAGGTTTTTATAAAAATCGTCCAGCCCGCTATCATCAACCAAACCAAATTCCTCCAGATGTCAACCAGGTCAAAAGTGTTTAATACAGTGGCCAGCTCTCTAACAGATTAGGGATTGGTCTCCCCATGGTTTCTATCATTGTTAAAATCCATAGTGCAGTTAAAATCCCCTCCCAGTATGAGGACATGACCAGTATCACACTTGACTCAGCACCTGACTCAGCTTTTTTAAAAAATAAAACTCTCTGAACCACCCCAGCCCCCTCCCCGTTGCCACTGCTACTACCACTCGGACCTGTTTCTGCGTTTATCCCGGGGCATGCATGTTTGAGGTGCACCTGTTCCCCACAACGAAAACATTTAATTATGTCTGTACTCACAAACGCTACATAGTTCCTGACTTCAATGTTAAAACGCCATGCAACATTTAAAACAAGCTCAAGGTCATTCAGAAGCACAAAAACCTGCCTTCTGAAAGACATTACATGTTTAATTTCTGGTGCTTTGCAACCGAGTGGAATTTGTATAAAAGGCGACATTATTTTGCTGTATCGAGAGAGCTCTCTCTCTCAACTACACTGTTATCAATAAACAGGGAATATTTGTAGGCGATTCTGAGTCCTACGGTTTGGAAAATCACACTTAAAATTGACATGACCAATGTTACCTGTTTTAGAGAATTTAGTCATCTAGGCGAGCATAAGTGATTTAGACACGTAAACCCCTAATTAAACACTTACGAATCATTTACGAAAATCTGAGCTATACCAGCCCTGACTACACCTGGCTAAAAAAACATTTATGTTAGTCAGTTTAGTCACATAAGAAAATAGGGCTCAGTGAGTCAAAATTATGAACGTCACACAATTATAAACATCTCTAATTGTGTCCTCTTCTCTCTGCAGCACTTCCAAAGCCTGCCCTGAACCTGACGCCTGCAGGAGAGATACTGGAGGGAGACACGGTCACCCTGAGCTGCTCTGTTCAGCCATATTCTACTAGCTGGAGATATCTCTGGTACAAAGACAGGCAGGGAGCTCCAGTGTACCAGACTGACAGCAGCAGTGGAACTGGAGCCGGATACACAATCAGTGCTGCTGCTCTGTCCCACAGTGGAGAGTACTGGTGTCGAGCTGGACGGGGCAGGAACACGTTTTACTCTGAACACAGCGATCCCATCTGGGTAAATGTAACTGGTGAGTAATACAGAATCTACTTCCTTTTTACTAAAGCTTTGCCCTCAGCAGAAGGGGGTGCTGTTTGGTTCTGCTAGAGGTGATTGGGAGCCTCAATCCTCCAGCATTTCTCTCTCTATTTCTCAATTTTAAATTATATTCCTCTCTATGCCTCTCTGTCTATTAAGAGTTTCCCAACAACTCTACCATGCAATAGCTAAAATCAAAGTGATGTCTGATGTCATATAGAACACCACGACAAAGCATATCTAATATTCACAGTAGATGTTGTCTATTTTAAAAATCATCTCATTGCTGTTTCTTCAACACCAAGAAAATAAATATCAAGACAAATATGTATTTAATGATTTGAGAGTGTTTGAATGATTTGCAGATTATCAATGCAGATATATCTAAGGGTTTAGAACCTAGGGAGGGGAGGGGGCAGGATGCTGTGGGATGTTTCAATGACCTGTTTATAGCTTGTTCCTGTCTTGACTGAAACATTTGGTGTTACCTTTACAGGCAAAACGATAAGGAGCCTCTATACTCCAGCACTACCTTTGTCTCTCTAAGGAGCCTCTATACTCCAGCACTACCTCTGTCTCTCTAAGGAGCCTCTATACTCTAGCACTGCCTCTGTCTCTCTAAGGACCCTCTATACTCCAGCACTGCCTCTGTCTCTCTAAGGACCCTCTATACTCCAGCACTGCCTCTGTCTCTCTAAGGAGCCGCTATACTCCAGCACTACCTCTGTCTCTCTGAGGAGCCTCTATACTCCAGCACTGCCTCTGTCTCTCTAAGGAGCCTCTATACTCCAGCACTACCTCTGTCTCTCTGAGGAGCCTCTATACTCCAGCACTGCCTCTGTCTCTCTAAGGACCCTCTATACTCCAGCACTGCCTCTGTCTCTCTAAGGAGCCTCTATCCTCCAGCACTGCCTCTGTCTCTCTAAGGAGCCTCTATACTCCAGCACTGCCTCTGTCTCTCTAAGCAGCAGGGGGCTCTGTGGGAATCCCACTCTATGGAACACGCTGGTTCTGATTGATTTGAATATCTTGGTCAGACAGTTTCACAATCACTAACCTGTCTTCATGTCATCTTTTCGTAGCTCTGTTCTCCAGGGTGACTCTGACAGCCTCTCCAGGAGCCACAGTGAAGGAGGGAGAGGCTCTTAACCTGACCTGTGAGGCAGCAGTGAACAAAACCCCCCGCCCTGAACTCCACTACACCATTGTGAGAGACGGGGAGCCTGTGACTAACAGCACTGACTCTGCACTGTACAGCATAGCCAGCACTGAGAAGAGCCACACTGGGAGCTACACGTGTGCTGTGGAGTCACAGGGAGTGAAGAAGAGCAGCCAGGAGCTACACATTGAACTGCAAAGTAAGAACACAATCTATGTATAGGGATCACTGACAGACAGCATAGACAGGCTGGTACTGAACTGCACTGTAATTAATTACCAGCAGTGTGTAATGGAGTTGTTTGTTAAAATATGTTGAAGTTTTTGTTTTTTTTACTGTGTTTTTGTACTCAACCAAGTATCTTATGATTTTTTGGTGATGAATATTATGGATCTAATTGTTTTGCTTTCTGAGTTACAGCAGAGATTTTAGCAGACATTAATAACCTCCTGTTGATGCAGGACTAGCTGTCTGTTTAATATTAAACGTGCAAGAAACTAAGGCATTGATTTGATCAGCCTGCTCCCTGTCGGGATAAGACACAGTAGGATTTTAGAAGCTGTGCGATCACCCTGGATTGCATCAACCATGTAATTCTTTGGTACTGTTAAATTTAAAAAAAAATATCCAACAGTGGCTTATTTTGAAGGTTGATCAAACCAACCCCAGTCCTCAGAGTGGCTGCTTCTTCATTGCAGCTCTTGAAGCAGCATGATCAGGAGTAACTCATGTACATAACAGTTCCAGTCCCATTGTGCAGAATCAGCCCTGTCAGTCAAGGTGTATGGAGCTCACTAGCACGCACTGATCCTGTACCTTCCTCCCCCAGCGTCCTGGCAGAGCGCTGCTGCTGCTGCTGGCTTCAGTGTCAGCTTCTTTGTGATTCTTCTCATTGTGTTCACTCTGCTTCTCCTCTATCACAAGATCAGAGGTGAGACTCCAGTGTTTTATTACACGTTTCACTTGTCCTGTCACAGCACATACTCTAGCTTCTTCCTGCGCTTTCTCTAGTGAAAAACAACTGCCATAACATTTAGAGAAGCCCATTTTTAAAGATAATGAATTAATATGTACTGTCTCATTTTATATACACAGCTAACTATCCCATAATATTTAGCAAGTTTGTGTGACACTTACAGTACAAGAAACAAACTGAAAACAATCTTATTCACTTGTAGGTTTCCCGTGTATCACCAGTGGTAAGAGGAGGTAAGTCAGCACAAGTATGTGTACAGACAGGGTCTTCGTCCACTACAGCACTGACAAGCATTTCTCATGACTCGAGGGTTCAATCCCAGCTTCTCTTCCACCTTCACAAACACTTCTTTATTCTGGTAACGGTGTCCATGACTAGCAGTAGTGTCCTTCGATCCCTCAGCACAACGCAGACTGGACAGGAAATGACACGTCTAGGTAGAACACAGACACAAGAGAATCAATTGCAGAAGCATCCATTCTAACACACAGTGAAGGTTCAAACTAAATGGGTGCTGCTGGTAGCCATGGAGACAGTATTATGGGATTGAGGAAGCTCAAGAATGCAAAAGAAATGTGAAGTTAAAGCACTTTCCCAGCTCATAGCACAGAAACAATACAAATCTTCAGCAGTGGCTCTCAGCACTACTCAGAACAATTACAAACATCATACCAATCTAACAGCAAGATAAACTGTTACAATGGCATCTCAAACTACTTGCTGTTTAACAATATTGTCAGTATTTTATTTAACTAAGGTTTCTGTCTTTTTTTTATTAATTTCATTTTTCAGTGCTTATTTTTAACTATTTTTGAGTTTTCTGTCAATTGTTTTTTTCAGGGCTTTCGCTTTTTATATACTGTATGAAATTATTTATTTTTTTTATTTTTCTGTCACAATATGTATAGTAACTTGACATACTTGAACCTTATTTCCTGTGCTGTCTTCCTCAATGAAATCCTTATGGTCACAGGCATATTCTTCTGGGGTTTTTGTGTTAGGCATTTTTTTTGCAGTTCGACACAATTTGTAATTCTGTTTTTAATTTCACAAGCGTGTAAGTCATCCCTATTTCCTGTAATATTTTAAGTCTCGAGGGCAAGAGCAATGATCTGTAATTTTGTGTACAATCCTCCAATAGAAATGTAGGAATTTGCTGCCACTCAGTAGTTGGGGTGGGTTTAAAGTATTCAGAACGAATCAATTCGAGATACAAGTCAGGAAGGAGGGACATGGATATACACCAATTTGTTTGTAGGTTATTTCATTTTTTTTTTACAGGGAAATGGGTCAACATGAGTTGAGTAGCCATTCCCAGTGTTGTTCAAGTGTTTACTGGATATACACCAATTTGTTTGTAGGTTATTTCATTTTTTTTTTTTTTTTTACAGGGAAAAGTAGCCATTCCCAGTGTTGTTCAGGTGTTTACTGGATATACACCAATTTGTTTGTAGGTTAGGAAGGGAAATGGGTCAACATGAGTTGAGTAGCCATTCCCAGTGTTGTTCAGGTGTTTACTGGATATACACCAATTTGTTTGTAGGTTATTTCAGGGAAATGGGTCAACATGAGTTGAGTAGCCATTAAAGTGTTGTTCAAGTGTTTACTGGATATACAAGTTTCAGGAAGGTCAACATGGGACATTTGTTTGTTCAGGGTTTATTTCACCAATTTGTTTGTAGGTTATTTCATTTTTTTTTTTTTTTTTACAGGGAAAAATGGGTAGCCAAGTGTTGTTCAAGTGTTTACTGGATATAACAATGAGGGTTCAACATGAGTTGAGTAGCCATTCCCAGTGTTGTTCAGGTGTTTACTGGATATACACCAATTTGTTTGTAGGTTATTTCATTTTTTTTTTTTTTACAGGGAAATGGGTCAACATGAGTTGAATAGCCATTCCCAGTGTTGTTCAGGTGTTTACTGGATATACACCAATTTGTTTGTAGGTTATTTCATTTTTTTTTTTTACAGGGAAATGGGTCAACATGAGTTGAGTAGCCATTCCCAGTGTTGTTCAGGTGTTTACTGGATATACACCAATTTGTTTATTTTTTGTATCGGATGTTTTATCGATTATCAGTTACACAAAAATCAGAAGCCCTAAATATAATATAATTTGATCATTCAAAAAATCATACTTGTCTTCAGTAGAACATATAGAGATGGGGAGTGTGGAGCTGAAGTGATCAATCCTGGTGTATCTCACTACTGTCACAGGGAACGCTCGGATCAGAACCAGGACCAAGCAGCAGGGGGAGTAGAGCTCTCCAGCCGAGCACAGCAACCTGGTGAGTTACTGACACACAGGAGGAGTGGTCCAGTGGTAAAAGAACCAAGCAGGACATTATTCACACAGCCACTGACTCATTGTGTGTCCCTGAGCAACAACCTCCTTGTGCTGGGTCTTTGGGTAGAAAATGAATTACTAAAATTGCATGAAACCAATCATGAAGATAATGAATCCAATAAAATGCTGAAAATATGAAATAATTCAATAAATGCTGAAATAAATTTTCAATGAAAAATATTCAGACACTTTAAATTTGCATACTGTACATGCCTCTACCTAAACCAGTGTAGAAGGATGAATTAAACCAATTAGTCTCAATTGAATGACTGTTAAGCTATTTAGTGTAATTTTCTTTTAACAATGCATTTTGTTGTTTTATTTTTTTAAATGTCCCTTCAGATTATGAAGAAATATTTTACTGTAGTGTTGACACCAGCAAACAAAATAAGAAACAGAAAGGTAAGAATCACTGTAAATTCTTTTTCTTTTTTTTGACAGTTTAATTTGTTGTAAATACAATACCACTTACCTGCGTATGCTACTGGATATAATTAAATACATGATTTTGTTTTGTAGTTCAGTCTATAGTGGGCCACGGTATCTCATGCACTTTCTAGAAGCTACATACGAACATTTAACGAAAACCTGTAGTCAAAACAGCGTGTAAATATTAACATACCAATAGTGCTTACTTTCTGTTTTGTATTCTTTATCGAGATATTTTTTATCATAAAGAACATGATTTTCTGCACTGCTATAATCAGACGTTCACCCATCTTCTCTGTGATATTTGGCGCGCAAGTCTGAATACAAAAATAGCAGCGAAATGATAGGCGTAAAAAAACGCAACGGATAAACGCTATAGTGTGAATAACCCTTAAAACTGCATTTTCTTTTTTTTACATTTTTTAAAGTCTCTTCAGAATTTGAAGAAGTGCTTTACTGTAATATTGACACAAGCAAACATAAGAAAAAGAAAGGTAAGATTTGCTGCAAATGCTCTCGAAATTCCTCATATTATAACGCTGGTATAAGACTATTGATTGAATGTATTTACTGTACTATTTGTCATAACATTCTGTTTATTTTACCCAGTCAAACCTGCTGAGGCTGATACTGTGTACTCAGCTGTGAAAATAACTGCAGGTAAGAATCTCACACAGCTCTAACAATTACTATATTCACATAATTATTGTTTTGAGATTCAGATTTTATTAGGGAGCTCCCATAAATCCCTTGTTTAGAAAGATACAGGGTATTAGTGCTGTATATGTTACACTCAGAGTGAGGATTTGATAAGTCGCCGACAAAAATAACCATTTCACAATTTGAGCAGTGACAAATTATCAAAGAATAAAAAGAAAAGTTATTTCGGTCTTTGAGCAAATTATTTTGCTCAAATTACAAAATGTAAAATACCAAACAAGAAAAGAACCAAAGAGAAAAGAAACAGTTTCTACTGTCTTTGAGTGAAGCGATATAATCGAATTGCGAAATGTGCTTTGAGCAAATGCACAGCTCCTGAACAGATTTTGCGGGATGTTAAAAATGGGCATCAAGTGAAATACAAATGTTTTAGTAAAATATTTTTTTTAATGAATGAACATAAAATCAGTAAATTATATTGATCAGATGCATGTCATTGATTCATTATTTATCTATGTATGTATTCTTTATGCAAGAAGTTAACCCCTTGAGACCGTGGCCTCATTTGCAAGGGGGTCATGGTAAGCAATTTCAGCCAATTTGACTGTAAGTGCATTGCATAGGCTAATCAAGACACATCAGACTCATTTGAATAGTCTATGTACGTAGATGATCATCAACACATTGAATGGTGTTCACAGACAGGCTGCACCCTGTACAATTACATTATATTTTTGTGGCAAAATAGGAACATGCTGGGGCTCCCGAGTGGCGCATCCAGTAAAGGCGCTCCACGTGAGTGCAGAATGCGCTTTATGGTCTGCAAGTCGCGAGTTACAATCCAGGCTTTTTGAAGGGGTGTATCTCTGTTTCTGTGGGGAGGGAGGGTTTTTTATTTGGGTGTTCGGCTCACCGCACACCAGGGACCCCTGTAGTTGCATGGTTATAGGTGCCAGAATGGTTTGGCAAAGGGCATTAGTTTCCTCACGCCATTTTAGGAGGTAGTTTCTGACATTCCCCTGAGTCGAGAACACTTTGAACGGTGGTTCTAGAATAATTGGCCATTCAAATTGGGAGAAAACCCCAAAAACCATGGCAACTTTTTGACTAATTTCTTACAAAAAAAAAAAAAAAAATAGACCCATGTTATATTCAATGGAGACGATTTTATTAAATTCTCTTACATATTTTAGAGGTTATATGCTTGAAAGTTTAAACTTTTATTAAACTGTAATTCCAAAAAATTTTTTTTTTTTTAAAGTTGGAAAAAAAAGTGGTCAATTTTGTAAAAATAATTTAAAATGTTATCGTTTTTTGTAAAATAAATGCTGTTTAGCAACACATGAGAACATGAATCACAATAAAATAGAAAGGTCCTGAGGTTGTCTCTCCTTTAACGTCGCCCCTGTCGTTTTTTTAGTTTTTGACAAGTGATGTTTTGGAATTATAGACACCATGTCTTTGAATTACAATAAAACACTTTGGAAAAATATATATCCATCCAAAGTGATCATAAAACATTTGAATGGAGTGTCTAGGTGTTTCCAGATATGCCTGAAAATGTGTTTTCCCTACATTTAGAGCTGAAAAGGATTGGTATCAAAATTTGAAGATCTCTGCAAGGCTGTCTGAATGTCCTGTTTATATATCCAGTGGTCAAATCCAGACAGCCTACCATTGCATCTATGGGGCAGCGTAGAGAATGCATCTTTTTGTTTATTTTTGTGACTTGTTTGGTGGTCTGAAATTGGGCATGCTACACTCAGGCTGCTACGCTGATCACAAAACACTTTGAATGGAGCGTCTATTCAACGTGTTTACGCATCTAGAGACACAGCCCTAAAACTTTAAAAAATCAATATTAGGTGTGTAAAGAATCCCAACATAAAGCTGACAGACTATCACAAAACTAGCAGGCTTTACACACTGCAGGCACCGCCTCCTTCTCTGTTTGGCTGCTAGCAACATTGGATTTTCGATTTGCTGAAAATAATTGAATTTCATATATTTATGTATTTTTGATATTGTCCGTTTTGCAGGAAAACAAAAAAAGATACAAAGGGTTGGAACGGGACCACAATTAAATAATCAGATATGCCTGTTTAACCATAGAAGTCAAAATTTTATAGGGTCGGATATGTGAGTGCTGACTGTAATGGGATTGATTTCCTGTATGGCTGTGACATACAATAAAACACTTTCTTAAAGGATTGCTCTAGAACAGAAGCACCTAGCAACTCCATCCAAAGTGTGCTGTTATCAGAATAGCAGTGACCACCAGAGCTTCATAATGATCCCTACATTTAAGGAAAAGGGTTGGAAAACTGTATTTTCTCATTATATCAAAATAAGATCTATACCAGGCTGTCTGAATGTCCTAGAAACCCTGGAAATGTGGCACATTGCATCAGGGGGACATGTAGATAATACATCTAGAGGCTCAGGTTTGTGGCTTGTTTGGTGATCATAGTAGCAGCAGCTATCACGCCTCTAATATTGAATTTTAAAAAAGTTGCAGGCTCTGAAATGTAGCACTTTAAGGCACTCCATTCATAATGTTTTGTGATCCTATAATCCCTTAAATAAACAAAAAAAAATGCAGTTCTGCGCTGCACTGGCATAGAGGCTTGAGGCTGGCTGTCTGGATAGCTGACCACTGGACATCTAAAGAGACCCCCTCTGCCCCAGGAGTTGCAGAATGACATCAGCAAGAGCCCACCACCAAATATTTCATCTTTATGGCATGAAAAAACACATTTTCAATTTCTAAAAAACCTAGAAAAGTTAAAAGATGTTTTGTGATGTTGCAGCCTGGGCTTTAGTGTGAAATGGGCTTTAAAAAAGTTTTTTGGGTTATGTAACTTTAAAGACATGCTTTATAATAAAAAATAATCCCAATAAAGGTAAAAAAAAAAAAATAACAGGGGACGCTGAATATAATTCATGTCTTTAAAAAATGTAATTAATAATAATTGTCTCTGGATTGAGTATAACATGTTTCTATAATTATTTTGCCACAAAAATATAATGTAATTGTACAGGGTGCAGCCTGTCTCTCTGTGAGCACCATTCAATGTGTTGATGATCACCTACGGACCCCATGTGTGATTCATGGGGAACCACATAGACTATTCAAATGAGTCTGATGTGTCTTGATTACACCTATGGAATGCACTGATTACAGTCAAATCGGGTGACAATTCAGGAGGATAGTAACCTCAAACATTAAACTTCAAGCAAGTTTGAAATAACGTTCGTAATGTTCTTGCCTTGTTATTTAGAAAATACAGTTTTAGAGGAAAAAACTAACAATTAAAAATGTATTTTATTCATATGATAAGAATACTGTACACACAGTATTTAAACTGCAAAATCAAAAGTCAATCCACCAAAGAAAGAAAGGTATGCTTATCAAACGTTTAATAGTCTCATAAATCAAAGGAAGTGGTGAAGTACCACTTTTTAGAAAAGAGGTTTTGCAGACCCTGATCAGCACCAGTCAGTAACCTGTGGAATAAAGACGGAGACTGCTTTTTGACAACAAGAAAACCTTCTAAATTATTTTATTTTAGATGATGACAACTTTGGTAAATTCTTCAGTCGGCAGTGTCAGTTTCACGCTTATCAATTAGCTTCTCTACACCACCAATCATCAAACAGTCGTACCTTTTAAGTCTACAATATTGCACTTCATCTTTATGAGCTACGAGAGCCTCTTTCACTTCAGCTGTTTGTCAGATTGTTCCTTAGTCAAGAGAAAACACTTGCCACTCCACTTTTCAACCAGTGCTGATATAATGTTATCAAAATTGTTTTTCATTACTGCAAGTCCTGACCATGTTTCAGGGGGCGCCGCAATTTTGAAACTACCCGCATTTAATTGCTATTCGCAGATTGAGCAGCATCTTCAAAATCTGCTCAGGAGCTGTGAATTTGCTCAAAGCACGTTACACAATTTTATTAGATCGCTTTACTCAAAGACCAAAGAAGCTGTCTCCTTTTCTGATTCATTCTTTGCTTGTTTTTTCATTTTCCATTAAGCAATTTGATAAAATTAATTCATTTTGTTCTTTGATAAATTTTAAATGCTGAAATCGTGAAATGTTTATTTTTTTGTTGGTGATTGACCTCATCCTGACACTGAGTGTAACAACATAGGCACTCTACATGAGCGTGAGGTCATTTACACAGTTGCAAAATGCATAGGTTTACTAAAAAAAACAACGTCAGAACAGGTGCAAATGTTTTACTCTCTGAGGCAGACTTTTTAATGTCAGTCACAGTGCTGTTTCCAATTCCAAAATCCTGTGCTATTTTATCCCTGGTAACTCCCTTTTCCAGAAGTGAAAGTATTTTTTTCAAACTTTTTTTTCAATTGTAAGCACTACTCTCTTTCACTTTCCTGTAGCCATTTTGCATTAGCGCTGTACACGTGAGTGACGTTGCTGAAGAGCTTGACCATGGCAGATAAACGGTTAGGGCGGATATGTGAGGGGTGATTACTGTATTCAGAATAACATTGTGTAAAACTTGAACCCACGAAAGCAAGGGAATGCCACAGCAAACATAACTAAGCTGAATCCAGGACATGCTTTAACATTGATACTGACACATTGTGAAATCATTATACACTGTGGCCAGGGATATTCAACCTCCACAGTGGAACATCTTATACAACTTTAACTGCAGACACTCCATTAAAAACTATAAGAAACTCAAGCAAGCAGGGAATGTCATCATCAGTGTTACAACAAGCACCTGGAAATCACTGCACTTATTTTATGAATGTAACTCTCTTTCACTCAATAGCCGGTCTGTATCCCCCCAGCGGCTATCAGCCCTGAGGTATTGTAATCTAAACTGTAAGCACTGCTGGAGAGTATCTAGAACCCCTCCTCTCTGTGTCTCCTCCCTCTATTAATCAGGGTGCATTTCACAGGCAAACCCACAGCAGATAATGCAGAGGCCATGTATGCCACAGTCCTCCCAAAGAAGAAAAGGAAGGTAAGCTTTACGTTATTGACTTTTTCATCCCTCCCTCCCAGTCCCTCTTCTCTAAGCACAAGGGACAGTCTCCCTCCCTCACTCCCAGTCCCTAAACTAACCATAGAGCCAATCTCCCTGCCTCTAGGTCCTTTAGCTCTAACCACTAGAGCCAGCCTCCCTCCCCCTCAGTTCCTCACCACCCTGCTTGCTTGAGTGTGTGGAGAGCTGACTGATTCCTTGTCTCTTTCTCTCACCCTTCAGTAAATGAAGGGGGTCCCCAGGAGCGAGAGCCAGTCTGAATCCAGAGACACTGAGAAGGGGAGCGTGTCGAACTGAAGGAGACAGACTGACAGAGAGCGAATGAATCCTAGTCAACAATCTCGCTTCTGACCTGTGAAGGCGCTGTATAACTGGAGCAGAGTGCCCCGTGATGGATAGTTTGGCAGTTCATTCCAGGGTCAGTCAGAAGCCGGCCATCCAGGAAGGGGGCGGGGCCATGATACCAGAAGTCATCGCCTTAATGCGGTAGGCGATGTGTCAGTCTCGGATTGGAGGATACGTGATTGGCCGCGCCACCGGAAGAGGGCGTGACTAAGGGTATTTAGGGGAAGTGGCCCAGTGATCTGTTCCTTGGGTTGTTTACTGAAAGTACCCGTGGGAAAATGGATGTAATTAATATCGTGTTATCGTTTTGTTTGTCAGTCTAACTGTTTCTGATTGTTCTTGATAGACGGCTAACACAATCCGGGAGCTGTCACTTAAGCCAGCACCCAACCCGGACTTCACTGCACTCGTGTTCACTAATAAATTGTATTTCACCACTTGCACTTCAGCACTCACTCTGGACTTGTGATCGTGTTTGTGTTCTGTGTGTGTTTATACTGGGTTTATTATGTGCACTACTTACCACACAGACCCATTCTTTCAGAATGAACTGGAGAGCCTGGGATTCAGCTCCACCTGCCCCTGAACTGGAAATGAATCTCACTCATCATGCTTTGAGATTTAGGACAGAGTTACAGGGTCATTCTACTGAGAAGGGACACACTGAAAATATATCCAAGCTTTTTTTTCTACACACTTATACTTGTACTTAAACTTGTGCATGACATGAACCCTAACACAGTAAACAAAGCTACCAATAACATATAATAATAAAATTGGAGTTATAATTGGCATTACTGTACCAATGTCAGTGAGTACAGTATAGGATACAGAAGTGAATGGTTGGTTTAAAAGAAACTAAAACTAAGAATATGTTCCTGGGTGTGGCAGCAGTGAGTCCTTCATCTAACTAGAATGGCCTCTAAGCTCTTGCACCAGTGCAGACACAAGCTGAAACAGTCTTGTGCATTTTTGTTTTATTTCAAGTGGTGCAAACTCTGCACTGGAGTAAAGTTGCTGTTTTAGTTGAATTCATTTTAAGCAATTGATCTGCTTTGCTGAGTAACTCCAAACTGCCCATCTTCAGTGCAATGATATTGAAGTACAATTTCTATCATTGTGTGAATGGTTAGATTGCTGTATGTGCAATTATTATGACAGCCCCACAATAGCAGAGCTATATACTGTAAATATACTGTAAAACATGAAAGGTTTGCAAACAAAAGCAATTCACTAATTGTGTATTAATTAGAAATCTGTAAAACATACATACTGCAAAAGTATAGTTTATACAGTCTAGGTATACTTCATGCACACAAACATGTTGTTGTAAATATTTCTATAGTGGATCATGTGCAATATGAAGTTGCCTCAGACTTTTCCTGTTGGACAGTAACAGAGCAGGTGCTTTTTGTAGAATCAACATTAGCTGTTTATTCCTTTAGGGTAACATCTGGATTGTTTGCTTTTATTTTTTTAGTTTGTTGTCATTAGATTGGTGATACAGTAAATCCTGAAGCAGGCTTAGCAATTTAGAGAGGGTTTCATTGAAATGAACTTTGAGTTACTGTACGTTTTCATGAACAAACCCAAGGAAGACATTTACAAATACACAATTGCTACAGAGGAAGGGGTATGTATGTGTGTGTGATGCATGTTTGATAATATTGGTATCATGAAATGAGGAAATTGAAATATGAAATATACTTTTACTCTGTGTCACGGAATTCCTTTGCTAGTGTATCATGATGTAAGCCCTGGAGTGTGGGCTGCCTGCTTGTATGGGATTCCCTCTGTATCCTGGAATTCCTTTGCTAGTGTCTCATGATGTAAGCCCTGGAGTGTGGGCTCAGTCTTCTCTGCTGCCTGCTTGTATGGGATTCCCTCTGTATCCTGGAATTCCTTTGCTAGTGTATCATGATGTAAGCCCTGGAGTGTGGGCTCAGTCTTCTCTGCTGCCTGCATGTTCTCAGTGTGTGAGTTCAGCTGCATTTCCAGTGTCCTGAGCTGGGCTTTGAACCCACTGGAGACGCAGCTGAGAACAAGCCAGACCCACGACTCAGGGATTTTGTTTTAGATCAAATAACTAGATTAGAAAGATTATATGCATAGCACTGTTTTGTTGCTTTATTAATGTATGCTTTATTGATTTATATATATTGCATTGTGTTGCAATTTAGTGTTTTCAGTTTGTGTATTAAATAACCAGCCACTGCCATTGAAAGCCTAATATATTTTTGTTTCAATTGCATTATATAAAAAAAAACAGTGTGTGAAGTGATATGTCATGCTATTAAAAGAGAACACCTTTACACATGTCACTATTCAGAAGCGAATAATAAACTTTGCATTGATTTTACACTGTTGTGAAGTATGTTTTCTTTATTGCTCGGATACACTATTTGTCCTGCCTGTCTAGGAGAAGAAGAAAAAAATCATGCAGACTCTATCAGGAACAATGGATCCTCAAACAGTTTGGGCCTGTACAGGTATGTAATGCATGTACAGTTTAAAATGACAGCACTCGTTTGCTATTGAAGTTAAGTGATGTTGAAAATTAACGTGAATAGAATGAGATAGATGGTAAAATAAAGAAATTTGAAGTCCTTTTATACGGTTATCGTTTTTATTACATTATGCAGGAAACACTCATCCCAAGCACAAGCCTAAGTGTTCTCAAATACATGAATTCACACAAGCGTATATCATTGTAGGTCTTAACATATCCATGCCCCAAAAGCAAAGCCCGTCCTGCTGTTCCCTCTTAATTTTCCAATCACCGAGGGACAGCACCCTATGAGCTCTCACCCCACCCCACTTTTAGCTCAGTGTTTTTCCACCTTACTTAAGTAACCTAATTTGAGCTTACTGTACCTTAAATACTGGTTGTAACTGATTTGCTAAATTGGCTTGTAGCCCCCTGTCAAAACCGCTGACACCCTTATTACTTAGAATGGTGTTGTTTGTAAGTTCTTATCTTCTTCACAGCCCTGTGTGTGCAAGCGACACAATACAGACATTTCACTTCACTTTAATTTTAGTCTTTGTGCATCTATGGTCCAGTGGTTAAAGAAATGGGCTTGTAACCAGGAGGTCCCCAGTTCAAATCCCACCTCAGCCACTGACTCACTGTGTGACTCTAAGCAAGTCACTTAACCTCCTTGTGCTCCGTCTTTCAGGTGAGACGTAATTGTAAGTGACTCTGATAAATAGTTCACACACCGAGTCTCTGTAAGTCGCCTTGGATAAAGGCGTCTGCTAAATAAACAAATAATAATAATTATCCACAGAGCAGGTGCAATATGAGCATCTTGAAATGAAAAGGTCTCTCAACAGTGCTTGTTATAGTGTGTAATGGTAAAGCCTTTGCTGAAATGTTTGTCTAGCTGAAGAGCCATGTTTACAAAGCTTTCACTTAAGTTTTTAACTCATGAGATGAAGTTCTGCATGTAAGAAACACTTATTTACTGTTAAAGAACCCCTCTGAAGTATTGAATTCATCATCTAGAGCTGTGCGAGTTCAAGCTTTCTGAATCCTCTGAGTTGCAGCATCTCTGGGATGTCCTGCCCCGTTCACAGGGATTGAAGATCTTAACATTAACATCTCCTCTAAATAATAATCTAAAGTGTCAGTTTAATGTCTTGCCATCACTTCCTGTGCACCCTGCTGTGTGCTCATCCTCCAGCACTTCCTCTCACTCAACCGCAGCCCCTGAAGCCCTCCTTCACTGGACTGAATGCTGTGCAGCAGGTCAGTGGCCTCTGCTGCTCTGCACACAGGAAGGGGCTCGCTCTCATGTTCTCATTTTAAAATGACAGCTTCCTAACTACTAGAAAACATATTTTCTACCCACCCCTCTCCTGCTTTTTAAACGAATTGATTAACAGATTTAATTCTTTAAACGTGTATTATTATTATTTTATTTCTTAGCAGACACCCTTATCCAGGGTGACTTACAATTGTTACAAGATATCACATTATTTTTGACATACAATTACCCATTTATACAGTTGGGTTTTTACTGGAGCAATCCAGGTAAAGTACCTTGCTCAAGGGTACAGCAGCAGTGTCCCCCACCTGGGACTGAACCCACGACCCTCCGGTCAAGAGTCCAGAGCCCTGACCACTACTCCACACTGCTGCATTGCATTGATCAATGAGGATGATCTCATTATAAGTCCTCTGTGAATTGGTACAGCCTTACTAATAAACTGCATAGTCTGGAGACTAAATAAAAATACATTTATATTGACTTTTTAGAAATCTATAAAAAAGATATATATTTTAACTATAGAATTCTACAGACTAGAAATATGTAAAACAAATAATAATTTAAATCTATTATTTCATATTGCCACTAAATAATTGTATTTAGAATTATATTCTGATACATTAGATCATATGAGTAGCCTACAGTACATAAGACAGCTTTACATACATTCATATACAAAGCTTACAAGCTAGTTTGTGCTTTGTGGGTCCTATTGACAAAATGACTCAATACAAGTGTATTATAAGTATATTATATTTCAATAGACTTCTACTGAACAATATACAAATAATATAGTTTTATACAGAATCATTTTAACATTCCCATAGTTTTATACTCTATAGAAACTGTCTAAATGTGTGTGTGTGTTTGTGTATGTGCATGTGCGTTTTTCTTAATTCTATTTACCAGTACAGTTTTTTTTTCTACCTGTATTTATAAAAGGTTTATAAGAAAATGAGAGGAGGCCATTCAGCCCATCAGTGCTCCTCCAGTTCCAAGTAGCTGGTTGATCACAATATTGTTTCAGGTCTAAAGGATCCCAATGATTCAGCACCAACAACATGGCAAGAAAATCCATTCCATACCCTCACACTCTCTGTGTAGAGAAGTGTTTCAATCCCCTCATTTGAACAGAGGTGTTTCCAGACCAGTTATGAGTAAAGTGCTTTTGTTTGCTACAGCCAGTTTGTTAATAGAAGTTAGCAGAGATAGGTTTGTGGTCATTTAGTGAAGAGGCAGAGTGGGAGGAACCTGTATGTTTAAAGGTTTAAAGATCTTTCAGCTCAGCTCACCTCTGAAAGTGTCTCCAGACAGAATGCAGGTTTGTGAACTCGCCTTACTGATATGTAAGTATTATTGCTGGTGCTTTATTAAATATTCTGCTGATTATCCATCTGGTTTGGGGACAGTTATAGTGAAAGTTTCCAGGTTTTAAGACTCGATCGTACGTCAAAATATTTTTTTTGAGGTGGTGTCTTGTGGTAATTTCATGGTAAATGCAGAGTATGCAAGCTATGTAAGTGAAATGGAGTATTGTAAAACATACTATATGCATGGTAAAGCAGGGAAGCACGTGGTAAATCACAGGGAAGTGTGGACCAAAATGCTCCTGGTAGTTTCATGATAAAAGTGTGGAACAAGCTAGTCAATGTATGGTAAATCAAATGGAAGTATGGTACATAAATGGTAAAACATGGTAAAAGTACTGCCAAACATGGAAGCGAGCTAAAGAAGTCAAAAATGTATGTACAAGGATTGTAAGTTTACTAAAATGATTGCCACCTACAGTCAATTATAGGAACCTGAAAACTTTAAATAGTGGTACAGAAAGCCCTCTCACAATAATTTATACTGATGCTGCTGCGGCCCTTTGAACTTATCTAAACTGTAGCTAGCTCACTGATGTTTCCTGTTGAAAAAAAGTGTTAAAGCAGGCTAATGCTGGGCTTATTCATGGCAAGCATTGCTTTCTTTCTTTCTTTCTTTCTTTCTTTCTTTCTTTCTTTCTTTAATTTTTTTATTGAATTTCTGTTATGGTATAACAATAACAATCAGTAACAGATGAAAAACAAGCTCATCTCAAGAAAAACAAATAAAAGACAAAAGATAAAAGGGAGAAAGAGAAGGAAGAGAGAGCCACGCTTTTCAATGATATGAGATTGTAGGATTATGGGATTGGAGTCAGCCTGAGTTGGTTGACATACAGCAGAAAAGGTGGCCATGCCTTGAAGAATTTATCTGGATCCCCTCAGAGTGTATTAGATTTTTTCCAGTTTCAGAAAACATGGAAGATCCCTAACCCAATGTACATAAGAGCTTGTTTCCAGACCATCAAAATCAGGCCAGGGTGTCAGATTGTAACTTTGCAAAGAAAGCAGCACTGAGCACAACGCTAAAGAGAGCTGTAAGTGGGGAAGGTTCAATGGGTACGTTAAGAACTTTAGAGTGTCTGTGGCAATGTGGGTAAGTGAGTGCAGGTGATGGCAATACAGCAGTGCAGAAGAAACAGACAGGCAACGATATTCAGATGCAAGGGTGTTTATTGAATTAACAATGGCCAGAGACTGACGGCAAACACCTGTAAATAATAATGTTGTAATGTTGTAAAGTTATACAGCGGCGTGTATCACTTCAGTTATAATCCCCGGGTTTGACCCGCAACCAAAAGTTCCGTTCTTTTACTCCAACACGTAAAACACAAACACATTTACTACAGTGAGTGAATTAGTGCCCGTGGCACAAACAACAGTTCTCTGTGAAGCAAAGGGAAGTGCTGGTGTCTGGGTTTGATGCTGGCCTTCAGCTACAGCTCCGGATTGTGTTAGTAGTCTAGATAACAAACAAACAGTTTTCACTAGACAAACAAAACAAACACAACACTCACGTTTCTTGTATCACAGGGTCTCCTTCTAGGTTGTTCTAACCATTTACAAAGGAACAGATTACTTTCACTACGACCCCTATTTATACCCGACCCCTAGCTTAACGAGTGCATCCGCTCTTCCTATCCACAGATGCCATACTGTTTCCTGTCCGGGTCATTGAGTTCAGGTACCGTAGCTCCACCCTTTTTCTAGATGGCCAACTTCCACCTAACCCTGAAAATAAATTGCCATGCCATTTAGTCTAGGGTACTCCTGTTCCCTTTACACAGCGCCCTCACAGGTCAGGAGGGAGATCTAACACCAAGAATCATTCGATCTCTGTCACAGTGTCTCAAAAACAAATGACCAGAACGAAGCCAGCCTGGGACAGGTCCAGTACATATGCATGTGAGGCAGGGTCTTGTTTGCACCTGTCACAGGTTGCGTCCAAATCTTGGTACATTTTAGACGATGTACAATTCTGAATTGTATTAGCCCATGTCTGGCACACATTGATGAGGAGTGTATTCTACTGAGCATGGACTGTCACACTTCATCCAGAAACTCAAGGCCTATATTGATGATAGGGGTGGTCAATGCAAAGACAGAATAATGCTGTGCATTTTTGATATGACGCCTCTACAACCAGGATTGAAATGAAGCAAAGGATCAATATGGGATTCAGGAGGGAGCTGAGGGAAAAGTAGCAGTCTTATTCTGTACAAAGTCACAAATTTGAAGGTAACAAAGTAAATTATTTTGCAGTAGCTCAGATGTTTGAGACAGTTTTTCGAATGAAGCAAAGTGCCTTCAATATATAGGTCTTTGAGACAACTAACCCCATTTCGATACCAGACATTAAAGGCCTGATCTTCAAGAGAGGGTGGGAATAATTATTTATTTCTATAGCTCCTTTCATACTGCAGTATCTCAAAGCACTTTACAAGTCAATAAAAACTAAACTTACAATAAATTAATTCAAACAATTAAAAAATATGAACATGAAAAAGTTATAGTAAATCTAAACAAAACAACAACAAAGAACATCGATATTAGAAATAACAATATAAGTAGAAAGAACACATTTAAAAATTGGTACAAAGTGGTAGTCTAAAAAAGTGAGTTTTTAATATTGATATAAAATATTAACACTGACTGAGTTGAACATATTTTTTGGGAGGGGGTGTTAAAAGAACATAAAGCACTTCTAAGTAGTAAATAAAAACTTTCAATTACTAGTGGCTAGTTCCCAGAAGGAGAAAGGCCCATTTCTCATTTCATTACCCAGTGATTGCAGGTCTCCTGTGTTTTATGGCTTTCTGGATGCTGAATGTAAAATACTTTTTGTTGCTAGGTTTATAACATTGATTGCCATCATAAAACCTTCTGCTGTGTGAATTTTTATAGTAGTTTATTTTACAAGTAGACACCAGGTTTTTTTTTTTTTTTTTTTTTACTAATAGCAGCTGCTTTTTTGTACAATAAGAATAATCAGTGTTAAAATCGTTCTCTAAGGTTTATAGTATTGAAAAGCATAAGCTGAGATAGTTCCTATATGCTGTGTAAAAGGGGAACTGGGGATGTATTTGTGATCATACAATATTATACTAACCATGTTTCCTGTACTGTAAGTTGATTGCAAATCAATGTTTAAATCTTAATGAAAGTCTGTACGTTAGAAAGGGTTAAACTGTTTTCAGTGTTGAACACCATGTGGTTAGAGCATGCTGTAGGATGTACTAGCTGAGGCGGTGGACAGTGGTGTGAAAACCATGCTTAGCGTGGGAGGGAGGAAGCACTGCAGCCTGGGTCCAGTCCTGTGGTCTGCTACTTTTTAATCTATTGTTTTTCACAGGTCTGTGTCAATGCTTGTCATTTCAAATGAAATGTTACAGTTTCCGAGTACTGCTAGAAAATGTTCCTACTGTATTTATTGATTTAATTTGTTTTTAATGAAAATAGAGCTTATGTTTTTAGTCATGTACCACTCGACACACGCCTCTATTGCAAAAGAACAGAATCATTTCACCCTTATGGATCACAATGAATAATCTAATAGATAATTGTGCTGCCAGTGTAACAGGCTGAGTTGTGTGATGCACTGCCATTATGAATTCTGACCCCTGCTGGTGATGAGGTCAAAAGCTCTATAAGCACACATGCAGAGGAGCCTGGCTCTTTTGCATAGGGGTTAAGATGCTCACCTGCGGTGTGTGTGGTCAGCAGTGTGTGCCCAGCCTTCTCCCTGTTACACTTATCACACCCATTATTGAATTGAATTGGACTCTTGAATTGGACTCTTGACCGGAGGGCCGTGGGTTCAATCCCAGGTTGAGGACACTGCTGCTGTACCCTTGAGCAATTTACTTTACCTAGATTGCTCCAGTAAAAACCCAACCTGTATAAATGGGTAATAGTATGTAAAAATATGTAAATGAGTAATTGTATGTAAAAATTGTATGTGATATCTTGTAACAATTGTAAGTCGCCCTGGATAAAGGCGTCTGCTAATTATTATTAATAATAATAATATTTATGTAAATTTAAAGCACAATTGCCTGTGTTGATGATTATATATGATAAGTGTATTGATTTGGTTACCAAACAACCAAAAAAAAGCCTTGCATGTTTTTTGCCCCACCTCAAGTGTAAAACAAAAAATTCTCAGACAGCGTAGAAAATCAGTGTTATTCCATGGCAAACAAATTCCTAGGATCCCAGCTGATGAGCACGGTATGATAATGGTAAGAGCATTGTAAACAGCAACATGACAGTGGTGCTTCTATAAGGGTCTAGTCCCTGACTGTCTCTTTTGTGTTTCTCAGTGCTGACTGTAGTGAGCTGCTCCAGACAGAGTGAAGGTAAGATAACAGTTTACAATGTGAACACAGTTTAAAAACAGGATTTACAAAGTATGGGGGAAAAGCATGAAGCTTGTTTGAGAACTGAACGTCTGTGTCTGGAAAATAGTCTGTGGCAATGTCACAGGTCCTAAAATTATTAGCAACAATAAGTAGGGTTAGCAGCTAAAGGATCCCACTGTAACCAAACTCCTGCCCCTGGAACCGCACACACAGGAGGAGAGGTGAATTAAACAATGAATAATTTATTTTCTTCAGCCAATACCACAATAAAACAATATTACTACTTGACCCAGCCTCCTCCCACAACTAATCAAATCAAGTGCATAATATAAAGTAATATACTTATTACTCAGAGTATTATATAAATAAATGATATGATAGTATCCAATTCCAAATGTAGTTACTTGGGGATACTATTATCAAGTTCAAGAATATTGGTAAGCAATACAAGATTATCCAGTACAGAAATACAGGTAAGTAGTATAAGATTATCCAATGCAAAAATCCCAATAAATGTCTAATCCTATCAGTGCTTAAATACATATAAACCAAAAATATCTATTTAATACATATAAACACACACACACACATGTTTTAGCTCAAAGAGCCAGCTGCCCAACGTTTCAATATGTTGTACATATCTTTCTCAAGGGAGCCTGTGTTTGAATCAAAACATTGGAGGTATTTATAGGTGTTTGAGGGCATGACAAGTACTTGTTATTGTTTATATTCAAATCCATGATTTATTCTTACATGATGTAATGGTGTTCTATATATTGTGACATTTTTTATTTTAACGTTGTGAAAATAATTGAATATTTTTGTAAGTAGCTTAGCAAGACGATTGTCTCTGTGTATCGTGCACGGTTGCAGCACTAGGCTCCAGTTAGGAGTTGCACTGCAGGCTGTGTGAAAGAGGAAAAACGCTGTCTCGCTGAGGGTTGGGATTTTAGAAAAATGTATTCGATTTTAAAAAACTTTTTTTTTAAAGACAGTTATGGCGGCTCCATGACTGGCTATTTAGAGCTTGCAGTCACTCCATGTGGTATTTCTTTAGCATAGTGTAGCTCGCAGTGCTGTTTTTTCCATCCCACAATCACAATTATTTATATTTATTAAAAAGGCAGCATTTCTCTGCTTTGCCTACGCTCGTCTGCAGATAAGCCTTTCATAGAGTCTGTTGATGGCGATGTACCCAATGGTTCAGAGTCTCTGACTGCTCCAACGGAATCATCCCCAAAACCAAATCCACAGGTCATTGGGCATGCCTGCCAAACATCACAAAGAAAGGGTTTAAACCAGTCCCACTATGCACTGTATTATTATAGGCATGGGTGATTGCTGGTAATTTCTCAGCCCAATTGTGCCGATCCTCCTTCAGAGCCCCTAACAGTGCAATCAAGGTCTGGTTTAAACCTTTGCGGTCCATTGTCGGACCTGGTCCGACATTGCCATTGAATGGTTTTCGGACCCGTCCGACATCATCCGGAGAAAAACGGGATTAGAAATTTTTTCGAAAAAGCGGAGAAAACCATTCAATGGATGGGGGGCGACAGGGTCCGATAAAAAAAAGGCAATGGGTCCCCTGGCATCACAGGAATAATTGAAATGTTGGACCAGGTCAGACAATGGACCATTTGCAAGCTTTTTGAGGGTTAATAAAATGGACCGCATTAAAGGGTTAATAAATGGACTGCAAAGGGTTAATATTATTATCATTATTCCATTCTTGGCATATGAGGATTACGAAAGGGTGGGCGGGGCTGGAGATGCCTAGTGAGTCTTCTTATGCAGGGCCTTTTAAACCCGTTTGACTATGGGGAAAAAATTTTTGCTCTAAAATTACAGCTGGACCTCAGTTAACCCTTTATCCATTTATTGCAATTGTTCAGGACACCCAAATGGTTGAATTAATGTCCTCCACAATATTTTTTTAGCTGTAGTCTAAATGGTCTGATCAACAAAGGGTTGGCACTGCCCCTTTCGCGCAAACCTGGAGAAATAAAGGATGTTAGTTGTACATATCAGATCAATCATCTCCCAGGGTCAAAAAATCCACTGAAATTTTATTTCCATCAGATAGTGGCTGCAAATTATATCCTTTAATGGGACTTGAGTATTGATGCCTGGCTTTAGTGAGCACACACTGCTCACAACTATTGGTCATTGAATGGTTTTCTCGGTTTTTTTATGGAGAAAAAATTAGAAACCCCTGCTGTAATGATGTCGGACAGGGTTTTCTGATAGGACTAAAATGTTGGACCCAGACAATGGATGATACTGTTAATAAATGGACCAGTTTTGTCGCTCACACACCCAACCTGAGGATTATACGGAGTAGTGCGACTCTTCTTACACCCATAAATAGCCCATTGTTGCTCAATTACAGCTGACTCAGTTAGCCCCCCTATCCATGTGCAATTGTTCACGACTCCCAAATGGTTGAATTAATGTCCTCCACAATACTTTAGCTGTAGTCTGCATGGTCTGATCCGGGGTTGGTACTGCCCACGCAAACCTGGAGAACAAGGATGTTTTGGTACATATCAGCAGGTCTCCCCAGGGTCAAATAATCCCCTGAAATTTTCTCCATCAGATAGTGGCTAATTATATCCTTTATGGGACTTGAGTATTTGGCCTGGCTTTAGTGAGCACACACTGCTCACAACTATTGGTCCATTTCAATACTTCTATAGCCAAATAAAACCCCTGCTGTAGTACAGACAGTTTTCTCTGACTCAAATGTCCAACCACACAATGATACTGTTCCCATACCAGTTTTGTCTAGCCTGGGGGAACTAGGATTTGTATGTAAGTGTTCTCTGTACTTACTTCATATGTTTGTCTCATAAGGACTCCATCCATTACCCTTAGTTGATCCCAGTCTTTAAGCACTACTCAGACATTCATGGGGGGAAAAGCATGAAGCTAACGGAGAAATGATACTTTCCATGTTAGGTCTGTGTCTGGAAAATAGGGTGTGGCGATGCAGTCACAAAGTGAAGAGACTGGTAAAGATTCTCATCCTGCTTCCTGATCATCTATAGAAAAATCATTTTTGAAATCAGCTTTCTTTTCTTCTGTCCAATATAACAATTTAACTTAGTTAAATAAAAATAAATACAAAAAATGAACGACTCCAACAAACACTAGCCATTACAGTGGCATACTGTCCTCCATCTAAAGACTATGAGCCTGATTCACTAAACGGCAGTAAATGAGCTGAATTACTGCGTGGCAGGGGGAAGCCACACCGCTCGCAAAAATGAACCAGCGGCAGCTCTATTCACTAACCTACTTATATGCACAAATAACGTGAGCTAAATGGTTAATTTGCAAGTTGTCACAATGCGCGGAATTCAGCACGCAGAATTCAACCACGGAATTAGCACGAGGTTTACACACACTGTATTATAGTATATAAGGGCGCTCGAAAGAAAAGGTATAGGGTTTCATTGTGTCATTGTGACGAGTTTGTCACAATGACAGCGACCAAGGAGGACAGAGTGAGGAATATAAAGTTTACAGACCAGGAGCTAAATGTATTAGCAGAAGAAGAAGTGGTGGGGAATTATGAAAGACTTTTTGGTGCTGAATCAGCGAGAACATTAATTTAAATGAAACATTAAGGACAAAATAAATGTGCTCCGTAGGAGGAGGGCGGGGGTCTTGTCCCAAATCACAGCGTCCTGCGAGACAGTCAAAGCAGAGAAAGTAATTGTTAATGGAACATTTATATTTAACTCTGCAAATCAAATAAATATTTGTTTGTTCAACTTGATCTCCCTCTGATTTATTTTGTAATATTAATCAAAAGTCAGCAAAGCACTCACTCAATCAATTAAGAGTTCACTATTTACATTTCAATAAGTGTTTGGCTTAACATCACTTTTTTAACATTAGATGTCATTTGATTGCTTGTATTTATGATTGCACCTCGACTCGCACTTTGTGTACATTCATTCATTTATTGGACATTTACAGTTTCTTTTGTATATTTTAAAGTTATTTTAAGTATAGCCTACTTAAATGTCACAAGTACATGGTGACCATATTAATATATTCAAAATGGATCGAGGTAACCAGTGGTGTACCACAGGGATCAATATTAGATCCTCTGCTATTCCTAATCTACATTAATGATTTAGATTCTGGTATAGTAAGCAAAATTGTTAAATTTGCAGAAGACACAAACATAGGAGGAGTGGCAAACACTGTTGCAGCAGCAAAGGTCATTCAAAATGATCTAGACAGCATTCAGAACTGGGCAGACACATGGCAAATGACATTTAATAGAGAAAAGTGTAAGGTACTGCATGCTAGCAATAAAAATGTGCATTATAAATATCATATGGGAGATACTGAAATTTGAAGAAGGAATCTATGAAAAAGACCTAGGAGTTTATGTTGACTCGGAAATGTCTTCATCTAGACAATGTGGGGAAGCTATAAAAAATGCCAACAAGATGCTCGGATATATTGTGAGAAGTGTTGAATTTAAATCAAGGGAAGTAATGTTAAAACTTTACAATGCATTAGTAAGACCTCACCTAGAATATTGTGTTCAGTTCTGGTCACCTCGTTACAAAAAGGATATTGCTGCTCTAGAAAGAGTGCAAAGAAGAGCAACCAGAATTATTCTGTGTTTAAAAGGCACGTCGTATGCAGACAGGCTAAAAGAATTGAATCTAGTGGCTCTCAAAAGTATTCACCCCCCTTGGACTTTTCCACATTTTATTGTGTTACAACACAAAAATCAAAATGGATTTAATTAGGAGTTTTTGCCACTGATCAACACAAAAAAGTCCATAATGTCACAGTGAAAAATAAAATCTACAAATTGTTCTAAATTAATTACAAATATAAAACAGAAAATATTGACCTGAAAAAAGAAACATGGACCAGGGGTCACAAATGGAGATTAGATAAAGGGGCATTCAGAACAGTAATATTGTTGAAGCTGGGATTCTGGGATCAATAAGCTACTAAAAACCAAACGAGCAAGATGGGCCAATGGGCCAAATGGCCCCCTCTTCTTTGTAACCTTTCCTGCAGTCTTATGGTCTAAGTGCCGGGGCCCGCAGTGCAAACCGCTGCACCGGAGATTCTTCAGAGACCACTACTGTGACTGAACGGGACGACATGTTCAAGGGAACAATTAAATATGAAAAATGGAAAAAAATAATTCTGCAGCGGCTTTGGAGAGTGAGGAGGACTCGATTTGGGGACCAGCGGTTTTCCTAACCAGCAGTGGCAGCCAGTCGGATCCGGCCTGTACTGCCGCTCCATGTGAATCAGAGCCAGGGGCGAACCCTCCTGTTTGGGGAGAGCTGAGTACATGAGCACCGGCGATGTCACAGCCTTAACCCCGGATGCTCCTTCTGAGCTGACTGGAACTGCTGAGGCAGCGTCACTTGCAAACCAGGAGACGAGGAGGCAACCTCAGAATCGGAGGTGGAGGAAGAGGGCGAGTGTAATGATGAGATGGGGATGTCAGGGTACAGAGAGGAAGAGGAGGATGATGGAGAGACTTCTGACTTCTCGCAGCTCTCTCGCAAAAATTATACGCTCAGACTTTTTAGGCAAAACAAAAAGGTAAGAGGGGGGTTGACATTGCATCCTTTTTCCATGATTTGAAATTGTTTTTGTTTTCTGCTAATATTATTATCAGGAAAGCAACTTTGGCCAAATTTGATTTGAAAAAATTTGTTAGCAGTTCTCATAAATGTTTAACTAAAGCCAAGCATTAAAATTGATTATTTTACATTGCACACTTGTACTATAAATGCATGCCTCACCTTTTTATCCATGGAGAAACTATTTTTTAACAACTTTTAATATCAATGGTTGAAAAGATTTTTTAAAAAAGAGCCCAGTTATTTGATTTTATTAACCAAAAGCAGGTAAATATCATTGTTTTTACAAGAGAAGCACTCAGACAGTGCTAACCAGGCTCACTGGTTGCCTGAGTGGAAAGCCGATTTGTATTTTAAGCCACAGCTCGAATCTCAGTGAGGGGTTTGCTGTTTTATTTTCTCCTGGACTGGGTGCAGAGATTTGATCAATTCATGAAATTTTACAAGGAAAACTTTTAGGAGTACAAGTTAAGCTTGGGGGGACTTTTATTGATCTTATTAGTATTTATGCTCCTAATCTGGGGAGGCAGATTTAATTTTTTAATAAATTATCAGCTATTTAGAAAGTGTGACCCGGC
Organism: Huso huso; assembly: GCA_036884735.1. Lineage (NCBI taxonomy): Eukaryota > Metazoa > Chordata > Actinopteri > Acipenseriformes > Acipenseridae > Huso > Huso huso. Next base: position 10,182,826 of record CM072704.1, on the reverse strand, counting down.
CCATTTATTCGTGGTGGGGTGGGGGGTTTAATTGTACTTTGAATTTTAATCTTGACCGTAACCACGGGGAACCCCATCGCCAGTCTGTGAGTGAGCTGACCTTTGTTGTAAATATGCACCGCCTAGTGGATGTTTGGAGAACTGCCCATCCCAATGTTAAAAAATATACTTGGATTAAATTACAACATAGTCAGATTTCTGGTGTGAGGTTAGATTGCTTTTACACCCCTAGAACTCATATCAATAGGTTTATTTGTTACCATATTTCACCTTCTTCATTATCTGATCACCACTTTGTGTCTCTTTACCCTCTAAAATTCCTGTTTAATCTTATTGGCATTTTAACACCAAACACCTTCAAGATTCTCAGTTTTATGAAAACTCTTAACTTTTTTGGACTAATTGGCAGACACAGATGCACCACTTTGAAAGTCTGAGACAGTGGTGGGACATTGGTAAAAGATTAAAGTGTTTTGCCAACAGTACACTCAGTACTCCACTAGGTGTGTGGCAGCAGCAGACAATGAACTGGAGAGAGAGAGATTGGAGTTGCAGCTGGATAGCCAGAATAGTGAGACGGCGTGTCAGAGCGTGCTGGATACGGCACAGTTACACCAGGGTCTCCCCAGACTGAATGAGGGGGAGAGCAGTGAACTGGATTCCCCCCTCACATTCCAAGAGCTTTCCAAAGCTGTTACACAGCTCTCCAATGGCAAGAGTTCTACAAGCGCTTCTGGCCCCTGCTGGGTCAGGACCTGTACCATGTGCTGACTGAGTTCATCAGGGAGGGACAGCTCCCTCTGAGCTGCCGCTGTGCCGTCATCACCATGCTGCCTAAAAAGGGGGACTTGTGCAACTTTAAGAATGGGTGTCCAGTGTCTCTGCTCTGCAGTGACTGTAAGCTGCTTTCCAAGGTTCTGGCTGTCCGACTGCGGGGCTGTCTGGCGTCAGTGGTGCACTGGGGTCAGTCTTACTGTGTGCCCGGACACTCCATTGCCTACAACCTCTTTTTAAGTCAGGACCTTTTAAATGTATCCAAACTTTTTAACTTGAATGTTGGCTTAATTTTGCTTGACCAAGAAAAGGCTTTTGACAGGGTTGACCAAACATATTTATTTGCCACATTGAAGGCTTTTAGTTTTGGTACGGTTTGTATTATATTAATCTTTTTTAATGTTTTTCGGGGGCGGGCATCACTGGCTGTGCCCCGCTGTGCCACACCTTCCCCCAGGCGAGAGGGGCCTGGGACTGATTGACCTCTCCTGCAGGACGGCTGCTTTTCGACTGCAGGCGGCTCAGCGGCTGCTGTACTGCACAGGGCTGTGCTGGCAGGGGCTCGCCTCTCTGCTGCGAGGGGCGGGCCGGCTGGGTTTGGACAGACATCTTTTTCTCATTTCCCCTGACAGACTCTCCAACTCAGGATTGGATAAATTTTACAGTAATATGTTCAATGCCTGGCACCTCCTCCACACCAGCAGAACGGACTCCTCCCTGTGCAACCCATGAATCTTCGAGGGAACCCCTGTTTTTAATCCTCCCAATTTAATTCTGTCACTCTGTGTGGTGTGTTTTTAAATGTTAGATTTACAAAACTGGGTCACCTTCTTGAATACACAGATTTTCGGTGGAGGTCCAGTAGGGAACTGAGTGTGCTGGTGGATATTAGATCAGAAAGGTTCCTGGAGAAGATACTGGCTGACCTGAAGGCCTCCCTGAGCCCGGCCCTCTCTGGGTTTGTGAAGGGGTGTCTGACACAGCGTGTGTCCCTCTAAACCGACCCTCTGGTCTCCCCCTCGGGGCCCTTGGTGGAGGAGGGGCAGCCTGTGAGGCTGCTGTCGGTGCACAAACTCACTGAGGTGCACTTTCATGCCTCGGAGAAGAAACAATTGTACCACCTGCGTCAAATCTCACTGCTCCCCCCAGTTGAGAGACCTGGTGGATACAAACTCTCGTACAAACTGCCCCTGCCCAAACACTCGGGAGACCTGCAGTGGCTTGTGTTGCACAGCACTGTGGCCACAAACCGCTACCTGAGCCAAGTGGAGCCTGGAGTGAGTGAGCAGTGTCCCTTCTGCCCTGCCTCCGAGACTGTATCTCCTGTTCACAGACTGCCCCTCCTACCGACTCCTGCCCTTTCCAGCTTTTAACATACCGGTTGGCGTCTCTTGGTGTTGCTTATACTAAAATGCTACTTGTTTTTAGTATCCCCTACAATTCAAAATAATGTCAGTAATGTGTGCTTGTTAATTTTATCCTTGGTCAAGTGAAGTTAGCCATTTTTAAATCCCGAAAGAACATGATTTTAGCCACTGGTTTTACTGATGCCTGGAGTGTTTTTAGAGTCCTGTTTGTTAGGTGGAGGTGGCGTGAGGGGGATGTGAGTGAGGATTTTTGACTGCTTTTTATTGTTGTCTTTGCTGTGAAGGTTTTCTTTTTGTTTTATGTAATTTTGTTATTGGTTCAATAAAAGGATTTTAAAAATCATATCTATCTCTCTGTAATAGAGATCCTACTTCTGTCATCTTCTCTGTTTCTCCAGAGCTGCCCCAGACTACACTCACCCTGGAGCCTCCATTCCCAGAGATATTCACCGGGGAGACAGTCACTCTGAGGTGTGGGGTTGAGGGGGGTTCTGCTGGCTGGAAATATCTCTGGTACAAAGACAGTGAGGACACTCCAGTGCTCCAGACTGCTGGCCGCAGTATAACTGGTGACAGCTACACCATCACTGCAGCTGCTGTATCTGACCAGGGCCAGTACTGCTGTCGAGGACAAAGAGGAGATCAGCCACTCTACTCACATCTCAGTGATAAAGTAATATTAACTGTGTCTGGTGAGTTTATTAAGACTGCAAGCAATATCATTTGTATATTAATCTATACTGAGTGATAGAACACTGTTGGGGACAGAATGTGTGGATGCCTTTTAAGAACAGTAATCTTCCCACTTAACCATTTTTATATTATTAAAAACAGTTTAACAGATTAACGCTGCTACAGTAAGTTGGAGAAATTGGAATTTTGAACACAATTTTGTGACCATAGACCTTTACATTCTATGTTTGTGTTCAAGTCCATAATCATATTTAGGGAGATTCCTCATTAATTGCTTTCACTCAAAACACACAAGTAGAGCCTGGAATGGGTCAAACTGGTACACAATCAGTGGAGCTCAGTATAACCACAGTGGAGTGTACTGGTGTGAGTCTGCATCAGGACAGGAGCGCAGTAATGCTGTCAGCCTAACTGTGTCCAGTAAGTCATTTACATTATAGATACTATTCTGACAATCTTTGGACAATCCTCAACTCGGATTGGCTGAGAGGGTATTGTAAGCTACTGATCGGCTTGCTGATTTGAGTAAAGCTGTCTCTGGATCTCCAGTCAGTATGAATTGATGCTGCTCACATTGCTGTTATAAATTGCATATTTAAATAGCTTTAAAATGACTGAATAGCAAACCTAGGACTAGCCTCCCCCATCCCCCTGAACTCTTTCTGTCTTTTCAGATCAATGGGTGATCCTGCAGACTCCCCTCCAGCCTGTGTTTGAGGGAGATGCTCTGACTCTGAAGTGTCGTGACCGCTATAATTCTCATATTACCAAGGTTGTCTTTTATAAAGATAATAAAGAGTTACAGTCCCAGGCTGACACAGAGCTGAGTGTGGATCATGTTTCAAAGAGTGACGAGGGCTCCTACAAGTGCACAGCCTGGTGGTTGTACTCCCCTTACTCTGGTGACTCTGCAGAGGTGCGGGTGTCAGTGAGAGGTAGGTTCATTCTAACAGAGAGTCCTCACCCCCTTCTCTGTCTGTAATGTCTCACAGATACATTCACACTGGAGTCTATTCCAGCTGTGTTAATGTGACTCTGCAGAGGTGCGGGTGTCAGTGAGAGGTAGGTTCATTCTAACAGAGAGTCCTCACCCCCTTCTCTGTCTGTAATGTCTCACAGATACATTCACACTGGAGTCTATTCCAGCTGTGTTAATGTTCTCAACACAACTCAGGTGCTGAAGTAACGGGTCATAGCAAAGTTTTCTGATGTGAAAGCTCTTCCTGGTCTGAGTAACTCTCACACTCTGAGTAAGCTGTAATAAAGCAAAAATAGGCAAAAAAAAGATGCACTGAATGGCTGTCATTGCTTCATCAAGTCCTATTTTATCCAAATGTGTTTCTAATTGATTGTGGCAGCAATATAATGTTTATTGCCATTGCAAACTGTATCATTAATCATGTGTAACTCCTCCCTAGACAGTGGGGTACAGATTGGATATAAGAAATTGGTTCTATACATTATTACACTGCAGATTATACCACAGAAGAGATTCTGCCCAAATGAAATAGTTTTAAATACACATACCTGTTCACTTTACTGTGACACACACACAGTATGAAACAATACCCAAGAAAGACACAGATACTAAACATGTAAGTCATGTGAGTTATATTATTATATTAAAAATCAAAGCAGCAGCAAAGTATCATTCAGAGTGATAATGAGTCATAATTATAAACGCCACACAGGAGCAGCAAGACAGCCAATCAGAACCATTGACATGCCAGTAAAAACACAGTGATATGCTGCTGGAGTGCCTTTAATACAATCACATATTAGATTCATCTGCTTTATTAGGAGGATTCATAACAAACTTGGTGGCTGTCAATGTATTGTAATTGATGTCAGGCATTGCTCTGGTATTAGTAATGAATGTTAAACTGCTCATTTGATTTATCTGATTCAAATCCCATCTGTCAGGATCTCATTATTATTATTATTATTATTATTATTATTATTATTATTATTAAAATATATACTGTATATAATTAATACAGGCAATGTATGCTTTTGAATTGAATATTCAAACATTTATAAACAAAAACAAAGAATATCAATGATTTTTAATGAAACAAAAAAGTTTTTTATTAATCGGTCAATCCTTTGTTAAATGTCATGGAAGTAAATGATCATTTTGGGTTATTATGCATGTTTACACATTCTATGAATTGGTCCATGTGAAAGGATGGCTTGAGTGTGGGTGGTGACGTCAGGTTCAGGAAGCAGCAGTCAAAACAAAAGGTACGGGGCTGAAACGGCCGCAGTAGTATATTTATTAAATTAAATAACAAAACACTATTACAAAACATAAAAGAAAAGGGCCCATGGTCCAAAACAAAATAGACAAAACAAGGAACAAAAAGTATAATCAAGTATATTTTTCTATAGTAATTGATTTATATATTTCACAGACTCACGTCTTGTCTCTCCTCTGGCACCTTCTCTAATGATTCGGGAATGTTGTGTTTTTTTTTTTTTTTTCATCTGTGGTTGGAGCCTTAACACTAGAAACCCCGGGGCAGTCATTTTCTTCAGTCGTGTAACACATATGGGGCTGTGCGTTCGTGTACCTTTCTGTCCGTATGTATTAAATATTCTCACAAAGCATGAAACGCGGGAGTGCAGAAATAAAGGAGATATATTACATTATACCTAAAAGCCCCGGGAGCAGTCACATTGACGGCCACACAGAAAACAACTGTATTGTGATTATACAGAACGGTATTCTACTTTATTATTTTTATTTACCAGTCCGCAATGTGTTTAGCTGTAATTAAATTAGTCTCTACTCTCTGCCTGAGTGAATGACTGACAGTCTATTGTTTTCAATTAGCCTTTTGAAGGCTGGCGCCTGCTTGCCAGCTGCACTGCTTTGGTCAGTCTGTTAGCATCGGGACTAGTGAAAATAAATACCAGAGACCATGGAGTTTTACAACGCAACAAAGTATGGAGTTGATGTTTGGATCAGATGGTACTGAAATATTCTGTGAAAGCTGGCTCCCGACGATGGCCTGATCTGTTCAGGTGTTTTACAATGTATTAGACCTAGCGGCCATCAACTCCTGGGTACTTTACAAAGAATGCATGGAGAAGAATTTACCAAGGAGAGAATATATTTACAGTTAGCACAGGAACTTCACAAGAAGCATTTGGAACAGAGAGAGACTGCCAAGCGTGTACCCACAGCTGAAGCTGGCAACCCCGCTGAGAGCCGCAAGAGACGCCAATGCCAGGTTGGCAAGTGCAATAAAAATCAAACTTCGGGCAGCTGTGCCCTGTGCAGAAAGGCGGCGTGGAGAAGCGCATTATCTGTGTTGATTGTGAAAAGCCTTAGACTCAAGGTAAAGGAATACCATTTTGTCGAAAAAAAGAAAAATAAATTAGACATTTTTTATAACTTGTGCTGTGCGCTTCTGTAAAAGGTTTTCTTCTAAGTTTATTTAGCTACGTTGTTCAGTTGCTTTTGCGCATCTGATAATAAACCAGTTGCTGTTGAAAAGTTAAAAATTGCTATCATTTCAGTTTTATAAATATGTATGTTGTAAACTGATGTCTGTTCAGATGTTTTTTTACTTACACTTTCTGGTTTTGATTTGTAAAATAAATGGTGTGTGTGTGTGTGTGTGTGTGTGTGTGTGTTTATATATATATATATATATATATATATATATATATATATATATATATATATATATATATATATATATATATATATGCGCTTTGGTTGTTTAGATGTTTATGTAATGTACTCAAAAAAAAAAAAAAAACTAATTACATCCGACTGTTTCTCCGTTCGTTATACTATTTACAGTGTTTTGTATACAGCCGTCAGAAAGACTGCTGCAGGGCTTCTAGATATGAGTATATCTCCGGTCCTTCTAGTGTTAAAGGCCTATATCTACCGATTAATAAATTGCCTCATTAAAGCTCCAGCCATATTCCCACAGATTTTATTAGGATGGGGAATTTACCCCCATCCATGCTTGTTACATTTTTTGCTGACCTGCTTTTTTGCCGGTGTGGCAGGACGTGTGGTGACGTCAGGCCAGAGTGCAGGAAGGAAACACTGACACCAGTACTGCAGGCAAAAGACGCTGCGGCACCGTTTATTTAAACAACAAAAATAAATACAATATTTAAAATACAAAAACAGTGCTCACAGAGCAAAATAAAAGTTTAAACAAAATAATCACGAACACCAACAATAATATGATCCCAGGTCAGGCTGGGCAGTTGCTGTCACTGTTCCTTGACTCTTGGCTTTTAAATACATTTCGCTCTCTCCTCTCGCTCTCATTCCTTCTCTGAACACCCACCACTGCAAGTGCCGAGAGCTGCAGGTTTATATATCGTGGCCGAGGGGTTTAACTTGCTAGGAATTATTCTATTACCCCTCGGCCACAATCTGCATGAGTTTATTAATTATTCCTGGCAGAGGACGAGTACCCAACCTCGCCTCTGCCAGAACACATTTAAATAAACAAAAACAAAATAACGCACGACTACGCTGTCAAATATATATATATATATATAAATAAATCATAACACACAAATACAAAATAACACAAATGACACACGGGCGGAGGGGGAGACCCTGCTCTAAAAATAAACAAACACATGTACAGGGCTCCTACGATAATAATAATAATACGGATGGACGGCTTAGTCCGCCCGCATACAAATACATTATATACAAATATATAAATAATAATAATATCAAATATTATGCACACATGGCCCATGGGCCACCTCCCCCCTTAAAATCCCCAAAGTCTTTCCCAAAGTTCTGGGATGGGAGCGGAGGCTTCCTCTAGTCCACCAGTGGCAACTCAGGACTTGGCATACTGGCAACCCTGGCCAGTAGCATGCAGGCGGCATCCCCCGGCGGTGGCGTTCAGACATCCCCAGGCGAAGGTGAGCAGGCGACCCCAGACAAGGCAGAGTTGGCGACCCCTAGGTGAAGCAGTTCTGGCAGCCTCAGGCAAAGCAGACAGGACAGGAGCATTCCCTCGGGAGGCAACGGCTGGAGCGGACCCTTGGGACCCTTGGGAGGCAATGACTCTAGACCCCATAGCAGCGGTGGTTCCGGACCCCCAGGAGGTAGCTCCTGGCCCTCCTATAATAAAAAAGGGAGAGACAGCAGCAGCTCCCGCCCCTCTGACAGCGACAGCTCCGGATCCTCGGGCAGTGAACTCGGGAGGGGAGCCCCTGGCCATAAAGGCAGCAGCAGGAGCTCCACTTCTCCCTCGTGCTCTGTAGCTGACGGCTTCCTTTTTTGGGGCAACAGTACAAAGGTTGCTGCTGAATTTAACACCACTCCGGGTAATAACAGGCAGGCATCCTCGGGCAGTGACTTGAAGGCATCCCCAGGCGGTGACGTGCAGGCATCCCCGAGCGTTGTTTTGGAGGCTCCTCCCATCTGTGCACTGGATGCTCATGCCCTCCCCCCCCCCTCTGGGCGGTGGTCGCTCATGCTCCCCCTGTGATGGCTGGCAATATCAACCTGGATGTCTGGCCATTAGGTGACACTCCTTCTCCCTGTCCTTCACCTCCTGGTCTTCCTTCCATCCCATTTTTGTTTTCCCCAAACTCCACTCCTCCACTAAATACAAAAAAACAGCAAAAAAATCCTGTACTACTGCTCCTGACCTGACTCCTCCGAAGGTGCTGTATCCCACGATGACACCATATGTAACAAGGTGGTGTGTTACGCTTGTGGGTAGTCACTGGAAAATACTGACAGACATACTGACAGATACGCCGGTGTTGATACGCTACTGAGGCACTCAGAATCAAAACAGAACACTGACACTAGGGTACCAGCAATGGTAGACCTAGTGTCACATTTAATAAATTAAATAAAAACAAAAACAAAGCAAATGACGAGCGCTAATCCCACTAAACGGAACGCCCCGCTCCAGGAACCTACTACTCTACATAAACCTCTCTATACTGTTTTGGGATCCACATCCCTGACCTAATTCTGACCTAATTCTGTTCTGTTGCTTCCGAAGTCCTCCGGGCCGTTCCGACGGTCCCGGCTGGGCAATCGCCTTCACAGGCCTCGTCTTGCAGTTAAAGGTCTCCGTGGTAGTAGTTCCTGCAGAACGGATACAAACAAACACGCTCCCGAGCTGTTGCACAGCCGCTATTTAAGCTCTGATCTCATCCTCAGGCACGCCCCCCAGCCAATCCGGACCACCCGATCAGCTTAGCTCAGGTCGAGCCTCCCGCTAAACTGGTTGCTTAGCAATGTGTCTCTGGCTGCACGTCGCAGCTGATTTCTCATAGGCACACACACTTGCGCAGGAACCAGCGACCCGGCTCCCTGTCACAGTCCAATACTGACTACATTGTGGATATAAGTGCTAATCAACCAAGAGTACAAATTCACAGACAGAAAATCTACAAATGTTACAAGAATACAAGCAATGCTCTTAATACCCTTGAGAGACAGTAACATTGAGCTGTTTTTGTTGGAGGCCAACACAGTTAATAAGTCCATGTGAACATAGTCTGTGGGTGGAGATGGTGAACTGTGTTTTAGTTCTGTCCTTGGCAGGCAGGTCTGTGTTAGAACATAAGAACATAAGAAAGCTTACAAACGAGAGGAGGCCATTCAGCCCATCTTGCTTGTTTGGTTGTTAGTAGCTTATTGATCCTAGAAACGCTTCAAGCAGCTTCTTGAAGGTTCCCAGGGTGTCAGCTTCAACAACATTACTGGGGAGTTGGTTCCAGACCCTCACAATTCTCTGTGTAAAAAAGTGCCTCCTATTTTCTGTTCTGAATGCCCCTTTATTTAATCTATATTTGTGACCCCTGGTCCTTGTTTCCTGGGTCGACATTGTCAGTACCTTTTATGATTTTGAATATTTGAATCCGATCACCGCGTAGTCTTCTTTGTTCAAGACTGAATAGATTCAGTTATTTTAGCCTGTCTGCATACAACATGCCTTTTAAACCCAGGATAATTCTGGTTGCTCTTCTTTGCACTCTTTCTAGAGCAGCAATATCCTTTTCGTAGCGAGGTGACCAGAACTGAACACAATATTCTAGGTGAGGTCTTACTATTGCATTGTAAAGTTTTAACATTACTTCCCTTGATTTAAATTCAACACTTCTCACAATATATCCAAGCATCTTGTTGGCCTTTTTTTATAGCTTCCCCACATTGTCTAGATGAAGACATTTCTGAGTCAACATAAACTCCTAGGTCTTTTTCATAGATTCCTTCTTCAATTTCAGTATCTCCCATATGATATTTATAATGCACATTTTTATTGCCTGCATGCAATACTTTACACTTTTCTCTATTAAATGTCATTTGCCATGTGTCTGCCCAGTTCTGAATGCTGCCTAGATCATTTTGAATGACCTTTGCTGCTGCAACAGTGTTTGCCACTCCTCCTATTTTTGTGTCGTCTGCAAATTTAACAATTTTGCTTACTATACCAGAATCTAAATCTTTAATGTAGATTAGGAATAGCAGAGGACCTAATACTGATCCCTGTGGTGCACCACTGGTTACCTCGCTCCATTTTGAGGTTTCTCCTCTAATCAGTACTTTCTGTTTTCTACATGTTAACCACTCCCTAATCCATGTGCATGCATTTCCTTGAATCCCTACTGCGTTCAGTTTGAGAATTAATCTTTTATGGGGGACTTTGTGAAAAGCTTTCTGGAAATCTAAATAAACCATGTTGTATGCTTTGCAGTTATCCTTTGTCGATGTTGCATCCTCAAAAAAATCAAGCAGGTTAGTTAGACATGATCTCCCTTTCCTAAAACCTATAGGTAATTTTCCATTTTGGATCTTATTATAGTTTCCATAAGTTTACAAATAAGACTGTTGCATGATCTTGGTTAGCGGTTTGTAAATAACTTCTTTCATTTCTTTGAGTACTATTGGGAGGATCTCATCTGGCCCAGGGGATTTGTTTATTTTAAGAGCTCCTAGTCCCTTTAACACTTCTGCCTTATTTAATATATTTGCTATTTTTTTTTTCTTCATCTATGAGTTTGCCATTTGTGTCTCTTAGACATTTAACCTCCTCTTTGAATGTTCTCTTGCTGTTATAATATTGAAAGAACATTTTGGAATTGGTTTTAGCCCCCTTAGCAATATTGATTTCTATCTCTCTCTTGGCCTTTCTAACTTCCTTTTTGACTTGTGTTTGCAGTTCCAAGTACTCTTTCTGTGTACTTTGTTTTTGGTCCCTTTTAAATGCTCTGTAAAGTGCATTTTTTCGCTGAATATTTTTTTTAATTGGTCTATTAAACCATTTTGGCCATTTTGTTTTAGATTATGATTTGTCTACTTTTGGGATGTAATTATTTTGTGCCTCTAGAACGACATTTTTTTTAAACAGCCATCCTTTTTCTGTGGATTTTTTCTCTATTTTACTCCAATCTACTTCTGATAGTCTCTGTTTCATACCTTCATAGTTTGCCTTTTTAAAAATGTAAACCTTAGCTTTAGTTGTTACTTTTGGGGGTTTAAAAAGCACTTCAAATGAGTGTTCCTAACATGCCTTGTTTCTTCATTTACCCAGAGCTCCCAAAGGCTGTGCTGACCAGCAGTCCTCAATGGGGAGAGCTGTACACTGGAGAGACTGTCACCCTGAGCTGTGGGGTTGAGGGACGTTTCACTGGATGGCGATATCTCTGGTACAAGAGCAGTCAGGAAGGCACAGTGAAGATCAGAGACACCACTGGAGCCAGTTACACACTCAGCTCTGTCACTCAGTCTCATAGTGGACAGTATCTGTGTGAGGCACAAAGAGGAGATCGACCACGTTCCTCTCAGCGCAGTGACCCTGTTACACTGACTGTGTCTGGTGAGTTTATTAACACAGTGATCCTGTTACACTGACTGTGTCTGGTGAGTTTATTAACACAGTGATCCTGTTACACTGACTGTGTCTGGTGAGTTTATTAACACAGCGATCCTGTTACACTGACTGTGTCTGGTGAGTTTATTAACACAGTGATCCTGTTACACTGACTGTGTCTGGTGAGTTTATTAACACAGTGATCCTGTTACACTGACTGTGTCTGGTGAGTTTATTAACACAGTGATCCTGTTACACTGACTCTGTCTGGTGAGTTTATTAACACAGCGATCCTGTTACACTGACTGTGTCTGGTGAGTTTATTAACACAGTGATCCTGTTACACTGACTGTGTCTGGTGAGTTTATTAACACAGCGATCCTGTTACACTGACTGTGTCTGATGAGTTTATTAACACAGCGATCCTGTTACACTGACTGTGTCTGGTGAGTTTATTAACACAGCGATCCTGTTACACTGACTGTGTCTGGTGAGTTCATTAACCCAGCTGAACAGACCCCTCAATACAGACCCCTGAGAGGCAGTAGTACTGCTCCATTTTAAACTGCCTGACGCAGTAGTGTAGTTGATTGTAAGAAAGAAAAACCCAGCTGGATGGCAGTGGTGATGTTGCTCTCTTTAATCACCTCTTTTATTAGACCCTTCCATTCAGAACAATTACAATAGAGGAGTTGCTCACTATGCACTGTATAACTAAATGGCTTTCGTTCACACCAGACTACAGCAGAAAGCCGGACAGTCACTCTGTAATCACTTTCACCCACTGCTAGGGTACGGTTCATTCTCCCCAGCTGCTTTCATTACTGATCATCTCTGGAGGCTTTACATTACATTGATCTGTGTGTGATTAAATACAAAACCTTTACACTAAATTAAAAAAAAAATACATCAAATATTGTTTAATTATGATAGTAGATGAAATCTTAGGTCAGACCCACACAAAGTAAAAATAAATTACATAAACCACTGCTACTCTTTAAAAAAATGTATTGTATCAGTGGTCCTGAAAAGCATGTTTGAAGGTCCTGAAGTAAATATAAACATTCTTTTAATCTAAAATCTAAGATTAAGCATTGTACTTTTTAATGGCTCGGATTATGATGCTCTTCATTTGTGATTTAAAGTACTCATGGTTATTAATAAATGAAGTAAAAACAAAAGGTCATTTCAATGTTCATAAAAGTAAAATGTAATAAAACTTTAAAGATTTTGCTATAAAAACACAGTTTAAATAGTCACATAAAAACAACATAATATTGTGAGCTTTTATATGAAAACAAAACACATTTAAGCACAGATGACGTAACTGAAATGAATCATGAAATCAGAAAATTATTATTGAACGGTGACTGGTATACCGTATTAGTCTTTTAGGCGAATTCAGAGACCCGTTACAAAATAGTCACCAGTGAAATGTTTATTTTATTTAAGTTTTTCTAGTTTTGTACTGCTCCTTTTGAAAAAAAAATGTATGTTTTGTTTTCCAGTTCAATATGGTGTTTCTGCTATGCAAATGTTTGATTTGATGTTCATAAGTACAGCTTTTGAGTTTTATACAATCGTTTGTCTTTCATGATCATATTACAGCTGTTTAAAAAGCAACCGGTTAAAATGACCGGTTTGGTCCTTCTAGGTAGTTCGAAATTCCAGTGATTCTACTGATAAATTTCAGCATTTCAAAGTTAGTTTTTTCCTTCCTCAGAAATTACTGTTTGTGAAATAGAAAACAGTCAATTTTGAAACAAAAAAGCATTAGCTTTACACAAGGAAAGTCTTGCCCACAGTCTGTCTAATAGACAAGAGCTGGAGGACTAGAATTGTGCACCTCTGACCTATTGCATTAGCCTATTGTATTGTATTATGTCCTGCTATTGTACAGTGTTATGTACACATTGTAAAAGGCTGTTGTTACCTCTTCAGTATGTGTTTCATACCTGATCCAGGGAGTCTTGTCTGAACCATCCAGATATATTTAATATTTTCTATGAATAGGGCTATTGTCGGATAACCAACCAGAATAATCAACCAAGAATAGAAATCTCAGACAGTAAAAATGTATAATTACAACAATACAGAGCTGTGCCCTCTTTACTGGACCCTCAGAGACAATAACATTGAGCTGCTTTCATTTGAGAGAATCAGACCCTGTGTTTCCATTGTACTGGAACCTGTAATGTTTTATTTCTGTCTTTGTATTGGAGATGGATGTTCCTAACATGCCTTGTTTCTTCATTTACCCAGAGCTGCCAAAGGCTGTGCTGACCAGCAATCCTCAATGGGGAGAGCTGTACACTGGAGAGACTGTCACCCTGAGCTGTGGGGTTGAGGGGGGTTTCACTGGGTACACTGGAGAGACTGTCACCCTGAGCTGTGGGGTTGAGGGGGGTTTCACTGGCTGGGAATATCTCTGGTACAAGAGCAGTCAGGAAGGCACAGTGAAGATCAGAGACACCACTGGAGCCAGTTACACACTCAGCTCTGTCACTCAGTCTCATAGTGGACAGTATCTGTGTGAGGCACAAAGAGGAGATCGACCACGTTCCTCTCAGCGCAGTGACCCTGTTACACTGACTGTGTCTGGTGAGTTTATTAACACAGTGATCCTGTTACACTGACTGTGTCTGGTGAGTTTATTAACACAGTGATCCTGTTACACTGACTGTGTCTGGTGAGTTTATTAACACAGTGATCCTGTTACACTGACTCTGTCTGGTGAGTTTATTAACACAGTGATCCTGTTACACTGACTGTGTCTGGTGAGTTTATTAACACAGTGATCCTGTTACACTGACTCTGTCTGGTGAGTTTATTAACACAGTGATCCTGTTACACTGACTCTGTCTGAGTTTATTAACACAGTGATCCTGTTACACTGACTGTGTCTGGTGAGTTTATTAACACAGCGATCCTGTTACACTGACTGTGTCTGAGTTTATTAACACAGCGATCCTGTTACAGTGACTCTGTCTGGTGAGTTTATTAACACAGTGATCCTGTTACACTGACTGTGTCTGGTGAGTTTATTAACACAGTGATCCTGTTACACTGACTGTGTCTGGTGAGTTTATTAACACAGTGATCCTGTTACACTGACTGTGTCTGGTGAGTTTATTAACACAGTGATCCTGTTACACTGACTGTGTCTGGTGAGTTTATTAACACAGTGATCCTGTTACACTGACTGTGTCTGGTAAGTTTATTAACACAGTGATCCTGTTACACTGACTGTGTCTGGTGAGTTCATTAACCCAGCTGAACAGACCCCTCAATACAGACCCCTGAGAGGCAGTAGTACTGCTCCATTTTAAACTGCCTGACGCAGTAGTGTAGTTGATTCAAAGAAAAAAAAAACCCAGCTGGACGGCAGTGGTGATGTTGCTCTCTTCAATCACCTCTTTTATTAGACCCTTCCATTCAGAACAATTACAATAGAGGAGTTGGTCACTATGCACTGTATAACTAAATGGCTTTCGTTCACACCAGACTACAGCAGAAAGCCAGACAGTCACTCTGTAATCACTTTCACCCACTGCTAGGGTACGGTTCATTCTCCCCAGCTGCTTTCGTTATTGATCATCTCTGGAGGCTTTACATTACATTGATCTGTGCGTGATTAAATACAAAACCTTTGCACTAAATAAAAAAAAAATACATCAAATATGGTTTAATTATGATAGATGAAATCTTAGGTCAGACCCACACAAAGTAAAAATAAATTATTATTATTTATTTCTTAGCAGACGCCCTTATCCAGGGTGACTTACAATTGTTACAAGATATCACATTATTTTTACATACAATTACCCATTTATACAGTTGGGTTTTTACTGGAGCAATCTAGGTAAAGTACCTTGCTCAAGGGTACAGCAGCAGTGTCCCCCACCTGGGATTGAACCCATGACCCTCCGGTCAAGAGTCCAGAACCCTAACCACTACTCCACACTGCTGCCCCATAAACCACTGTTACTCTTTAAAAAAATGTATTGTATCAGTGGTCCTGAAAAGCATGTTTGAAGGTCCTGAAGTAAATATAAACATTCTTTTAATCTAAAATCTAAAATAAAGCATTGTACTTTTTAATGGCTCGGATTATGATGCTCTTCATTTGTGATTTAAAGTACTCATGGTTATTAATAAATCAAGTAAAAACAAAAGGTTATTTCAATGTTCATAAAAGTAAAATGTAATAAAACTTTAAAGATTTTGCTATAAAAACACAATTTAAATAGTCACATAAAAACAACATAATATTGTGAGCTTTTATATGAAGCTGTGGGTACTATTGTAGGCAATTAATATATTCTTTAAAGCAATAAATTAAAAGGACCTCCAAAAACTGTAGGGGATAAAGAGATACCTTCGATAGTCAAGATCTCGGTGGGACCGCTACAATAAACAGTGTCCTATTATAATGTACAAACCCGTTTTTAATATCGCTCTCTGAAAACGATGGCGGATTTACACGTTACAACAAGCCAAAAATAGACCACATTCCAGACTGTTCAAAGTTCATAAAGCGCGTTTGTTCAACATGAGCAAATTACTTAATACTGTGAATCTCTTCTTAGAAAGATGGTATTTATTAAGCATGCAACAAAATAAGTTTGAAAATCACACCAGTTACACAATTAATGTCACATTAAAAGCATTACAATGAGAACTAAGGTTTAAAACAACAATTTACCAAAGAAATATTAGCACATACTGACACAACAACAAGGGTCACACAATACCTGAATAGATATTTGAGTATTGTTACCTCGCCTGGAAAGCAGTCACTTTCAGCGTTCTCTTACCTTGTGTTTCTCTGAGTGTCAGGGCCCCCAACCTTGCTGGATAAATACAGAGAGCTGAGGGCTCCAGGTGCAGTGTTGTAGTTTCTTAGAATCTGAGCAAGCAGGGATCAGCGGTCAGGGGATAGCGCAGAGGAACAGAGCAGGTGCTAGCTGGGGCTAACGCAGAGGCTAGCGTAGGGGGGTAGATCTGGGGCGCAGAGCAGGTGCTAGCTGGGGCTAACGCAGAGGCTAGCGTAGGGGGGTAGATCTGGGGCGCAGAGCAGGGGCTAGCTGGGGCTAACGCAGAGGGGTAGATCTGGGGCAAGGAGCTAATGTTTACAGTTGGCTTTTATACTTTTCAAACAAAGAGATTATTTGAATTTCCCGCTGCATGCTCTGATTGGCTATTTTGTAGCGAATGGGCTTGAAACCTTGATTGATTGCTCCCCCCTTCCTCTGTCTGATTGGTTCATTATCATAATCTGGAAAAGTGAAACTTTTAAAACGTGCATAACTTTTGCTAAATAATTCAGATTTTATTTTGAATTCCTGTTATTTTTACCATAAGAAATTACATTTCTTTAGACACCAAACATGTCTGGTTGCGACTTTGGTTGGACATTGCAAACAGTTTAATTCTCTTAGGGATTTATTACCTGGGTTATTCTATACTTGTTAGGCAATTTAAGAATTAAAACACTTGCATCTTGTACTCATAGTGGTATTAAATCAATATGATGTGAAATTTGTCTTATATCTCTAAATCTTTAAGCTATTTTTCTCTCTTTTCAGACTCCTATGCTAAACCACCTCTCTCTCACTAGATGGGTTAATTAAATCACGGAGACGGGTTTGATTAGCCTTTTGTTTCCTGAGTGCCTGGTGCATTCAAGGTGTTGGGTTGATCGTTATCTCTAGGCAAAGCTGGACAAATTAGATTAAAGTTCATTCAATGTAGATTCCTGTTAATATACAATATCATAAGACCATAACATAAGAAAGTCCATGACATTTGCAATATATTTGAGATGACAATGTCTATAGAACCTACAAAGACAAAACACATTTAAGCATAGATGACATAACTGAAATGAATCATGAAATCAGAAAATCATAATTGAACGGTGACTGGTATAATGTATTAGTCCTTTAGGCGAATTCAGAAGGAACTGTCTATATTTTTTAGGGGAATCTCAGAGAGCTGTCCCAGATGATGATTTTAATCAAAGTTAATGTTTCTCCGTAGTTTGTGGAAGATGCTTCCAACATTCAAGGTTCAGCATTTAACTAGAAGCGCCAAGCCAGTCAATCTGACCGTTTTGAGTTTTAAAATTTAAATGACTCTGCGTTCCGGAATGTAATGCGCATGCCCGTTTGTGACTTTTCCTAAATATATGCATTAGATATAGTGACGGTGTTTGAGCCGCATATTCACAAGAAATTGACAATTATGAGCACGTTTACCTAGAAGCGCCCAAACCGGTCATTTTAACCGGTTATTTCAATACATATTTATTTATCAAATGTAGCCTATAATCCGGTAAATGCTCAGGGAAAGTGGAGAAGCGTGTATTGTGTGTGGACTGTACAGGTTAGAAAGCTGCCAGGTATGCAGGCTAAATAAATCTGCTATATAAATAGTTTATTGTATTATAGTTATTTATGTTTTGAAGTAGTGCATTATATACTATTTTCGAAAAAAAAATGATCCTTGCATGTTATTTTTATAAACAAATGAAATGTTTATAGAACTCTGTATGTACAGAGACCCGTTACAAAATAGTCACTAGTGAAATGTTTATTTTATTTATGTTTTATTTAAGTTTCTCTTGTTTTGTACTGCTCCTTTTGAAGAAAAATATTTGATGTTTTGTTTTCCATTTCAATATTATTATTATTATTATTATTTATTTCTTAGCAGACGCCCTTATCCAGGGCGACTTACAATCGTAAGCAAATACATTTATCTCTGATAGACAAGAGCTGGAGGACTAGAATTGTGCACCTCTGACCTATTGCATTAGCCTATTGTATTGTATTATGTACTGCTATTGTACAGTGTTATGTACACATTGTAAAAGGCTGTTATTATCCCTTCAGTATGTGTTTCATACCTGATCCAGGGAGTCTTGTCTGAACCATCCAGATATATTTAATATTTTCCAGGAATAGGGCTATTGTCAGATAACCAACCAGAATAATCAACCAAGAATAGAAATCTCAGACAGTAAAAATGTATAATTACAACAATACAGAGCTGTGCCCTCTTTACTGGACCCTCGGAGACAGTAACATTGAGCTACTTTCATCTGAGAGAATCAGACCCTGTGTTTCCATTGTACTGGAACCTGTAATGTTTTATTTCTGTCTTTGTATTGGAGATGGATGTTCCTAACATGCCTTGTTTCTTCATTTACCCAGAGCTCCCAAAGGCTGTGCTGACCAGCAGTCCTGAATGGGGAGAGCTGTACACTGGAGAGACTGTCACCCTGAGCTGTGGGGTTGAGGGGCGTTTCACTGACTGGGAATATCTCTGGTACAAGAGCAGTCAGGGAGGCACAGTGAAGATCAGAGACACCACTGGAGCCAGTTACACACTCAGCTCTGTCACTCAGTCCCATAGTGGACAGTACCAGTGTGAGGCACAAAGAGGAGACCGACCACGTTCCTCTCAGCGCAGTGATCCTGTTACACTGACTGTGTCTGGTGAGTTTATTAACACAGCGATCCTGTTACACTGACTGTGTCTGGTGAGTTTATTAACACAGCGATCCTGTTACACTGACTGTGTCTGGTGAGTTTATTAACACAGTGATCCTGTTACACTGACTTTGTCTGGTGAGTTTATTAACACAGTGATCCTGTTACACTGACTGTGTCTGGTGAGTTTATTAACACAGTGATCCTGTTACACTCCTGGTGAGTTTATTAACACAGTGATCCTGACTGTGTCTGGTGAGTTTATTAACACAGTGATCCTGTTACACTGACTGTGTCTGGTGAGTTTATTAACACAGTGATCCTGTTACACTGACTGTGTCTGGTGAGTTTATTAACACAGTGATCCTGTTACACTGACTGTGTCTGGTGAGTTTATTAACACAGTGATCCTGTTACACTGTGTCTGGTGAGTTTATTAACACAGTGTTTATTAACACAGTGATCCTGTTACACTGACTGTGTCTGGTGAGTTTATTAACACAGCGATCCTGTTACACTGACTGTGTCTGGTGAGTTTATTAACACAGTGATCCTGTTACACTGACTGTGTCTGGTGAGTTTATTAACACAGTGATCCTGTTATACTGACTGTGTCTGGTGAGTTTATTAACACAGCGATCCTGTTACACTGACTGTGTCTGGTGAGTTTATTAACACAGTGATCCTGTTACACTGACTGTGTCTGGTGAGTTTATTAACACAGCGATCCTGTTACACTGACTGTGTCTGGTGAGTTTATTAACACAGTGACCCTGTTACACTGACTGTGTCTGGTGAGTTTATTAACACAGTGATCCTGTTACACTGACTGTGTCTGGTGAGTTTATTAACACAGTGATCCTGTTACACTGACTTTTGGTGAGTTTATTAACACAGTGATCCTGTGACAGTAACTGTGTCTGGTGAGTTTATTAACCCAGATTAATGCAGAGCAATGGAGTTGAAATAGGAAGCATTCTGTTTAATTAAATTAATTGCAGTAAAATCTGTTATTATTATTATTAGTTTATTTAGCAGACGCCTTTATCCAAGGCGACTTACAGAGACTAGGGTGTGTGAACTATGCATCAGCTGCAGAGTCACTTACAATTACGTCTCACCCGAAAGACGGAGCACAAGGAGGTTAAATGACTTGCTCAGGTTCACACAATGAGTCGGTGGCTGAGGTGGGATTTGAACCGGGGCCCTCCTGGTTACAAACCCTTTTCTTTAACCACTGGACCACACAATGTGTTAAAGCTCTTGAGTTAAAGCTTTTTGAATAGGTTGTATTAATGTACATCCTTTGGTTTACCCAAAGATATATTCAGATATATTCTATCTGATCTATCTAATCTGGTTTGTAAAAGAGCGAACAATAACAAAGTCAAGACATTGATTTGGTCTGAAAGTGAGATAAAACATCAAAAGGGCAATACCAGGGAGGTGTAAAGAAAAAGACACACGACTCAGCTATTACAACAAAAACCACTATATACATGATGTAATACGAGGTGTATAGCTGAGATAAAAAGAGAGGGGGATTGGAGAGAGAGCAATACTGTATACAGAGGAGGATTAGAGAGAGAGAGAAAGTGAGATCTGTACAGAGGGAGAGTGAGCGGGAGATAAATACAGAGGTCTAAACAGAGAGGGAGAGATAGAGATGGATTGTAAAATACATACAGAGGGGGATGAGACAAATAGAGAGTCAGACAGATCTATACAACAAGCTAAGCTCTACAGGGGTGGTGAGAGAGAGAAAGATAAAGTGTGATCTACAGTATATATATAAGGGAGTGTGGCAGGGTGAAAAGACCTGCCAGGGTAATGTGGGGGGGGGGGGGGGTAGGGGGTATTGGGTTGGCAGGGAAGGGGTTAAATTCCTCCCTGCCAGAACACACATGTGGGAATGTGGCTGTAGCCGTAAATTGATTGATTAGTCAGTCACGGGTGCGTGGGTGAAAGTGGCCAATGATCATTTTGACTGAAACTCCTGGGGCAAATTCCTACTTGGTTTGCTTGAAGGAGTTATACACAACAAGCTTCAATATGAAAGCTGAAAGTTAATTTTAATAAAGAATGACAAGTTTTTAATGAAAAAACATTTCTAAAGTAAAAATGGGATTCTGGACGGAGCACTTTCACTGATGCAGGTGTATAAAAACGGTAATCACAGGTAAGGTTAGAATTAATTAATCAATCAATCAATTTTATTTTTATATAGCGCCTTTCACGACAGGTCGCCACAAAGCGCTTTACAAGGATAGAAACAATACCTATTACAACAACAACAACAAGCAGTAAAAAAGGAACAGAATAAAAACAAAACAGTAAAATATGTAAAAAAAAAAAAAAAAAAAAAAAAGTTAGGATATATAAGGGTAAAAAAGTTAGGATATATAAGCTATATTATAAAATGTGTTTTTAATCTAGTTTTAAAAAGAGCAGCAGTGGGATCAATATGGAGACAGGAGAATATCAGCTCATGTAGATGAGAATGCCAAGCTATAAAAATGTTTTTTTAGGCTAGATTTGACAGCATCGGCTGAAGGGGCTTCTCTAATTGTGATGGGCAATTTGTTCCATAATTTAAGTGCCATATAACTAAAAGATCTACTACCTGAGGTTTTGTTTCTGAATAATAGGTACAGACAGTAACCCAGCATCCAGTGATCAGAGCGGGCGATTAGGGACATAGGGTTACATAAGAAAGTTTACAAACGAGAGGAGGACATTCGGCCCATCTTGCTCGTTTGGTTGTTAGTAGCTTATTGATCCCAGAATCTCATCAAGCAGCTTCTTGAAGGATCCCAGGGTGTCAGCTTCAACAACATTACTGGGGAGTTGGTTCCAGACTCCCACAATTCTCTGTGTAAAAAAGTGCCTCCTATTCGGTATGGAGGAGAAAGACCATTTAAAGCCTTATAAGTTAACAGCAACACCGTAAAATCTATTCTAAAACTAACAGGGAGCCAATGCAAGGATGCCAGCACGGGGGTGATATGCTCTCGCCTCTTGACCAGAGTTAAAATTCTAGCAGCAGCATTTTGTACAAGTTGGAGGTGAGAAATCATGTTGTGGCTAGTCCCAATAAAAAGACCATTGTAATAATCAACCCTAGAGGATATAAAAGCATGCATTAATCTCTCTGCATCCTGCCTAGAGAGAATAACTCTCAGTCTTGCAATGTTTCTTAAATGAAAATTTTTGTAACATTTTTAATGAGTGCTTCGAAAGAGAGGTCTGTATCAAATATAATACCTAAGTTTTTTACATCTACCCTAAAATCTGTACAGTCCATCAAATAAAACAAACCAAATGTGTATTTTTATTAGGTCCCAGTATCATGACTTCTGTTTTGTCTGAATTTAACATTAAAAGTTATTAAACATCCAGTTCTTGATGTCAGCAAGACAGGTATTCAAAATGTTAGCAGCAGATACACACAGCCCTGTCTGAGGGACAAGTAAAGCTGAGTATCATCAGCAGAACAGTGGAAACTAACTTCATGTCTATGAATAAGGTCAACCAAGAGAAAATGACTCTGAAAGAGAGAAAGTGGATGAGGAGGAAGAGATGGTAACATTTTTAATGGTGGTGATGCAGGTGTGTTTGTGGTCAATCCTGTCTCTGCCCTGCTGATCTGAACAGTCCTCTGTAAAACAAATCAAATGGGTGATCTTATTAGGTCCTCAATCCTGACCCATCTCTCTGCCCTGCTGATCTGAACTCTTTCTGTCTTTTCAGATCAATGGGTGATCCTGCAGACTTCAAAATGTGACCCGCCTCTCAGCCCTGCTGATCTGAACTCTTTCTGTCTTTTCAGATGAATGGGTGATCCTGCAGACTCCTCAATCCTGACCCGTCTCTCAGCCCTGCTGATCTGAACTCTTTCTGTCTTTTCAGATCAATGGGTGATCCTGCAGACTCCTCAATCCTGACCCGTCTCTCAGCCCTGCTGATCTGAACTCTTTCTGTCTTTTCAGATCAATGGGTGATCCTGCAGACTCCTCAATCCTGACCCGTCTCAGCCCTGCTGATCTGAACTCTTTCTGTCTTTTCAGATCGATGGGTGATCCTGCAGACTCCTCAATCCTGACCCATCTCTCAGCCCTGCTGATCTGAACTCTTTCTGTCTTTTCAGATCAATGGGTGATCCTGCAGACTCCCCTCCAGCCTGTGACTGAGGGAGACTGTCTGACTCTGAGGTGTCGTGTCCGCACAAATTATACATTTACCAGGATTGTCTTTTTTAAAGATAATGAAGAGATTCAGTCCCAGAATAACACAGAGCTGAGTGTGGATCGTGTTTCAAAGAGTGACGAGGGGTCCTACCAGTGCAGAGCGATGTGGAACTCTTCCACTTACTCTGGTGAATCTGCAGAGGTGCGGGTGTCAGTGAGAGGTAGGTTCACTCGAACATCACCCCTTCTCTGTATGTAATGTCTCTCTGCTACATTAATATTGGAGTCCAGGTCAACTGTATTTAGTGTATTACTAATTTAAGGTGCTAAAGTAACAGGGCCCCTATCAAGGGCAGAGCTTTCTGATATTGTGTTCTGCCAAGATGTCTTGAATTTGTACAAATCCACAGGAGGCCATACCAAATATAGCAATAAAGAGGCTCTGGATGGATATCAATTATTAAAGTAAATGTTGGTAGGTATGAAAGTTCACTCATGCCTTTTGTTTTTTGCTTGCTTTATTATTTTATTTTTTATTGGCAGATTTTATCCAGGGCGACTTCAGTTGTTATAAGATATCACATTATACAGATGTTATTTTTTAAATACAATTACCCATTTATACAGTTGGTTTTTTTGCCCACAGCAGCAGTGTCCCCACTGGGGAACAACCCTCGGTCAAGAGTCCAGAGCCCTAACCACTACTCCACACTTTTTGGTGTACTGTTTAGTTTCTTTTTGCCCATTTGAACATCTTACTGCAGGTATTTATTTATTTATTTTTTTATCAGAAGTTGTCCCCTGAAGAAACTTTGTTTTCCTCAGAGAGGAGCACGTTCTGTGCAGACTAGAGACCGGTGCTGAGCTCTGCAAGACCACAAGCAGTTTGACAAAACAATACAAGCACTGCTAAATCACAATGTAGAATCATTTGTTTCAAGTTTTATTTTATACTATTTTGCCTATATAGTGACGGATTGCCTTCTTTGCCACAGGTGTTCCTTCTTAAAATAAACACTTGACAACCAGGATGTGAGAAAACGCTGTATTGAGTGTTTATTATTTACAAAAGAAAAATAAAGAAAACAAAACCTAACCCGATCTCGGGTCCTATCTAAACAGATGCTTTACCTAACTAATAGCGAGGCAGGCTAATCCTGATACCTCGTCTCCAAAACCAAATCACAGTCCAAATCGTAGTCCAGATACCTTATACCAATAGTTTGTTGTCCAGTTTCACAGTAATAATAACAATAATAATAATAATATAAATAAATAAATAATAATAATAATAATAATAATAATACTACTAATAATAATAATCCAGCTCCCGAACGTCACTTTCCAGCTCCCGAACCAAACCCTCACAGACAGTTTAAATGGTAACCAATTACATTGTTAAACAATTGACAAATCATTAAATGAATTATTAATTTGAACTAGAGCCAACCCTGACTCCAGTAGCTTCCACCTGGTCCTAGCGCCCCCCATTTATTGTCTCTACACAATAGTAAGTATTTATTTTAAACCAAACTTATCTATTTTTACTTTCCCTTATTTAACACACAGTTATTATTTACAAAATGTATTGTTTAACCCGACTTCATTTTTGATCCCAAACAGTTTACATTATTTTCTTTGTTTACCATCCAGTTGGTTTACGTTGTCTTTTCACATTTTCGTTGTTTTCTTTACCAATCCCTCACAATATATTGTGCAACTTTATGGTCATTAATATAAATAAATATTTACACTTGCAAGTTGAATACAGTAATTACATGTCTCTGCTTTTGTAATAAATGTCCAGAGTAGATTGCTTCAGCTTTTTCGTGCTTTTCTCAATGCATGCTGTTTCAATCTTGTTAACCAGTTCCAGGTAATGACTGTGTGAATTTGTGATTGCCTTTCTGAACTCATCCAGTGAAGGGGTAACTGGTTCTGTGCCTTCTACGTCCTCATCACCAGAAATGTCCTCATCCTGTCCCCGTCACTGTCAATGTCACTGGTTCAATAATGTCCTCATCACTCATAGTTGCTCATGAAGAGGCTTGGTTTTATTCAAATTCAATTTCCTCCAGTTTTGTTTATGATATTCCCAGTGTATCGCATTCCTCTCTAACAGACAGCATCTCATTCTCTTGACCACCATTTTCTGCACACCATCCAGCATGTTTAAAGTAGTTCACATGTTTCTGACATCTGCTCCCATGCTCTGCGTGTGAATTGCAAGGCTTGCAGAATGTCCACCTGGATTATGGTTGCTGCTGTCCATGCACTCATCTCTCTTAGTAGAAATGTTCTGTACCAGGATTTGAAGCATGAATAACCCCCTGGTCCATGGGCTGTAGTTCACTCATTGCATTAGGGGGTAGAACGTGCACAGTAACTGCTTTCAGGTCTGTGAAAGGGTAGTGTCACGGCCAAGGCTGGTTACCAGAGACCAAAAGCTCAAGTTTAAGTGCTGATGCACACTTTTATTAGCAATACAGGAACAAAAAAACAAACAAAAGATTTAAACAAACACAAATCAGATTTGCACCCAAGCTGTGCTGTCCCGGTGCCCATGCCGAAAACACAACATGCTGCTCTCAGCCTTTCCCTTAAACTAACCCTTCCCAACAAAGGGGTTTTCCTTCCTTTATATACATGTGGCCATTCCCCAAATAGCACTCAATTACCTAATTAGAGAATGGCCACACCTGTGACTGTGGCAGGTATATATTTAACCCCATCTCTGCCAAATGTGCATTTACACAGCTAACACATCACACTATTTACAGGTCCGCCCTGCCACACACCTCTTCCCTTGTGCAAAACACACATGGCCACCACCGTCCACCTCCCTCATTGATTAACTCCATCCCGCGTGGGTCGGAGGGAATGTTGGAGCTCAGCCAGCCCCAGTCAAGGACTAGATGGACAGGGCTGCCCTCACCAACCCAGACACCCTGTCATCTGGTGCCAGCTGGCCCCAACATTGTCTCCTGGTCTTCTGTGGTGACCCTTGGCTTCTGTAAGGAGGTGCCCGATTAACCCCCTTTCTACCCCCCTGAGCCTGGTGTTCCATTTGTCCCATCTCGGGGCTGCTCTCCAGAGAATAAAAGTGCTTCACTGTAGTCAAAATGCTCCATGTTGGTGATGTGTGTCTTACGCACAGTCAGTGGCTATGACACCGTGCCTCTTTCTATACAGGTAAGACTGTGGGCTAATATGTGGGATTACTCTTAGCACACAATGAACATTCAGTACATAATCTCTCTGTATGGCTGTTAAAGGCATGTATTCAGTATATAATTCATTTCTGTATCTAGGGCCACAATGTTGTAAGGCTGCACTGTTTAGCTGGAACAGTTTCAAACTCCACAGTGTCTCATTGTGTTGTTGTCTTGTGTCAGAGCTGTTCTCCAGGGTGACTCTGACAGCCTCTCCAGGAGCCACAGTGAAGGAGGGAGAGGCTCTTAACCTGACCTGTGAGGCAGCAGTGAACAAAACCCCCCGCCCTCAACTCCACTACACCATTGTGAGAGACGGGGTGCCTGTGACTAACAGCACTGACTCTGCACTGTACAGCATAGCCAGCACTGAGAAGAGCCACACTGGGAGCTACACGTGTGCTGTGGAGTCACAGGGAGTGAGAAGAGCAGCCAGGAGCTACACATTGAAGTGCAAAGTAAGAGCAGAAACTTTTCATAACTGACTTGATGATTGAAAGTGATCTCATAGATTATAATAGGTATCATTATATTCCCAGTATAGAACCCTTAATAAACAGATCACAGAATTGCCAGCAATATCAACACATTGGATTGGAAACAAATACACTGTACAGACACTGGTTCTGTACTATATTCAGTAGGATATCTTACCCACTAATGTTTTAGTTTTACATTAGGTTTAATTACATTTAAAATAATTTTCCACTTTTTTGACAAACAATAAAATGAAAACATACTGATTTACCCAAATTAGTGTTAATTGAGTGATTAAAATGATGGTTCAAATAAAATGCAGTCACAGCAGACAGCCATTGGAGTGACAGAGTGGCTGAAGTCTGTTCCTATAGAGCGAGTGTGAGCAGGGTAATGTTCTTGAATCCCTATCAGCTCAGTCAAGGTGTATGGAAGTCACTAGCACACACTCATACTGTACCTTCCTTCCCCCAGCGTCCTGGCACAGCGCTGTTGCTATTGGCTACAGAGTGAGCTTCACTCTGATTCATTTCATTTTGTTCACTCTGCTGCTCCTTCAATACTGCAGGATCCAAGGTGAGACTCCCAGTCAGTGCACACATTTCACCTGGCCTGTCACAGCACACATGCAGGCTTCTTCCTGTGATTTCTACAGTGTGAACAGCACACCCCAGTCTTAGGGATAGTTCATTAAAAAAGAATGATTTCCTGATTAAATATACACAGCTAATTTACAGTGTCCAAAATAAACATTTAGCAAGTTTATATAAACACATATAACACAATTATAAGAAACAAATTGAAAACAATCTGCATATTTGTTTTCCAGGTTCCCTGTGTATTGCTGGCGGTACATCACGGTAAGACAGTATTGACCAGTATGTGTACAGACAGGGGGGCAGCACTCGCTATCTCTACCTGTCATCATCCTTTACAGCACTGAAAATGGAGATGGAAACTTTCTGATTCGCTCTTTAAGAATCCCTCTTGCAAACTCACCTTCACTTTGACCTGTGTCCTGAAATGCTGTATTGGGTTAATTTGGCTTTTTTGGTTTCCAGATGATAAAGATTCATAATCATTATTCTTTGATTCAAGTTCAATCCAGGGTATTTAAAAAAATAACCCTTTCATCAGTAATGTCACAAAGCTGCTGCCTCCACAGAGTGTCTTTACAGTTGATACACAGCTGCTCCTTACCCTGAAATGCACTCTGTGATTTCAATGGGACTTGATTGTTCTGAAGCCTAGAAGTGTCATCATCCTTTAAAGCTTCTGTTATTGCTGCAGTTAAACTCTGAGCCCTCCTTGTGTGTCTCTGACATCTGTCTCAGGAAAACCTCGGATCAGGATCAGGAGCAGTCAGCAGAGAGGATTGAGCTCTGCAGCCGTGTGCAGCACACTGGAGTGGAACTGCAATAGTATTGCACTGTCCTGCTGAAGATCAGCCTGACTGCCATGTTTTAGAACTACTGTGAATATCTGTTCAAACTGCGGCTGTAGTTTACAGAAAATGACCATTGACTGGGGTATTTTCTAAGACCTCAAAACAAATGGATTATTCATTGATTGTTTGATTTAATTCATTTATTTAATAGATTGCTTGATTGCACAGTGTAACTTGAAGTGCATTACTGAATAATGTATGTATTCATAAGCTATCCTTTAGTCAATAAACTGCTATATTTTACTAGTGTTGTTCTGTATTATTAATGATACACCTTCAACATGTATTTGAACTTTCAAAGTATAGGGGGTTTGAGGTAGCAAAAAGTCATTATTAAAGATATTAATGGTAATTAAATTATGTTTCCTAACCATTGTAAGAGGTGTGTTGTATTAAGAACATAAGAAGATAAGAAACTTCTGAAAAGTGTTACTCTCCTTCTTCCTCTTCTGTTTCTTACTGTTTAATAGTGTGTAGCAACTTTTCAAACAGAAAAGCTAAATAACTGGACATGTACCAATCATGTGATTTCACATGTTGGTCAACATCAAAATAAACCAGGGAATGCAAGCAGTTTGATATCCATACCTTTTATATTAAACAATTTATTTATGTTTTAAAACAGCACATATCACAAAAAAAATTACTGTTGTTTGAACTTGCAACATGAGGTCTTTGAAAAGCCCAGGCCTTAGCCCGCTGTGCCACTGCGCTGTAGTTGAAAAACAAATCTAATTATTAGAAACAATCTCTTAACACCAAAAATTGCTGTATTAAGAAACCTAAGACAGCAGACCTGAGTAGTCCAAACCTTTGACATATTAATGAAAAATTGCTTGTGAATTCAGCTACATTGAATTGTATTAGATGGATTAGATTTACATTAGCTATAACAACTGATTTGGTTTTAACATAAATCCGTGATGATATGCATCTAACAAAAGCATCAGCATTTTTTTAATAAAAAAAGTGTTTCTAAACTAGCAAAGCATAACTTTTGCGGTAAATGAAGAGACTTGTGAACACACGAAAAAATGATTTTACAATGTATTGAGCAGAACTGCGGTTCTCACAGGCGGAGATGGGACCTCCCGCTTTGAACCGTAGCACTGATACCGCTGTCCAAAAGAGCCGTCTCCCTGCAGGAACTGGTATCAGGCTTATGGCTTATGTCTTCATATTTGATTGCGTCACCTACCAGCCCTGACCCTTACCCCTGTGCACTCCAGACTCCCCTGCCAGCCTCAAGTCTGCCCTAACCAGGCTACAGGCTTCCAAGTGCATGCCGGGGGAACACCAATGTGGAGAACCGTGGTTCCTGCAACCAGGGGCTTCTCGCAGTCTGAGGTCGGACACGAACGCAGGACCTCCCGCTTTGAAGATAGCGGCAATCCCGCTGTACAAAAGAGCCGGGCTCCCTTGCAGGAGCAGATATCGGGCTTATGTCTTCATGTTTAGATTGTGTCACCTACCAGCCATGACAGCCCCGTGCACGCTACAGTATTGTTACCTGTTAAGTCTACTGTTGCCCACATACCTTTTTGACTTGTTGGACAAAGATTTAATTGATAACTGTGTACAAGCGCGCCGTGACGTGTTTGGTACCACTTCCCCACATGACACAAACCTCTCCTGTTCATGTG
Organism: Huso huso; assembly: GCA_036884735.1. Classification (NCBI taxonomy): domain Eukaryota; kingdom Metazoa; phylum Chordata; class Actinopteri; order Acipenseriformes; family Acipenseridae; genus Huso; species Huso huso. The sequence goes on along the minus strand of CM072704.1, from coordinate 10,152,696 downwards.
GATAAGTGTGGGTGGGTCATGTGAGTAGTCCAGACCCAATAAGAAACTATCATCATCTATGGTTGCTGAGACAAAACCGAACCAGGTAACTACAGACCAATAAGCTTGACTTCTATTATATGTAAACTTATGGAAACTATAATAAGATCCAAAATGGAAAATTACCTATATGGTAACAGTATCCTGGGAGACAGTCAGCATGGTTTTAGGAAAGGGAGATCGTGTCTAACTAACCTGCTTAATTTTTTTGAGGATAATTGCAAAGCATATGACATGGTTTATTTATTTATTATTATTATTATTATTATTATTATTATTATTATTATTATTATTATTTATTTCTTAGCAGACGCCCTTATCCAGGGCGACTTACAGTCGTAAACAAAAATACATTTCAAGAATTGCAGTACAAGGAATAATACAATTAAGAGCAAGATAAATACAATGACTATGGTTCTAGCAAGTACAAGTATGACAAAATACGATTCAGTAACGGAGCAGATAACAGTGTCAGTGATAGTTACATCAGGATATAATTAAATACGAAATACTACAGATTAAATAACACTTGACAGATTACAGGACTCTAAAGTACAGGATTAAATGCAAAAAAAAAAAATTTAGATTTTAGATTTCCAGAAAGCTTTTGACAAAGTCTCAAACTGAACGCAGTAGGGATTCAGGGAAATGCATTCACATGGATTAGGGAGTGGTTAACATGTAGAAAACAGAAAGTACTGATTAGAGGAGAAACCTCAAAATAGAGCGAGGTAACCAGTGGTGTACCACAGGGATCAGTATTAGGTCCTCTGCTATTCCTAATCTACATTAATGATTTAGATTCTGGTATAGTAAGCAAACTCGTTAAATTTGCAGACGACACAAAAATAGGAGGAGTGCCAAACACTGTTGAAGCAGCAAAGGTCATTCAAAATGATCTAGACAGCATTCATAACTGGGCAGGCACATGGCAAATGACATTTAATAGAGAAAAGTGTAAAGTACTGCACGCAGGAAATAAAAATGTGCATTATAAATATCATATGGGAGATAGTGAAATTGAAGAAGGGAACTATGAAAAAGACCTAAGAGTTTATGTTGACTCAGAAATGTCGTCATCTAGACAATGTGGGGAAGCTATATAAAAAAAAGGCCAACAAGATGCTCAGATATATTGTGAAAAGTGTTGAATTTAAATCAAAGGAAGTAATGTAAAAACTTTACAATGCATTAGTAAGACCTCATCTAGAATATTGTGTTCAGTTCTGGTCACCTTGTTACAAAAAGGATATTGCTGCTCTAGAAAGAGTGTAAAGAAAGAGCGACCAGAATTATTCCTGGTTTAAAAGGCATGTCATATGCAGACAGGTTAAAAAGAATTGAATCTATTCAGTCTTGAACAAAGAAGATCTAATTCAAGCATTCAAAATTCTAAAGGTATTGACAATGTCGACCCAGGGACTTTTCGACCTGAAAAAAAAAACAAGGTCCTGGGATCACAAATGGAGATTAGATAAAGGGGCATTCAGAATAGAAAATAAGAGGCACTTTTTTTTACACAGAGAATTGTGAGGGTCTGGAACCAACTCCCCAGTAATGTTGTTGAAGCTGACACCCTGGGATCCTTCAAGAAGCTGCTTGATGAGATTCTGGGATCAATAAGCTACTAACAACCAAACGAGCAAGATGGGCTGAATGGCCTCCTCTCGTTTGTAAACTTTCTTATGTTCTTATGTTCTTATGAGTGACTTATAGTACCACTGCAGACAGACAGCCTGGCATCGTGAGCGGTCAAGGCTGATTGATGGGCTATCAGAGGCTCATTGGAACAATAGCAATGTCAACAGACAGCTCACTTGAGGAATGCAGACTGATATAATGAAACTTCAATCCGGCTGCAATTCCCGACTGATAAACACAAATAATACCGCAACATTTAATTGTTATAATATGTATCGGTCAATTTGACAATTTGACCGCACCTGGTCGGAATAGGTATGACAGAATTTTATCTTACAAATTTTGCAGCTACGCGGTAGTTTCTTTGTCAGGGTAATTAGTACATATATTTAGAAAAAAGTCAGGAAAGCACAGCTCCGTATCTTAAACACATGCACAGCAATTTAAATTTAAATTCCAAAAAAAGTCAAAATGACCACCTTTGTCATTCTAGTGTTAAGATAACACTGCTTGGCACAGAAGGCACTTTGGCTTTTCTTTGTTGTTCACCAGAACACTTGTAAATCCAAATTTATCAAAGGTTTGGTCATGAAATATTGCATGAGATTGAGGTCAATGCCAGTCGGAATCACAACCCCATCCATTACAGTCACGAGACATCGTTTGGGAACCGCTGAGCTAGAATGTTAAGTCATCTCAAATCTGTGCTGAATGTTGAAGCTCTACCAAAGGCAACCGGTCCTCAAAAACATAACGTGCCGAACTATATAAACAAAATAGAAAGGAGAAGTATAACTGACTGGAATAGTATAACTTGATCATCTAATTTATAATAGTATAACTCAACAATGGGTTTGCTGTCAATGACTGCAAACATCACACACAAGACAAGGAGAAACAGTTCTCCCAAACTTTCATTTAAACAGTCTTTACAGTTTTGTGAAAAAGCCCTGTAGTAACTTGTCACTTTATATTGTTCAGCCTCATCCAAACAATATAAAGGAGCAGTGAATACAGCTTTTCATGTACACCCCTCCCTGTGTGCATTATGTATATTGTATCATTTTATTATTTAAAATGTATAGTTTAGTGTGTAAAACCACAGTGTTTCATTGTTAATTATTTTACAGCATGGACGGGGTTAAAATTCTCCCTCAATGCTAAACTCGAGCAGGATGTGACCGTCTCCAGACTAATTTGCTACTCGTGGTGCTATAAACCCAGCACGATGCTGGTTTATTCAGGGGGTTTTGTCTGTTTTGTGCCAACGATGCCGTTTTTTTTTTTTTTTTGTTTAAATCTTTTATTTACTTTATACTAAATCGGCACATCAGCTTTCATACCCCAGGCTTGTGTTCCTGGTCTGACATCACTTACAAGCTATCCTGTCCACATGGTAAAAGCAGGTACTCTGAGCTGTGTGAGGTACCACATTTCCACTGCTAGTTATCTTTTTTACTGACACATCGCATGAGAATGAGGTTAATGCCAGTCTGAATCACAACTCCATCCATTACAGCCACGACCCCTGTTCCTCAGTAGACAATGCATGCAGGGTGAACGATGCCAGCATTGGAGGGACTATTTCATTAGGTTCTGTATTTAAAATTAAATCCTGCTTATTAATTCACTTAGATTTCCTGCTGAAACTGCTCATAGACTCCAAAGAGTTTATTTAGATGCTCACCCTTTCATGCTCTTTAAACTAATATCATCAGGAATAACAGGTGGGGTTTTTCAGATTAAAGCAGACACACTTTATCTGATTGTATCAAAAATGCCTATTTTGTTTCTGTATGATAAGTGTCATGTGTATGCATCAATGGTCACACAATCTGTCACATACAATCTGTGAACATATTGCATAATTTGACTTGCATTAACATAACGTTGGGGGGATATTGAATTGTCACGTATTGATACTGAACAGTGATCCACTAGGGGCTGCACTATCCTTTTCAATTGCACCTTGTTTGGTTTTGTTTGTTAATATTCAATTAACTTTACATTTACAATTTGGCCCACTCAGGCAAAATGAAAATACAGAAATCAACTTAAAATGACTAATTCCAGGTTTATGAGTAATTTGAGATATACAGCAGTGTGCACATGTATTAGAACACCCCATTGCTTCTGTAGTTTTGATTTGTTGTGCATATGAAATCAAACACTGGAACTGAAAACTTTGGAAAATTGTCAATAGACAAATTAGCGATGTTGTCTTTAATAGGCCACACATGCAATTAATTTAAAATAAAAAGAGAAAAGGAACACACAGCCACAAATGGTAAAATGCACGAGACGTTGTTTAAGATGCCTAATTAAAGCACAAAGTGGTCTAACATTTTCACACATGAGTGCCTATTGTTTCTATATCACTGAAATTGAAATTCTCACACCCGGAGGTTTTCATGCAGGCAGGTATATAAAGGATATAAATGGCGAATCTTGAGGTGTTCTAATACATTTGCACATGACTGTGTATAACTTGCAGAAGAATAGTACCAGTAGGTCTTGGCTGCAGTATCCTGATCCCTCATCATTGCTTCTGCAGTATTCTATTAACAGACAGAAAACAGTGTCAATAACTTGTATTTTTACACTGCGTCTTTACTTGTGCCCACTAGGGGGAGCTGCACCTCTTAGAAGTTATAAGCTATTTTTAACATGCTATACGCACACGCAAATCTGCCCCATTAACGGTATGGAAAACTGTTTTATTTGACTTGTTACTCACATGAGTTTGCTCGACAGAGGTGGTTTTAGTTTTTTCTCGCTGCGAAATTGTATTCGACATTTGCATGGAAAACTGTAGCGAGTGTATTTCTGGTCCTAGCGCCATTCCTTATCCTATTCAAGGTGAAGTCAAGCTGTCTACTGCACATGCTCTTGGCCCAAGTGATCATAAAAACAAACCTTAAATGATTATTACATGAAACTAGATGGTAACTTTACAAGTCAAGTTGTGGGGCTTGCTTTATTGGGAAAGTGGTCAAAGTAGCTGATTTGTGTCAAAAGTCACCTTGTTTACTAATTGTCTCATGCTTGGAATGTGCTAGAATTTGAAATTTCCCAAAGTTCTATGACAGTTAATTCAACAGAGGGAAGAAGCCGACTGAAGTTGTTGTGGTTACTAAAACAGCTGTACCTCTTGATTGGTAGACGCCATTCCTGTTTTGATTTCATATTTGAATAGCTGAGAAGTAGAGGGAGATTTCATTTGCTCTAAGTAGTTGTCCAACTTGTTGGGAAAGTGGTCAAAATGGCAGTTGTTTATAAAAAGTTAGAGAAAATTGAGTTGATGTGGTTACTAAAACAGCTGTACCTCTTGATTGGTAAAAGTTATTTCAGTTTTGATTTCAGATTTGAATAGCAGAGAAGTAGAGGAAGATTCATATGCTCTAACTTTTTGTCTTACTTGTTGGGAAAGTGGTCAAAATAGCTGATTTGTGTCAAAAGTTACATTGTTTACAGTAAATAGAATGAACATAAGAACATAAGAACATAAGAAAGTTTACAAACGAGAGGAGGCCATTCAGCCCATCTTGCTCGTTTGCTTGTTAGTAGCTTATTGATCCCAGAATCTCATCAAGCAGCTTCTTGAAGGATCCCAGAGTGTCAGCTTCAACAACATTACTGGGGAGTTGGTTCCAGACCCTCACAATTCTCTGTGTAAAAAAGTGCCTCCTATTTTCTGTTCTGAATGCCCCTTTATCTAATCTCCATTTATGACCCCTGGTCCTTGTTTCTTTTTTCAAGTCAAAGATGTCCCCCGGGTTGACATTGTCTATACTTTTTAGGATTTTGAATGTTTGAATCAGATCGCCGCGTAGTCTTCTTTGGTCAAGACTGAATAGATTCAATTCTTTTAGCCTGTCTGCATACGACATGCCTTTTAAACCTGGGATAATTCTGGTTTGCTCTTCTTTTGCACTCTTTCTAGAGCAGCAATATTCTTTTTTGTAACGAGGTGACCAGAACTGAACACAATATTCTAGGTGAGGTCTTACTAATGCATTGTAGAGTTTTAACATTACTTCCCTTGATTTAAATTCAACACTTCTCACAATATATCCGAGCATCTTGTTAGCCTTTTTATAGCTTCCCCATTGTCTAGATGAAGACATTTCTGAGTCAACATAAACTCCTAGGTCTTTTTCATAGTTCCTTCTTCAATTTCACTATCTCCCATATGATATTTATAATGCACATTTTATTGCCGCGTGCAGTACTTTTACACTTTTCTCTATTAAATTTCATTTGCCATGTGTCTGCCCAATTCTGAATGCTGTCTAGATCATTTTGAATGACCTTGCTGCTTCAACAGTGTTTGCCACTCCTCCTATTTTGTGTCGTCTGCAAATTTAACAAGTTTGCTTACTATACCAGAATCTAAATCATTAATGTAGATTAGAATAGCAGAGGACCTAATACTGATCCCTGTGGTACACCACTGGTTACCTCGCTCCATTTTGAGGTTTCTCCTCTAATCAGTACTTTCTGTTTTCTACCTGTTAACCACTCCCCTAATCCATGTGCATGCATTTCCTTGAATCCTCACTGCGTTCAGTTTGAGAATTAATCTTTTATGCGGGACTTTGTCAAAAGCTTTCTGGAAATCTAAATAGACCATGTCATTTATGCTTTTGCAGTTATCCATTTTCAATGTTGCATCCTCAAAAAAAAAGTCAAGTAGGTTAGTTAGACATGATCTCCCTTTCCTAAAACCATGCTGGCTGTCTCCCAGGATATTGTTACCATATAAGTAATTTTCCATTTTGGATCTTATTATAGTTTCCATAAGTTTACATATAATAGAAGTCAGGCTTACTGGTCTGTAGTTACCTGGTTCGGTTTTGTCTCCCTTTTTGTGGATCGGTATTACGTTTGCAATTTTCCAGTCTGTCGGTACAACCCCTGTGTCAAGAGACTGTTGCATGATCTTGGTTAGCGGTTTGTAAATAACTTCTTTCATTTCTTTGGTGGAAGTCTGGGAGTTTTTAAACAATGGGGAGCTTTAGAATGTTGAAAAAGTCCCATTAAAGTGAATGAAGATGGACCAAAAAAGGACAAAAAGCTTAATAGTTTAAAAAGTATAAAATATATCAAAAAGTTGTATACAAGCACACTATTCCAGACCGGTCTACATGTTTTAAAGTTTGAACGGTGTTTCTAGCTTAAACGGTGTAAGAGGAGCAGAGTGCCACAGAAGAAGAAGATGGAAGATTTAAAGTGGAGACTCTTGCTTATAAAGCCCCTCTAATGATGTTGCCTCTGAAGCGACAGCGTAATGCTGCAATATTCCACATTTTTTAACATTTGCATTACCTATAGCAGATATTGTGTATCCACTAGCCATGCAATGATGGCAAAAGTCCCTTGAGTTGTTTCGTGTTTTAAATTCAACTCTTCTACCCATTCATTGGTTTTTATTTATTTCAAGTTATTTATTCTTTTTGTTTTACTAAAAATTGGTTTGTTTCAAAGAAAAGTTTTTTTTGTATTGCTGTTTTATTTAAGAAAATGTTTCACAAAAATCTTTTTCTAACAAGCCAAGAACTAAGTGGAAGAAAGTTGTTTTTAGTAGTTATTTTATTTATGAAGATGTAAAATAATTGCTATTTTTCATTTATTTTTTATAACAAGTTTAGACCATTGATAATTAAAGTGGTGTAAACTTCATTTTCTCACAAGTTATCTGAGTGTGTATTGACGCTCCTTTAAAGTCACGATGCTCCATTTTAACAGGATTTCTTGTTTTCCCTTGAGCCTCTGGGTCAGTTGGAGCTTGTGTATATCACACCTGGGCTCACTAATAACTACAGGTGCAGCAGCCTCGTCTTTTGCTGCCACCGTCTCTGTTTAATCATTGTAACGGTGGTGATAGCTGGCACAGCAACAGCAAAACGAGGAGATTTTCCATGCAGGGGTCCATCGCAAAGAAACGAAGGTATTTTTACACACAGGTTTTTCTCACAGGTTTTAGCGTGTTTACTTGGTAGATTAGTGAGCGAGTAAGAAATTATCATGGGAAATCACCTAGCGAATATATTTCACATGAGTAATCCGAAAACTTTGTGACGCATGCAAATTAGGCTATGACGACATTAAACGTCACAGGGAACCCTCTTCTATTGGACGGAATCTGCATTAGTTAGAAAACTGTTCTTTTCCTCCTATGTCGCTGCTGTTTATGTAGCAATTTTACCGAGTAAATTATAAACTCACTCGATACACGGATGGAAAGAGGGCTATAGTGACACTACAGATAAGAGACTGGCTATGGGGATTTAACCCCAAAACAGTTCAAAGTAATATGTGTGTAGTTGTACTGTAACCCGAGGGCTGAAGCTGAAATAGCTTGTATGGATATAAATTAACAAGGAAATGTGAGTTACAGTAACAAGAACCATGAGGAAATGCAAAAATAATGACTGAAAAACACAGCAAACCTCATTCCTGTGCCTACAGACAAACCGAACAAAAAAACAATCATATTAATACGATTAATAATAATAATAAAAATGCAAATACAGTACATTGCAGGGGAAGACCACACAGTCATTGAAATAAATAAATCGATTCTTCACCAAACAACCCCTTTGTTTTGCCAGTGCTGATCCACTCTGATGTCTTGTAGCAGCTGAAGCAGCATGCCTGTCCTTGCTGCTGTGCTCTCTAAAAAGCAAGGGTTCTTCGAGGGTTCCTCAAGGAACCTTAGGGTTCTATTGCAAGTTTTTTTTTTTCTCAGTAAGGGTTCATTTGGGGACCTCTGGTTGCTCTGTCTAATATAATATCGCAAAGGGTTCATTTTAGAACCCTTTATATCAATACATTGTAAATTGTGCTCTACAATATTGTTGTGCAAACCGCAATTTTTAATACACAATACATGACGAGAGAAAAAATCTGTCATAAAAAGGTAAACACTATAAATGGTTATAATTTTGTACACGGTATTGAGAGGAAATCAAAGAGCAGATCATATTTTGCCAAATATTAAACTAGAATTTATAATAGTATATGTATGTATAATATATGCATTGTAGTTTATAGCTTCCATTTGTATCCATCTTGAACAGATAAATATGGATGAAAAACCCATACGACGTTCAACACGATAATAAAACCTCAGGGCAAGATGCCCCTGCACAACACAAAAAAAAAAAAAAAAAAAAAAAATACATTATGCGTTCTTAATTTACAATTCAAATTCGTTGCAAATGTGTTAAATTGTGTTTTTTTCCACACGATACGTTATTCTTTACATCTTAATAATTTGTAAAACGAAAATCACATTTAACAACACATGTATGAAACACACTAACTAACATGTTCTGATTTGTGTTTATTTATTATATCGCTGGCAAAAGGCTGTTTGAAATGTTTTTAATACTGAATGTAGAAAAAGCGCGGTCCGCGAGGAAATGCCCCAGCAACAGCGGGCGCCCTCTCGACCAATCAGCTGCCAGCGCAACCCACAGCCGCCGAGGCAGGTGTTCAACGTTTCTTCACAGGACGGAGATCTTTCTTCGACGAAGTAACTTTCTGAGAGGCGAGTAAAACCTTTTAATAACGCTAATTATCTTCATTTTGTGAATCAATGAAAAAATATAAAATAAAGGCACAGACAGCGAGTAAAAAAAAAAAGAAAAAAAAGGTGATTTTGCTTTTGTTAATGATGCGGGTCAATGAGAGAATTTCTGAGGTAATTTTTTTTACTAAACCTGATGACGATAATCAATTGGCCTGAACTGAGAGAGGAAAAAAAAGGAAAATATACTTATGATACTTCTGGGTAGTTTCCCCGAGGAGTCTAGCGGTAAAAGAAAGTGTCAAGCTTCATTAATTATTATTGTCACAATAAATTAACCGAGCCAGTAGGTAAGAATACTTTCTGACGTAAAATGTTTCATTAAGATTATTGTTTAACGACGATTTCTAGGATACATGAATATTAAGTATGAGGTAAATATAAGATGTGCTTCACTGCTACGATTTCTCGGGCGATTCTGGTACAAAATTTATAAAACACAAATTACTGTATCTTTTTCTCTTGACTAAATGAGACTTTTTTTTAACGACGTTCTTTTAAAACCATGGTGTTTAATATAATTTGTCACTCATGCAAACTGAAAACAATTTTATTTTAGTACTACTGTAAAAAAAAAAAAAACAACGTTAAAATACAGTACTGAATAATACTTCCTGGTAATTGTGTGACAAAGCATTAAATATTGTAGTTTACGCTGTCAATGGCACCTGCTCCATGTTCAGCACTATCATGCCTGTCCAATGCTGTTAGATCTGTCCTCATTTCTGGTAGACTGTTTGCAATTGTGCTGCTCCCATAGCTTTATAGAGCTGCAGGGATCACATATTGCATCACATGGCAGGGATGGAAATAAGACTCCTATTGCATAGCAGTTTCACCCATTCCAGGATCTTGATTAGCCACAGTGTATAGCGAACATACTCAGGTGTGTCTTAAAGTGAAACCAGGAATGTATCAAACTGCTATGCAATGGGAGTCTTATTTCCATCCCTGCCCAACCCAATTTTCATCTCTAATTCAGGGTGATGCTAAAATCCAATCAGGTAGACATGTCCTAATAAAGTGGCCGGGCAGTGTATCTTAGAGAACAGCCCTTTTCAAATGCAATAGAAATAGCTTTGGACATGCTTTGACATAACTTACAAAGATTAAGAAAATCCAGGGGGTACCCAGAGTCCCCTCTGTCTGTCTGTCCCCCTTTTATAAGTCTTTCTACAGAGATCAGGAAAGTACTGATTCAATTGGGATGAAACTTGGTAAGGACATTCGTTAGTGCAAGTTATTGGGCTTGCTTTTTCCACTATTGTTAAATTGCCCATATAATACATATACTATGGAGGGTGCAATTTGACTGTGATTTGCCCACATATGTGCATAGAGTGGATGCATGTCATCTACTTGTTGGGGGATGAGAGTGTCACCGACATGCTTGTCTCTATAAAACATCCTCTCTTGTCATGGTGCTTGGTCTTTACAACACATACAGTAGCCTTTCCTGTATGCTGTGGTCACAGTTTATCACAGAGTAGAGTGGAGAGCTGTGATCACATTCATGCGTATCACGTTTGATCTTTTATAAGAAAAAGCAGACACTGCAAACTGTGTAGAGGAAACAGACATGCAGGTCGTGCTGCTGCTGCTGCTGCAGTCAAATGCTTAGAGTCCATACAGAGCCGACCTCCCACAGCTCCATTCACAGAGTCAGGTACTTCTATTATACAAGCACAGAGTACATTTATTATAGCAGTCAAATGCTTCAGTCCATACAGAGCCGGCGCCACAGCTCCATTCACAGAGTCAGGCACTTCTATTATTTAGCCTGCTAGTTGACCCACCTTACTCCGGATACACCCAAGACACATCTACACAGCTCTCTGCCCTCCTCGCAACTGAGAGATATTCCACCGCCCAGTAGGTGGCGCTAATGAACTACACACGTTACTCAAAGGTACAGTAACCAATCAGTAAAGGATCATTACAACAAGTTATAGTAAACATGTCTTTTTGTTTTAAAACATGATATCTGGTACTACACAAGGTTAAATATAAAATGATAATCCATGTTTCCTATAACATGTGTTTCTTTCAATGCTGTATATCTGAGACCTATGCAGCTAATGGAAATGCAACACAGGTGATACGTCTGGAATTCTTATTTGTTAGCTGTAACAATCACTTTAAGGACTGGTCTGTTAAAGCCCATTTTGATTTATTAAATCAAACTTTCAGACCATTAAACCGGTTTAAACTGTTTTATAAGGGTTTGGAGTTTATCCTCATTTTACAAAGCACTGTTTCACCTAAGAGAATGTTTATAAACACTCTTCAAAAATAGTCCTTAAAAACATTCCTTAACAGTCCTTCATGTTTTGTGAAAAGGGCCTATTGTGCTTGTTTTGTCAAGCTGGCCCCAAGGGATAAGCAAATACCCCATTGCACACACATACAGTACATAAGGTAATACCCCATTGCACACACATACAGTACATAAGGTAATACCCCATTGCACACATACAGTACATAGGTAATACCCATTGCACACACATACAGTACATAAGGTAATACCCCATTGCACACACACAGTACATACACACCATTGCACACATACAGTACATAAGGTAATACCCCATTGCACACACATACAGTACATAAGCAAGTACACCATTGCACACACATACAGCACATAAACTAATACCACATTGCACACACATACAATACATAAGCTAATACCCCATTTGTTTCAAATCAACAGGTTAGCAGATTACACTGTTCTCAAATGTAATCTGAAAGGCTAGAAGTAAATTCAAGGGAGTTATTGTGTTCACCATGTAATGAATCTCCTATCGGCTTTAAACACACAGGGTGACACGATTATTAGTCTTTTAATGCAAACTACATAGAAATGTAAAACCACCCAATCCATGTAAATATAATCATATAATCTGTAAGGAGGCTAGGAGTCTATGATAAATGATTAAAGATCTGTCAAAATGTGTTGTTACCATAGTACACTGCTGCAGTTGGCTTTTCAAAGGGGCAGAGCAGACTCCACCACTCAGCATGTGTGCCAAGAATCTCCCCTTATCAGAGTCTCCCCTTTTCAGAATCTCCCTTTGCAGTGTAACGGGAGGCGTGGAGCTGCATTGAAGTATCCAGGAAGTCTGCTTCCCTCTCCCTCACACTGCAGGATTAACTCAACATGAGCGCTGCAGTGTTGCCAGATCAGAGGTGTTCCTCCAGATCTAGAGGTTGTACGTTTCTGCTCAGGACAGTCTGCAGGTAAGAAATGGACACAGGTTTTTTTTTTTTAAAGATACATTTTTGATTTTATAAGATTTTCTAGAGGGTTTTTTCTCTCTGAAATTCATTTTTTTTGTTTATTTTATTCATGATGTACAAATCCTTCCTTTACTAAGAAGGCATCATGCATGTTGCAGCAGTGACCACTGATTTCTATAGAATCTCTTCAGACTTTAGATTCACTTTGACTGCCTCAACACTGATTTCTATAGAATCTCTCCAGACTTTAGATTCACTTTGTCTGCCTCACCACTGATTTCTATAGAATCTCACCAGACTTTAGATTCTCTTTGAATGCCTCAACCCTGATTTCTATAGAATCTCTCCAGACTTTAGATTCACTTTTTTTACTGATTTCTATAGAATCACCAACTCTGATTTCTTTAGAATCTCACCCAGATTTCTATAGAATTCTCTTTGACTTTTGCCTCAACACTGATTTCTATAGAATCTCTCCAGACTAGATTCTCTTTGACTGATTCATTTCTATGATCTCTGCCTCAACACTGATTTCTGTAGAATCTCTCCAGACTTTAGATTCACTTTGACTGCCTCAACACTGATTTCTATAAAATCTCTCCAGACTTTAGATTTTCTTTGACTGCCTCAGCATTATAAGGTCACTTCATGTGCAGCAGGTATTAGGGCCCCCTAGACCCACATAGAGTCTGTGCTGTGTAGAGTTTGAGTGAGGGGGTACAGGTCGGGCACTAATACTTGCTGCAGAGAAAGTTAATTTAGTTGTATTGGTAGAGTGCTGTGCCAGTCACTGAATATACATTATGGAAAATGAAGACAAAAAAAACAGACAGAAACTAAAAACAAATGTAATGTTATTTTGCTGATGAGAGGTAATGTTACATTTAACCATGGTGTGCCAATATATTACATTCATTTAGAGGTTTAAGCATTTTACAAGTACAGTGTATTCCAATTAATTGCATATCTGATAATTGCATATTCCTTGAACTTTATAAAAAGTGAAGCACATTTCTTATTAAAATGCACATGCTGTAGATTGCTGTTAATTGCATATCCCATGTGCCTAGCAATTGTATGCATTTAACCACAATAAGCAATTATAAGGAACTTATATATAAAATTTAACTGTACATTCAAAACTGTATGCAATTGTCAGGTATACAATTAAAAGTACCTGTATTACATTGTATAAATTACTGATAATTGCATACTCTGGTTAATTGCATAACACTTTTGAGGCACACAGTCTATGTAATTAACAAGGATCTACCATAATATGACTTAACACGATGTGCCTCGTATTATTAAGTTGGATTTCAGTAATACTTGCATGAATTGTCTCTTAATAAATTCAGCAAATATTGAACATTTCACCAGCCTAACTGGGTTTTTTTTACAATTAAAAAAAACAGAACTTGTGCCCTCATATTAAAAACAATATTTTCACTTTCCTCAGGAGATTTTTTTTTTGCATTTCGTCTGTAACAGTCTTCAGTAACACAAATGTACTTTTTTTTTTTGTAAAAAAAAAAAAAAAAAAAATATATCACTTTTGTACATGTATTTACATATTGTGACCGACTGGGGTGTTTTTGTCACGGTTCTTTCGGGTCTTGAACACAGTCTTTCGGAACCAAGCACACTGGACAACAGTATTTTATTGTAAACAGGGCGGCGCCTGTATGTTTATTACCGTGTTCTCTTTATTCAGAGTCACACAAATCAAATATCAACAACGTAAACAAAAAAAACCCAAACAAAACCTAGCTCTTTATTAAGAGCACTTAACTAAACTTTTAATTATCTTTTAACTACCCCTTTCTATAAGTCAGACAGCTAAGCTGTTTACTGACCAAACAGAACACTTTAACTGGGCAGCAATTGTTTTCCCCTAGGTAGAACACCAACCTTTAATCTGTTTTCAGGACATATCGGTCTCTCTGCATGTCATACCCTTTGCACACTCGCGTTTGAAAAACCCATGCTCTTTTATGGCTGCCTAATTGGAGACAGGTGAAAACCCTTGTCTCAAAATGGTCGCCCTGTGGAACTCTGGAATTGTAGTCTTTGTGACATTGGCAGTCAAAGACTACAACTTATATGTAACCCAAATTCAATGGAGAGGATACAGGCTTCTCTTCACTCTTGGACCAATATACACACCGTCCACCACTTTCCCATATATTTTATAGTTCACTTTGTCACAATATGTATATTCAGTTATGTCTTTTTCTTATAAAGTGCAGGGTTTGAAACG
>CM072704.1:10081620-10137422 GCA_036884735.1 Huso huso | reverse complement strand
TCAGTCAGAATAACAAGAGCTGAGTGAATGATGTTTCCAAAGAGTGATGAGGGTCCCACAAGTGCAGAGCGTGGTGGTGGGACACTTACCTGGGTGAATCTGCAGAGGTGCGGGGTGTCAGTGAGAGGTAGGTTCACTCGAACATCACCCTCACCCTCTGTCTGTAATGTCTCCCTGCTACATTAATATTGGAGTCCAGGTCAACTGTATTTAGTGTATTGCTAATTTAAGGTGCTAAAGCAACAGGGCCCCTATCAAGGGCAGAACTTTTGATATTGTGTTCTGCCAAGATGTCTTGAATTTGTACAAATCCACAGGAGGCCATACCAAATATAGCAATAAAGAGGCTCTGGATGGATATCAATTATTAAAGTAAATGTTGGTAGGTATGAAAGTTCCCTCATGTTTTGCTTGCCTTTGTTTTGTGGTCGTTTCACCCTCTCTTGGATGTATTGTTTAGTTTCTTTTTGCCCATTTGAACATCTTACTGCAGGTATTTATTTATTTATTTTTTTATCAGAAGTTGTCCCCTGAAGAAACTTTGTTTTCCTCAGAGAGGAGCACGTTCTGTGCAGACTAGAGTCCGGTGCTGAGCTCTGCAAGACCACAAGCAGTCTGACAAAACAATACAAGCACTGCTAAATCACAATGTAGAATCATTTGTTTCAAGTTTTATTTTATAAATAATGGTATCGTATTTTTTGCCTATATGTTGTGACGGATTGCCTTCTTTGCCACAGGTGTTCCTTCTTAAATAAACACTTGACAACCAGGATGTGAGAAACGCTGTAGCGAGTGTTTGTGTTTTAAAAAAAAAAATAAAGAAAACAAAACCTAACCCGATCTCGGGTCCTATCTAAACAGATGCTTTACCTAACTAATAGCTAAGCAGGCTAATCCTGTTACCTAAATCTCCAAAACCAAATCACAGTCCAAATCGTAGTCCAAATACCTTTCCAATAGTTTGTTGTCCAGTTTCACAGTAATAATAACAATAATAATAATAATATAAATAAATAAATAAATACTACTACTACTACTACTACTACTACTACTACTACTACTACTACTACTAATAATAATAATAATAATAATAATAATAATAATAATAATAGTAGTAATCCAGCTCCCGAACGTCACTTTCCAGCTCCCCAACCAAACCCTCACAAACACAGACATTTTAAATGGTAACCAATTACATTGTTAAACAATTGACAAATCATTAAATGAATAATTAATTTGAACTGAGCCAACCCTGACTCAGTAGCTTCCACCTGGTCCTAGCCCCCGTGTATTGTCTCTACACAATAGTAAGTATTTATTTTAAACCAAACTTATTTATTTTTACTTTCCTTATTTAACACACAGTTATTATTTACAAAATGTATTGTTTAACCCGGACATTTTTGATCCCAAACTCTTTACATTATTTTCTTTGTTTACCATCCAGTTAGTTTACGTTGTCTTTTCACATTTTCCTCGTTTTCTTTAACCAATCCCTCACAATATATTGTGCAACTTTATGGTCATTAATATTAAAATATATATATATAATTTACACTTGCAAGTTGAATACAGTAATTACATGTCTCTGCTTTTGAAATAAATGTCCAGAGTAGATTGCTTCAGCTTTTTCGTGCTTTTCTCAATGCATGCTGTTTCAATCTTGTTAACCATTTCCAGGTAATGACTGTGTGAATTTGTGATTGCCTTTCTGAACTCATCCAGTGAAGGGTAACTGGTTCTGTGCCTTACGTCCTCATCACCAGAAATGTCCTCATCCTGTCCCCGTCACTGTCAATGTCACTGGTTCAATAATGTCCTCGTCCTCATAGTTGCTCATGAAGAGGCTTTTGTTTTATTCAAATTCAATTTCCTCCAGTTTTGTTTATGATATTCCCAGTGTATCGCATTCTCTCTAACAGACAGCATCTCATTCTCTTGACCACCATTTTCTGCACACCATCCAGCATGTTTAAAGTAGTTCACATGTTTGACATCTGCTCCCATGCTCTGCGTGTGAATTGCAAGGCTTGCAGAATGTCCACCTGGATTATGGTTGCTGCTGTCCATGCACTCATCTCTTAGTAGAAATGTTCTGTACCAGGATTTGAAGCATGAATAACCCCCTGGTCCATGGGCTGTAGTTCACTCATTGCATTAGGGGTAGAACGTGCACAGTAACTGCTTTCAGGTCTGTGAAAGGGTAGTGTCACGGCCAAGGCTGGTTACAAGAGACCAAAAGCTCAAGTTTAAGTGCTGATGCACTTTTTATTAGCAATACAGGAACAAAAAAACGAACAAAAGATTTAAACAAACACAAATCAGATTTGCACCCAAGCTGTGCTGTCCGGTGCCCATGCGAAAACACAACATGCTGCTTCAGCCTTTCCCTTAAACTAACCCTTCCCAACAAAGGGTTTTCCTTCCCTTATATACATGTGGCCATTCCCAAATAGCACTCAATTACCTAATTAGAGAATGGCCACACCTGTCACTGTGGAGGGATATATTTAACCCCATCTCTGCTAAATGTGCATTTTACACAGCTAACACATCACACTATTTACAGGTCCGCCCTGCCACACACCTCTTCCTTGTGTAAAAACACATGGCCACCACCGGCCACCTCCCTCCATGATTAACTCCATCCCCGCGGGGTCGGAGGGAATGTTGAGCTCAGCCAGCCCCAGTCCAAGGACTAGATGGACAGGGCTGCCTCACCTACCCAGACACCCTGTCATCTGGTGCCAGCTGGCCCCAACATTGTCTCCTGGTCTTCTGTGGTGACCCTTGGCTTCTGTAAGGAGGTGCCCTGACAACCCCTTTCTACCCCTGAGCCTGGTGTTCCATTTGTCCCATCTAGGGCTGCTCTCCAGAGAATAAAAAGTGCTTCACTGTAGTCAAAATCTCCATGTTGGTGATGTGTGTCTTACGCACAGTCAGTGGCTATGACACCATATCTCTTTCTATACAGGTAAGACTGTGGGCTCATATGTGGGATTGCTCTTAGCACACAATGAACATTCAGTACATAATCTCTCTGTATGGCTGTTAAAGGCATGTATCTCATTGTTGTGACAGTCAGACTATTCATTTGTGTATCTATAACCACAATGTCAGTCCTTAAGGCTGCACTGTCTATAGCTGGAAGAGGTTTCACCTGGTTTGACTCTCCACAGACCCTCTCATTGTGTTCTTGTTGTCTTGTGTCAGAGCTGTTCTCCAGGGTGACTCTGACAGCCTCTCCAGGAGCCACAGTGAAGGAGGGAGAGGCTCTTAACCTGACCTGTGAGGCAGCAGTGGACAAAACCCCCCGCCCTCAACTCCACTACACCATTGTGAGAGATGGGGTGCCTGTGACTAACAGCATTGACTCTGCACTGTTCAGCATAGCCAGCACTGAGAAGAGCCACACTGGGAGCTACACGTGTGCTGTGGAGTCACAGGAGTGAAGAAGAGCAGCCAGAGCACATTGAAGTGGAAAGTAAGAGCAGAAACTTTTCATAATTGACTTGATGATTGAAAGTGATCTCATAGATTATAGGAATCATTATATTCCCAGTATAGAACCCTTAATAAACAGATCACAGAATTGCCAGCAATATCAACACATTGGATTGAAACAAATACACTGTACAGACTCTGGTTCTGTACTATATTCAATAGGATATCTTACCCACTAATGTTTTAGTTTTTTAGGTTTAATTACATTTAAAATAATTTTCCACTTTTTGACAAACAATAAAATGAAAATATACTGATTTACCCAAATTAGTGTTAATTGAGTGATTAAAATGATGGTTCAAATAAAATGCAGTCACAGCAGACAGCCATTGGAGTGACAGAGTGGTTGGAAGTCTGTTCTATAGAGCGAGTGAGCAGGGTAATGTTCTTGAATCCTATCAGCTCAGTCAAAGGTGTATGGAAGTCACTAGCACACTCCATACTGTGTACCTTCCTTCCCCTTCCTGGCACAGCGCTGTTGCTATTGGCAGAGTGAGCTTCACTCTGATTCATTTCATTGTGTTCACTCATGTCTTTCTACTGCAGGATCAAGGTGAGCCTCCCAGTCAGTGCACACATTTCACCTGGCCTGTCAGCACACATGCAGGCTTCTTCCTGTGATTTCTACAGTGAACAGCACACCCAGTCTTAGGGGATAGTTCATTAAAAAGAATGATTTCCTGATTAAATATACACAGCTAATTTACAGTGTCCAAAATAAACATTTAGCAAGTTTATATAAACACATATAACACAATTATAAGAAACAAACTGAAAACAATCTGCATATTTGTTTTCCAGGTTTCCTAATATTATTGCTGGTGGTACATCTCATTGTAAAGACAGTATTGACCAGTATGTGTACAGACAGGGGCAGCACTGCTATCTGTACCTGTCATCATCCTTTACAGCACTGAAAATGGAGATGGAAACTTTCTGATTCGCTCTTTAAGAATCCCTCTTGCAAACTCTAACAGTACCGTTCACTTTGACCTGTGTCCTGAAATGCTGTATTGGGTTAATTTGGCTTTTTTGGTTTTCCAGATGATAAAGATTCATAATCATTATTCTTTGATTCAAGTTCAATCCAGGGTATTTAAAAAAATAACCCTTTCATCAGTAATGTCACAAAGCTGCTGCCCCACAGAGTGTCTTTACAGTTGATACACAGCTGCTCCTTACCCTGAAATGCACTCTGTGATTTCAATGGGACTTGATTACTCTGAAGCCTAGAAGTGTCATCATCCTTTAAAGTTTCTGTTATTGCTGCAGTTAAACTCTGAGCCCCTTGTGTGTCTCTGACATCTGTCTCAGGAAAACCTCGGATCAGGATCAGGAGCAGTCAGCAGAGAGGATTGAGCTCTGCAGCCGTGTGCAGCACACTGGAGTGGAACTGCAATAGTATTGCACTGTCTTCTAAAGATCAGCCTGAATGCATTGTCTTAGAACTGCTGTGAATATCTGTTCAAACTGCGGTTGTAGTTTACAGAAAAATGACCATTGACTGGGGTATTTTCTAAGACCTCAAAACAAATGGATTATTCATTGATTGTTTGATTTAATTCATTTATTTAATATATTGCTTGATTGCATAGTGTAACTTGAAGTGCATTACTGAATAATGTATGTATTCATAAGCTATCCTTTAGTCAATAAACTGCTATATTTTACTAGTGTTGTTCTGTATTATTAATGATACACCTTCAACATGTATTTGAACTTTCAAAGTATTGGGGGTTTGAGGTAGCAAAAAGTCATTATTATAGATATTAATGGTAATTAAATTATGTTTCCTAACCGTTGGAAGGGGTGTGTTGTATTAAGAACAAGAAGATAAGAAACTTCTGAAAAGTGTTACTCTCCTTCTTCTCTTCTGTTTCTTACTGTTTAATAGTGTGTAGCGACTTTTCAAACAGAAAAGCTAAATAACTGACATGTACCAATCATGTGATTTCACATGTTGGTCAACATCAAAATAAACCAGGGAATGCAAGCAGTTTGATATCCATACTTTTATATTAAACAATTTATTTATGTTTTAAAACAGCACATATCGCACACACACACAAAAAAAAAATTACTGTTGTTTGAACTTGCAACATGAGGTCTTTGAAAAGCCCAGGCCTTAGCTCCGCTGTGCCACCGCGCTGTGGTTGAAAACAAATCTAATTATTAGAACAATCTCTTAACACCAAAATTGCTGTATTAAGAAACCTAAGACAGCAGACCTGAGTAGTCAAACCTTTGACATATTAATGAAAAAATTGCTTGTGAATTCAGCTACATTGACTTGTATTAGATGGATTAGATTTACATTAGCTATAACAACTGATTTGGTTTTAACATAAATCCGTGATGATATGCATCTAACAAAGCATCAGCATTTTTTAACAAAAAAAGTGTTTCTAAACTAGCAAAGCATAACTTTGCGGGTAAATGAAGAGACTTGTGAACACAAAAATTATTTTACAATGTATTGAGCAGAACGGTTCAGGAGATGGGGTTCTCACAGTCTCTGCGGAGATGGGACCTCCCGCTCTGAACAAGTAGCACTGATACAGGCTGTCCAAAAGAGGGGCTCCTTGCAGGAGCAAATATCGGGCTTATGTCTTCATGTTTAGATTGTGTCACCTACCAGCCATGACAGCCCCGCACGCTACAGTATCGTTACCTGTTAAGTCTACTGTTGCCCACATACCTTTTTGACTTGTTGGACAAAGATTTAATTGATAACTGTGTACAACCGCGCCGTGATCGCATTTGGTACTTTTCCCCACATGACACAAACCTCTCCTGTGCATGTGGATAGTGGGTGGGTCATGTGAGTAGTCCAGACCCAATAAGAAACTATCATCATCTATGGTTGCTGAGACAAAACGAACCAGGTAACTACAGACCAATAAGCTTGACTTCTATTATATGTAAACTTATGGAAACTATAATAAGATCCAAATGGAAAATTACCTATATGGTAACAGTATCCTGGAGACAGTCAGCATGGTTTTAGGAAGGGAGATCGGTCTAACCCGCTTAATTTTTTGAGGATAATTACCAAAGCATATGACATGGTTTATTTATTTATTTATTATTATTATTATTATTATTATTATTATTTATTTCTTAGCAGACGCCCTTATCCAGGGCGACTTACAGTCGTAAACAAAAATACATTTCAAGAATTGCAGTACAAGGAATAATACAATTAAGAGCAAGATAAATACAGTGACTATGGTTCTAGCAAGTACAAGTATATGACAAAATACGATTCAATAACGGAGCAGATAACAGTGTCAGTGATAGTTACATCAGGATATAATTAAATACAAAATACTACAGATTAAATAACACTTGACAGATTACAGGACTCTAAAGTACAGGATTAAATGCAAAAAAAAAAAAAAATTTAGATTTTAGATTTCCAAAGCTTTTTGACAAAGTCTCAAACTGAGCATGGGGAGTTCAAGGAAATGCATGCACATGGATTAGGGAGTGGTTAACATGTAGAAAACAGAAAGTACTGATTAGAGGAGAAACCTCAAAATGGAGTGAGGTAAACCAGTTGTACCACAGGGGATCAGTATTAGGTCCTCTGCTATTCCTAATCTACATTAATGATTTAGATTCTGGTATAGTAAGCAAACATTAAATTTGCAGGCGACACAAAAATAGGAGGAGTGGCAAACACTGTTGCAGCAGCAAAGGTCATTCAGAATGATCTAGACAGCATTCATAACTGGGCAGGCACATGGCAAATGACATT
Source organism: Huso huso (assembly GCA_036884735.1). Taxonomy (NCBI): domain Eukaryota; kingdom Metazoa; phylum Chordata; class Actinopteri; order Acipenseriformes; family Acipenseridae; genus Huso; species Huso huso. Next base: position 10,130,155 of record CM072704.1, on the reverse strand, counting down.
TAATAGAGAAAAGTGTCAAGTACTGCACGCAGGAAATAAAAATATGCATTATAAATATCATATGGGAGATACTGAAATTGAAGAAGGAATCTATGAAAAAGACCTAGGAGTTTATGTTGACTCAGAAATGTTGTCATCTAGACAATGTGGGGAAGCTATAAAAAAAAAGGCCAACAAGATGCTCAGATATATTGTGAAAAGTGTTGAATTTAAATCGAAGGAAGTAATGTTAAAACTTTACAATGCATTAGTAAGACCTCATCTAGAATATTGTGTTCAGTTCTGGTCACCTCGTTACAAAAAGGATATTGCTGCTCTAGAAAGAGTGTAAAGAAGAGCAACCAGAATTATTCCTGGTTTAAAAGGCATGTCATATGCAGACAGGTTAAAAGAATTGAATTATTATTATTATTATTATTATTTATTTCTTAGCAGACGCCCTTATCCAGGGCGACTAAAATCATAAAGCAAATACAATATATTCAAGTGTTACAATACAAGTCATACAATAAGAGCAAGAAATACAATAATTTTTTCAAGTGACAAACCACAATTCAATAATACAGCAGATAATAGTGAAAGTTACATCAGGATGATTAAATAGTGATAGTTACATCAGGATATGATTAAGTACAAAATACTACAGGTTAAACACTTGGCAGATTACAGTATTCTGAAGCATAGGATTAAATGTAGTAAAATAGGGGGCAGATAAGAGCAAACTAAAGCATATTTAAATGAAGGGTGATAGTGTCCCAGGATACAACAGAGGAGTTCTACAGGTGCTGTTTGAAGAGGTGAGTCTTAAGAGGCGCTGAATGTGGTCAGGGACTGGGCAGTCCTGACATCTGTAGGAAGGTCGCTCCACCACTGCGGAGCAAGGGTGGAGAAGGAGCGGGCTCGGGGAGGCAGGGGAGCGAGCGGAGGTAGAGCCAGTCTTCTAGTGCAGGCGGAGCGGAGAGGTCGAGTGGGGGTAGGAGAGATGAGGGTCTGGAGGTGCTGGGTGCAGTCTGGTCAAGGCATCTGTAGGCTAGTACAAGAGTCTTGAACTGGATGCGAGCGGTGATCGGGAGCCAGTGGCGAGCGGAGTAGTGGAGTAGCGTGGGCGTAAGCGAGGCAGAGAACACCAGGCGGGCAGCAGAGTTCTGGATGAGCTGGAGCGGACGGGTGGCGGACGAGGGAGGCCAGCCAGGAGGGAGTTGCGGTAGTCAGGGCGGCGGGAGTACCAGGGCCTGGACCAGGAGCTGGGTAGCATAGTTGGTGAGGAAGGGCCTGATTCTTCGGATGTTGCTCCAGGAAGAATCGGCAAGTGCGTGCCAGAGGAGATGTGCTGGGAATAAGAGAGGCAGGGGGTCCAGGGTGACTCAAGGTTCTTAGCGGAGGAAGAGGGAGAGTGTGGTAGATTCAGAGGAACAGAGATAGAGATCAGAGAGGGGGGAGGGAGGAAGGAAAAGGAGGTCAGATTTAGAGAGGTTGAGTTTGAGGTGATGCGAGTGCATCCAGGAGGAAATAGCAGACAGACAGGTAGAGATACGGGAGGAGATGGTGGAGTCAGAGGTGGGGGAAGGAGAGGAAAATCTGAGCATCATCAGCATAGAAATGGTATGAGAAACCATAGGATGAATGAGGGGGCCCAGGGGAGCGGTGTAGAGAGAGAACAGGAGAGGACCCAAGACTGACCCTTGGGGACTCCAGTTAAAGAGGGTGAGGTGTGGAGGTTGCTCACGCCAGGTTACCTGGTAGGTGCGGTTGAGAGGTAGGAGGAGAACCAGGCCAGAGCAGTGCCAGAGATCCCAGGTCAGCAAGAGATGATAGTAGAATAGGGAGTGATCAACAGTGTCAAAGGCAGAGAGGTCCGAGGAGAATTAGGACAGAGGGAGAGAGAGGCAGCTCGGGCACACTTAAGTGAGTTGGTGACAGACAGGAGGGCGGTTTCAGTGGAGTGAGCAGAGCGGAAGCCAGATTGGAGAGGGTCAAGCAGAGTGGTTGGACAGGAAAGCAGAGAGCTGGCGGTGTACAGTCCGCTCGAGGGTTTTGGAGAAGAAGGCAGGAGGGAGACAGGACGGTAGCTCTGGAGGGAGGTGGGGTCGAGGTAGGTTTTTGAGGAGGGGAGTGATAGAGGCTTTTGAAGGCAGAGGAAAGATGCCAGAAAGTAGAGAGGTGTTGAGTGAGGAGATGAAGGGGAGTAGAGCAGGAGCAGCAGCTTGAAAGAGGTGTGGAGGGGAGGGGTCCAAGGCACACGTGGTGGGTTTGTGACCCTGGAGCAGGAGGAGGTCAGAGTCTGAGAGGGGCAAGAAGGTGGAGAGGGAGGCGAGTTAGTAGGGGATGTAGTGGGGTGTAGGGGTTGGAGCAGGAGGGGTGCGGGGGAGGAGAGGTGTTAAAGAGTTTTGGATATCTGAGATTTTAGAAGAGAAGAAGGAGGCAAAAGTCGTGGGGAGATAGAGGAGGGAGGAGGGGGGGGGGAGGGGAGGGAGGAGAAGGTAGAGAATAGTTTACGGGTTGGGTGGGGCGATTACAGATTGGAAATAAGCACATTTAGCAGAGGAGAGAGTAGAGGAGAAGGAGGAGAGGAGAGTGCGGTAAAGGTCTAGGGCAGCAGGAGTTTGGTTCTCATTTCTTTTCAGCAGAAAAAAGGTGATTCTTGCAGCGGGAGCACAGAGGAGAGCCAGGGATGGGGAGGGGCGGGCAGGTCGGGAGGTGAGGGGAGGGGACAGAGGGAGGAGGAGGAGGAGAAGAGGGTGGAGGTAGCAGAGTCACGGAGAGTTGTGAAAAGGAGTCGATGGGAGGGAGGTGAGAGAGAGCAGTGGAGGCAAGGACAGAGGGGGAGAGAGAGCGGAGGTTACGGCGAGAGAGGTGACAGTGGGGTAGGAGGAGCAGGGAGGGGGAGAGACAGAGAAAAGAGATGAAATAGTGATCAGAGGTCGGGGGTGAGAGAGGTTGGAGGGGCAGCAGGCCCTGGAAGGTGAGGTCCAGTTGACGGCCAGCTTTGTGGGTAGGAGGGACGGAGAGAGACAGAAGTCGAAGGAGTGAAGGAGAGGGAGGAATCCAGAGTGGCTGGGTTGGAGATGGATGTTGAAGTCACCCAACAGGACAGTCGGGCAGACAGAGAGGGGAGGAGGAGAGTAGATAGTCGAGTTCATCCAGAAAGTGAGTGAGAGGCCCAGGGGGCGGTACAGAACAATGAGCAGGAGTTGACAGGAGAGGTTGGTTGACTGCATGAAATTCAAAGGTACTGACAGAGAGTGAGGTGAGATCGGAGGGACAGAAAAGTAAGGAGGGAGAGAGGAGAAGACCGTCCCACCTTCCCGTCCAGTGAGCGGGGCATGGGACAGGACGTAGAGAGAGGACAGGGCAGCAGGAGTAACAGTGTTATCAGGGGACAGCCAGGTTTCAGTAAGAGCAAGGAAATCGAGCGAGAGGTGGGAGGCAAAGGCAGAGATGAAATCAGCTTTGAATCTATTCAGTCTTGAACAAAGAAGATCTAATTCAAGCATTCAAAATTCTAAAAGGTATTGACAATGTCGACCCAGGGACTTTTTCGACCTGGAAAAAGAAACAAGGTCCTGGGGTCACAAATGGGCTATCAGAGGCTCATTGGAACAATAGCAATGTCAACAGTCAGCTCACTTGAGGAATGCAGACTGATATAATGAAACTTCAATCCGGCTGCAATTCCCGACTGATAAACACAAATAATACCGCAACATTTAATTGTTATAATATGTATCGGTCAATTTGACCGCACCTGGTCGGAATAGGTATGACAGAATTTTATCTTACAAATTTTTGCAGCTACGCGATTCTTTCTTTGTCAGGGTGATTAGTACATATATTTAGAAAAAAGTCAGGAAAGCACAGCTCCGTATCTTAAACACATGCACAGCAATTTAAATTTAAATTCAAAAAGTCAAATGACCACCTTTTGTCATTCTAGTGTTAAGATAACACTGCTTGGCACAAAGGCACTTTGCTTTTCTTTGTTGTTCACCAGAACACTTGTAAATCCAAATTTATCAAAGGTTTGGTCATGAAATATTGCATGAGATTGAGGTCAATGCCAGTCGGAATCACAACCCCATCCATTACAGTCACGAGACATCGTTTGGGAACCGCTGAGCTAGAATGTTAAGTCATCTCAAATCTGTGCTGAATGTTGAAGCTCTACCAAAGGCAACCCGTCCTCAACAACATAACGTGCCGAACTATATAAACAAAATAGAGAGGAACAGTATAACTGACTGGAATAGTATAACTTGATCATCTAATTTATAATAGTATAACTCAACAATGGGTTTGCTGTCAATGACTGCAAACATCACACACAAGACAAGGAGAAACAGTTCTCCCCAAACTTTCATTTAAACAGTCTTTACAGTTTTGTGAAAAAGCCCTGTAGTAACTTTGTCACTTTATATTGTTCAGCCTCATCCAAACAATATAAAGGAGCAGTGAATACAGCTTTTCATGTACACCCCTCCCTGTGTGCATTATGTATATTGTATCATTTTTATTATTTAAAATGTATAGTTTAGTGTGTAAAACCACAGTGTTTCATTGTTAATTATTTTACAGCATGGACGGGTTTAAAATTCTCCTCAATGCTAAACTCGAGCAGGATGTGACCGTCTCCAGACTAATTTGTTACTGTGGTGTTATAAACCCAGCACGATGCTGGTTTATTCACAGGGGGTTTTGTCTGTTTTGGCCAACGTGCCGTTTTTTTTTTTTTTTGTTTAAATCTTTTATTTACTTTATACTAAATCGGCACATCAGCGCTTTCATACCCCAGGCTTGTGTTCCTGGTCTGACATCACTTACAAGCTATCCTGTCCACATGGTAAAAGCAGGTACTCTGAGCTGTGTGAGGTACCACATTTCCACTGCTAGTTATCTTTTTACTGACATCGCATGAGAATGAGGTTAATGCCAGTCTGAATCACAACTCCATCCATTACAGCCACGACCCTGTTCCTCAGTAGACAATGCATGCAGGGTGAACGATGCCAGCATTGGAGGGACTATTTCATTAGGTTCTGTATTTAAAATTAAATCCTGCTTATTAATTCACTTAGATTTCCTGCTGAAACTGCTCATAGACTCCAAAGAGTTTATTTAGATGCTCACCCTTTCATGCTCTTTAAACTAATATCATCAGGAATAACAGGTGGGGTTTTTCAGATTAAAGCAGACACACTTTATCTGATTGTATCAAAAATGCCTATTTTGTTTCTGTATGATAAGTGTCATGTGTATGCATCAATGGTCACACAATCTGTCACATACAATCTGTGAACATATTGCATAATTTGACTTGCATTAACATAACGTTGGGGGGATATTGAATTGTCACGTATTGATACTGAACAGTGATCCACTAGGGGCTGCACTATCCTTTCAATTGCACCTTGTTTGGTTTTGTTTGTTAATATTCAATTAACTTTACATTTACAATTTGGCCCACTCAGGCAAAATGAAAATACAGAAATCAACTTAAAATGACTAATTCCAGGTTTATGAGTAATTTGAGATATACAGCAGTGTGCACATGTATTAGAACACCCCATTGCTTCTGTAGTTTTGATTTGTTGTGCATATGAAATCAAACACTGGAACTGAAAACTTTGGAAAATTGTCAATAGACAAATTAGCGATGTTGTCTTTAATAGGCCACACATGCAATTAATTTAAAATAAAAAGAGAAAAGGAACACACAGCCACAAATGGTAAAATGCGAGACGTTGTTTAAGATGCCTAATTAAAGCACAAAGTGGTCTAACATTTTCACACATGAGTGCCTATTGTTTCTATATCACTGAAATTGAAATTCTCACACCCGGAGGTTTTCATGCAGGCAGGTATATAAAGGATATAAATGGCGAATCTTGAGGTGTTCTAATACATTTGCACATGACTGTGTATAACTTGCAGAAGAATAGTACCAGTAGGTCTTGGCTGCAGTATCCTGATCCCTCATCATTGCTTCTGCAGTATTCTATTAACAGACAGAAAACAGTGTCAATAACTTGTATTTTTACACTGCGTCTTTACTTGTGCCCACTAGGGGGAGCTGCACCTCTTAGAAGTTATAAGCTTTTTTAACATGCTATACGCACACGCAAATCTGCCCCATTAACGGTATGGAAAACTGTTTTATTTGACTTGTTACTCACATGAGTTTGCTCGACAGAGGTGGTTTTAGTTTTTTCTCGCTGCGAAATTGTATTCGACATTTGCATGGAAAACTGTAGCGAGTGTATTTCTGGTCCTAGCGCCATTCCTTATCCTATTCAAGGGAAGTCAAGCTGTCTACTGCACATGCTCTTGGCCCAAGTGATCATAAAAACAAACCTTAAATGATTATTACATGAAACTAGATGGTAACTTTACAAGTCAAGTTGTGGGGCTTGCTTTATTGGGAAAGTGGTCAAAGTAGCTGATTTGTGTCAAAAGTCACCTTGTTTACTAATTGTCTCATGCTTGGAATGTGCTAGAATTTGAAATTTCCCAAAGTTCTATGACAGTTAATTCAACAGAGGGAAGAAGCCGACTGAAGTTGATGTGGTTACTAAAACAGCTGTACCTCTTGATTGGTAGACGCCATTCCTGTTTTGATTTCATATTTGAATAGCTGAGAAGTAGAGGGAGATTTCATTTGCTCTAAGTAGTTGTCCAACTTGTTGGGAAAGTGGTCAAAATGGCAGTTGTTTATAAAAAGTTAGAGAAAATTGAGTTGATGTGGTTACTAAAACAGCTGTACCTCTTGATTGGTAAAAGTTATTTCAGTTTTGATTTCAGATTTGAATAGCAGAGAAGTAGAGGAAGATTCATATGCTCTAACTTTTTGTCTTACTTGTTGGGAAAGTGGTCAAAATAGCTGATTTGTGTCAAAAGTTACATTGTTTACAGTAAATAGAATGAACATAAGAACATAAGAACATAAGAAAGTTTACAAACGAGAGGAGGCCATTCAGCCCATCTTGCTCGTTTGCTTGTTAGTAGCTTATTGATCCCAGAATCTCATCAAGCAGCTTCTTGAAGGATCCCAGAGTGTCAGCTTCAACAACATTACTGGGGAGTTGGTTCCAGACCCTCACAATTCTCTGTGTAAAAAAGTGCCTCCTATTTTCTGTTCTGAATGCCCCTTTATCTAATCTCCATTTATGACCCCTGGTCCTTGTTTCTTTTTTCAAGTCAAAGATGTCCCCGGGTTGACATTGTCTATACTTTTAGGATTTTTGAATGTTTGAATCAGATCGCAGCGTAGTCTTCTTTTGGTCAAGACTGAATAGATTCAATTCTTTTAGCCTGTCTGCATACGACATGCCTTTAAACCTGGGATAATTCTGGTTGCTCTTCTTTGCACTCTTTCTAGAGCAGCAATATTCTTTTTGTAACGAGGTGACCAGAACTGAACACAATATTCTAGGTGAGGTCTTACTAATGCATTGTAGAGTTTTAACATTACTTCCCTTGATTTAAATTCAACACTTCTCACAATATATCCGAGCATCTTGTTAGCCTTTTTTATAGCTTCCCCACATTGTCTAGATGAAGACATTTCTGAGTCAACATAAACTCCTAGGTCTTTTTCATAGTTCCCTTCTTCAATTTCACTATCTCCCATATGATATTTATAATGCACATTTTTATTGCCCGCGTGCAGTACTTTACACTTTTCTCTATTAAATTTCATTTGCCATGTGTCTGCCCAATTCTGAATGCTGTCTAGATCATTTTGAATGACCTTTGCTGCTTCAACAGTGTTTGCCACTCCTCCTATTTTTGTGTCGTCTGCAAATTTAACAAGTTTGCTTACTATACCAGAATCTAAATCATTAATGTAGATTAGGAATAGCAGAGGACCTAATACTGATCCCTGTGGTACACCACTGGTTACCTCGCTCCATTTTGAGGTTTCTCCTCTAATCAGTACTTTCTGTTTTCTACCTGTTAACCACTCCCTAATCCATGTGCATGCATTTCCTTGAATCCCTACTGCGTTCAGTTTGAGAATTAATCTTTTATGCGGGGACTTTGTCAAAAGCTTTCTGGAAATCTAAATAGACCATGTCGTATGCTTTGCAGTTATCCATTTTCAATGTTGCATCAAAAAAAAGTCAAGTAGGTTAGTTAGACATGATCTCCTTTCCTAAAACCATGCTGGCTGTCTCCCAGGATATTGTTACCATATAAGTAATTTTCCATTTTGGATCTTATTATAGTTTCCATAAGTTTACATATAATAGAAGTCAGGCTTACTGGTCTGTAGTTACCTGGTTCGGTTTTTGTCTCCCTTTTGTGGATCGGTATTACGTTTGCAATTTTCCAGTCTGTCGGTACAACCCCTGTGTCAAGAGACTGTTGCATGATCTTGGTTAGCGGTTTGTAAATAACTTCTTTCATTTCTTTGGTGGAAGTCTGGGAGTTTTTAAACAATGGGGAGCTTTAGAATGTTGAAAAAGTCCCATTAAAGTGAATGAAGATGGACCAAAAAAGGACAAAAAGCTTAATAGTTTAAAAAGTATAAAATATATCAAAAAGTTGTATACAAGCACACTATTCCAGACCGGTCTACATGTTTTAAAGTTTGAACGGTGTTTCTAGCTTAAACGGTGTAAGAGGAGCAGAGTGCCACAGAAGAAGAAGATGGAAGATTTAAAGTGGAGACTCTTGCTTCGCAAGCCCCTCTAATGATGTTGCCTCTGAAACGACAGCGTAATGCTGCAATATTCCACGCATTTTTAACATTTGCATTACCTATAGCAGATATTGTGTATCCACTAGCCATGCAATGATGGCAAAAGTCCCTTGAGTTGTTTACGTGTTTTAAATTCAACTCTTCTACCCATTCATTGGTTTTTATTTATTTCAAGTTATTTATTCTTTTTGTTTTACTAAAAATTGGTTTGTTTCAAAGAAAAGTTTTTTTTGTATTGCTGTTTTATTTAAGAAAATGTTTCACAAAAATCTTTTTCTAACAAGCCAAGAACTAAGTGGAAGAAAGTTGTTTTTAGTAGTTATTTTATTTATGAAGATGTAAAATAATTGCTATTTTTCATTTATTTTTTATAACAAGTTTAGACCATTGATAATTAAAGTGGTGTAAACTTCATTTTCTCACAAGTTATCTGAGTGTGTATTGACGCTCCTTTAAAGTCACGATGCTCCATTTTAACAGGATTTCTTGTTTTCACTTGAGCCTCTGGGTCAGTTGGAGCTTGTGTATATCACACCTGGGCTCACTAATAACTACAGGTGCAGCAGCCTCGTCTTTTGCTGCCACCGTCTCTGTTTAATCATTGTAACGGTGGTGATAGCTGGCACAGCAACAGCAAAACGAGGAGATTTTCCATGCGGGGTCCATCGCAAAGAAACGAAGGTATTTTTACACACAGGTTTTTCACAGGTTTTAGCGTGTTTACTTGGTAGATTAGTGAGCGAGTAAGAAATTATCATGGAAATCACCTAGCGAATATATTTCACATGAGTAATCCGAAAACTTTGTGACGCATGCAAATTAGGCTATGACGACATTAAACGTCACAGGGAACCCTCTTCTATTGGACGGAATCTGCATTAGTTAGAAAACTGTTCTTTTCCTCCTATGTCGCTGCTGTTTATGTAGCAATTTTACCGAGTAAATTATAAACTCACTCGATACACGGATGGAAAGAGGGCTATAGTGACACTACAGATAAGAGACTGGCTATGGGGATTTAACCCCAAAACAGTTCAAAGTAATATGTGTGTAGTTGTACTGTAACCCGAGGGCTGAAGCTGAAATAGCTTGTATGGATATAAATTAACAAGGAAATGTGAGTTACAGTAACAAGAACCATGAGGAAATGCAAAAATAATGACTGAAAAACACAGCAAACCTCATTCCTGTGCCTACAGACAAACCGAACAAAAAAACAATCATATTAATACGAATTAATAATAATAATAAAAATGCAAATACAGTACATTGCAGGGGAAGACCACACAGTCATTGGGGAAATAAATAAATCGATTCTTCACCAAACAACCCCTTTGTTTTGCCAGTGCTGATCCACTCTGATGTCTTGTAGCAGCTGAAGCAGCATGCCTGTCCTTGCTGCTGTGCTCTCTAAAAAGCAAGGGTTCTTCGAGGGTTCCTCAAGGAACCTTAGGGTTCTATTGCAAGTTTTTTTTTTTTCTCAGTAAGGGTTCATTTGGGGACCTCTGGTTGCTCTGTCTAATATAATATCGCAAAGGGTTCATTTTAGAACCCTTTATATCAATACATTGTAAATTGTGCTCTACAATATTGTTGTGCAAACCGCAATTTTTAATACACAATACATGACGAGAGAAAAAATCTGTCATAAAAAGGTAAACACTATAAATGGTTATAATTTTGTACACGGTATTGAGAGGAAATCAAAGAGCAGATCATATTTTGCCAAATATTAAACTAGAATTTATAATAGTATATGTATGTATAATATATGCATTGTAGTTTATAGCTTCCATTTGTATCCATCTTGAACAGATAAATATGGATGAAAAACCCATACGACGTTCAACACGATAATAAAACCTCAGGGCAAGATGCCCCTGCACAACAACAAAAAAAAAAAAAAAAAAAAATACATTATGCGTTCTTAATTTACAATTCAAATTCGTTGCAAATGTGTTAAATTGTGTTTTTTTTTTTCCCACGATACGTTATTCTTTACATCTTAATAATTTGTAAAACGAAAATCACATTTAACAACACATGTATGAAACACACTAACTAACATGTTCTGATTTGTGTTTATTTATTATATCGCTGGCAAAAGGCTGTTTGAAATGTTTTTAATACTGAATGTAGAAAAAGCGCGGTCCGCGAGGAAATGCCCCAGCAACAGCGGGCGCCCTCTCGACCAATCAGCTGCCAGCGCAACCCGCAGCGCGAGGCAGGTGTTCAACGTTTCTTCACAGGACGGGAGATCTTTCTTCACGACGAGAAGTAACTTTCTGAGAGGCGAGTAAAACCTTTTAATAACGCTAATTATCTTCATTTGTGTGAATCAATGAAAAATATAAAATAAAGACGCACAGACAGCTGTAGAATCCACGAGTAAAAAAGAAAGAAAAAAAAAGGTTATTTTGCTTTTGTTAATGATGCGGGTCAATGAGAGAATTTCTGAGGTAATTTTTTTTTTAATTAAATCTGATAACGATAATCGATTGGCCTGAACTGAGAGAGGAAAAAGGAAAATATACTTATGATACTCCTCCTTAGTTTCCCCCCGCCCCCCGAGGAGTCTAGCCGGTAAAAGAAAGTGTCAAGCTTCATTAATTATTATTGTCACAATAAATTAACCGAGCCAGTAGGTAAGAATACTTTCTGACGTAAAATGTTTCATTAAGGCTATTGTTTAACGACGATTTCTAGGATAAATGAATATTAAGTATGAGGTAAATATAAGATGTGCTTCACTGCTACGATTTCTCGGGCGATTCTGGTACAAAATTAATAAAACACAAATTACTGTATCTTTTTCTCTTGACTAAATGAGACTTTTTTTTAACGACGTTCTTTTAAAACCATGGTGTTTAATATAATTTGTTACTCATGCAAACTGAAAACAATTTTATTTTAGTACTAAAAAAAAAAAACAACGTTAAAAGGCAGTACTGAATAATACTTCCTGGTAATTGTGTGGCAAATCATTAAATATTGTAGTTTACGGTGTCAGTGGCACCTGCTCCATGTTCAGCACTATCATGCCTGTCCAATGCTGTTAGATCTGTCCTCATTTCTGGTAGACTGTTTGCAATTGTGCTGCTCCCATAGCTTTATAAAGCTGCAGGGATCACATATTGCATCACATGGCAGGGATGGAAATAAGACTCCTATTGCATAGCAGTTTCACCCATTCCAGGATCTTGATTAGCCACAGTGTATAGCGAACATACTCAGGTGTGTCTTAAAGTGAAACCAGGAATGTATCAAACTGCTATGCAATGGGAGTCTTATTTCCATCCCTGCCCAACCCAATTTTCATCTCTAATTCAGGGTGATGCTAAATCCAATCAGGTAGACATGTCCTAATAAAGTGGCCGGGCAGTGTATCTTAGAGAACAGCCCTTTTCAAATGCAATAGAAATAGCTTTGGACATGCTTTGACATAACTTACAAAGATTAAGAAAATCCAGGGGTACCCAGAGTCCCCTCTGTCTGTCTGTCCCCCTTTATAAGTCTTTCTACAGAGATCCAGGAAAGTACTGATTCAATTGGGATGAAACTTGGTAAGGACATTCGTTAGTGCAAGTTATTGGGCTTGCTTTTCCACTATTGTTAAATTGCCCATATAATACATATACTATGGAGGGTGCAATTTGACTGTGATTTGCCCACATATGTGCATAGAGTGGATGCATGTCATCTACTTGTTGGGGGATGAGTGTCACCGACATGCTTGTCTCTATAAAACATCCTCTCTTGTCATGGTGCTTGGTCTTTACAACACATACAGTAGCCTTTCCTGTATGCTGTGGTCACAGTTTATCACAGAGTAGAGTGGAGAGCTGTGATCACATTCACACGTATACGTTTGATCTTTTATAAGAAAGCAGACACTGCAAACTGTGTAGAGGAAACAGACATGCAGGTCGTGCTGCTGCTGCTGCTGCAGTCAAATGCTTAAGTCCATACAGAGCCGACCTCCACAGCTCCATTCACAGAGTCAGGTACTTCTATTATACAAGCACAGAGTACATTTATTATAGCAGTCAAATGCTTCAGTCCATACAGAGCCGAGCGCCACAGCTCCATTCACAGAGTCAGGCACTTCTATTATTTAGCCTGCTAGTTGACCCACCTTACTCCGGATACACCCAAGACACATCTACACAGCTCTCTGCCCTCCTCGCAACTGAGAGATATTCCACCGCCCAGTAGGTGGCGCTAATGAACTACACACGTTACTCAAAGGTACAGTAACCAATCAGTAAAGGATCATTACAACAAGTTATAGTAAACATGTCTTTTTGTTTTAAAACATGATATCTGGTACTACACAAGGTTAAATATAAAATGATAATCCATGTTTCCTATAACATGTGTTTCTTTCAATGCTGTATATCTGAGACCTATGCAGCTAATGGAAATGCAACACAGGTGATACGTCTGGAATTCTTATTTGTTAGCTGTAACAATCACTTTAAGGACTGGTCTGTTAAAGCCCATTTTGATTTATTAAATCAAACTTTCAGACCATTAAACCGGTTTTCGGCTGTTTTATAAGGGTTTGGAGTTTATCCTCATTTTACAAAGCACTGTTTCACCTAAGAGAATGTTTATAAACACTCTTCAAAAATAGTCCTTAAAAACATTCCTTAACAGTCCTTCATGTTTTGTGAAAAGGGCCTATTGTGCTTGTTTTGTCAAGCTGGCCCCAAGGGATAAGCAAATACCCCATTGCACACACATACAGTACATAAGGTAATACCCCATTGCACACACATACAGTACATAAGGTAATACCCCATTGCACACACATACAGTACATAAGGTAATACCCCATTGCACACACATACAGTACATAAGGTAATACCCCATTGCACACACATACAGTACATAAGCAAGTACACCATTGCACACACATACAGTACATAAGGTAATACCCCATTGCACACACATACAGTACATAAGCAAGTACACCATTGCACACACATACAGCACATAAACTAATACCACATTGCACACACATACAATACATAAGCTAATACCCCATTTGTTTCAAATCAACAGGTTAGCAGATTACACTGTTCTCAAATGTAATCTGAAAGGCTAGAAGTAAATTCAAGGGAGTTATTGTGTTCACCATGTAATGAATCTCCTATCGGCTTTAAACACACAGGGTGACACGATTATTAGTCTTTTAATGCAAACTACATAGAAATGTAAAACCACCCAATCCATGTAAATATAATCATATAATCTGTAAGGAGGCTAGGAGTCTATGATAAATGATTAAAGATCTGTCAAAATGTGTTGTTACCACAGTACACTGCTGCAGTTGGCTTTTCAAAGGGGCAGAGCAGACTCCACCACTCAGCATGTGTGCCAAGAATCTCCCCTTATCAGAGTCTCCCCTTTTCAGAATCTCCCTTTGCAGTGTAACGGGAGGCGTGGAGCTGCATTGAAGTATCCAGGAAGTCTGCTTCCCTCTCCCTCACTTACTGCAGGATTAACTCAACATGAGCGCTGCAGTGTTGCCAGATCAGAGGTGTTCCTCCAGATCTAGAGGTTGTACGTTTCTGCTCAGGACAGTCTGCAGGTAAGAAATGGACACAGGTTTTTTTAAAGATACATTTTTGATTTTATAAGATTTTCTAGAGGGTTTTTTTCTCTCTGAAATTCATTTTTTTTTGTTTATTTTATTCATGATGTGCAAATCCTTCCTTTACTAAGAAGGCATCATGCATGTTGGCAGCGGTGACCACTGATTTCTATAGAATCTCTTCAGACTTTAGATTCACTTTGACTGCCTCAACACTGATTTCTATAGAATCTCTCCAGACTTTAGATTCACTTTGTCTGCCTCAACACTGATTTCTATAGAATCTCACCAGACTTTAGATTCTCTTTGAATGCCTCAACCCTGATTTCTATAGAATCTCTCCAGACTTTAGATTCACTTTTACTGCCCCAACTCTGATTTCTATAGAATCTCACCAGACTTTAGATTCTCTTTGAATGCCTCAACCCTGATTTCTATAGAATCTCGCCAGACTTTAGATTCACTTTTACTGCCCCAACTCTGATTTCTATAGAATCTCTCCAGACTTTAGATTCACTTTGTCTGCCTCAACACTGATTTCTATAGAATCTCACCAGACTTTAGATTCTCTTTGAATGCCTCAACCCTGATTTCTATAGAATCTCTCCAGACTTTAGATTCACTTTTACTGCACCAACTCTGATTTCTATAGAATCTCACCAGACTTTAGATTCTCTTTGACTGCCTCAACACTGATTTCTATAGAATCTCTCCAGACTTTAGATTCACTTTGTCTGCCTCAACACTGATTTCTGTAGAATCTCTCCAGACTTTAGATTCACTTTGACTGCCTCAACACTGATTTCTATAAAATCTCTCCAGACTTTAGATTCTCTTTGACTGCCCTCAGCATTATAAAAGGTCACTTCATGTGCAGCAGGTATTAGGGCCCCTAGACCCACATAGAGTCTGTGCTGTGTAGAGTTTGAGTGAGGGGTACAGGTCGGGCACTAATACTTGCTGCAGAGAAAGTTAATTTAGTTGTAATGGCAGAGTGCTGTGCCAGTCACTGAATATACATTATGGAAAATGAAGACAAAAAAAACATAGACAGAAACTAAAAACAAATGTAATGTTATTTTGCTGATGAGAGGTAATGTTACATTTAGCCATGGTGTGCCAATATATTACATTCATTTAGAGGTTTAAGCATTTTACAAGTACAGTGTATTCCAATTAATTGCATATCTGATAATTGCATATTCCTTTGAACTTTATAAAAGTGAAGCACATTTCTTATTAAAATGCACATGCTGTAGATTGCTGTTAATTGCATATCCCATGTGCCTAGCAATTGTATGCATTTAACCACAATAAGCAATTATAAGGAACTTATATAAAAAAATTTAACTGTACATTCAAAACTGTATGCAATTGTCAGGTATACAATTAAAAGTACCTGTATTACATTGTATAAATTACAGATAATTGCATACTCTGGTTAATTGCATAACACTTTGAGGCACACAGTCTATGTAATTAACAAGGATCTACCATAATATGACTTAACATAATGTGCCTCTGGGTATTATTGTTGGATTTCAGTAATACTTGCATGAATTGTCTTTAATAAATTCAGCAAATATTGAACATTTCACCGGCCTAACTGGTTTTTTTTACAATTATAAAAACAGGAACTTGTGCCCTCATATTAAAAACAATATTTTCACTTTCTCTCAGGAGATTTTTTTGTATTCGTCTGTAACAGTCTTCAGGAACACAAATGTACTTTTTTTTGTAAAAAAAAAAAAAAAAAAAATGTATATCACTTTTGTACATGTATTTACATATGTATATTCACTTATGTCTTTTTCTTATAAAGTGCAGGGCTTGAAACGTTAATCTCGAGCCATGTAATTGCACACTTACAGTAAATTACAGGAGGTGCCTGGGCGTATAGTCACCATAAGATTGAAACCCTCACACATTCGTGGGGGTGGAGGTATATCTAGCACATCAACATACTGGACATGTGTTTGCCTAACACAGCACATCATGACTGTCCAAACAGATTTA
The DNA here is from genome assembly GCA_036884735.1 of Huso huso. NCBI lineage: Eukaryota > Metazoa > Chordata > Actinopteri > Acipenseriformes > Acipenseridae > Huso > Huso huso. The sequence goes on along the minus strand of CM072704.1, from coordinate 10,113,842 downwards.
TAATACCACTGGGGTGTTTCCAGTGATTTAGGGGGTTGTTTGTTATAAACCCTTCAATTGTGTTTTTCATTTTTTTTTTAATCATGTCCTTCATACAATTCAGTCTTGACTGATAGTTTTACAATGTGAACTCACAATGTTTTACCAAACCTATCTAGAATTGATCGTGCGCACTTGTGTGCACTGAGTATGGTTTGACTATGATTGTATTTTCATTTAGTTTTACCATACTGTGCTGTTGCAGTATATACTGCAGTACACTTCATAAAGAGGCCACTCAGACTCCTCCACTAAGTGGCTTTCTAAAGATGATTGACTGGCATGTTTGGTATCAAACTGCTCAGCTCAATCTCCCTTTTCAGAATCCTCTTGGCAGTTTAACAGGGGTGCAGGGGCTGCATTCCAGTATTCAGGCTCAATTTAAACCCTGCCTGCCTTCACTTCCTCTCACTAACCACAGTCACTTATTCTCAGAAATGAACGTAGAGCTGACTGACCGCAGAAAAGGAGAAGTTTGTTCTGTTTTTGAGATGGCCTCTGCAGTGAACAGCACTGCGAGGTACACTTTCTATCTATATGTCGCTATCACGTTTCCTACATCTTGTAAACTCTATTTCTACACTGAGCCTGAATCCATCACCTGCTTTCACCAGTAAACCACCAAACAGAATTTGATAATGCTCGTAAAATAGTTTTAAAAAAGTTTAGAAGTAACATATCTTTTGCCGATATATTACTTCTAATCTGTTTTAAAACTGTTTTACTAAATTACTTTCAATTCAAGTTTTCTGTCATTAATATTTAATTTATGAACAGGACTTTCAACATTCAGTTTATTCATTTGGTCTGGTTTGTTCGTGTCTTGTTTGGTTTCAAAGTCAGTACTGGCATTTAATGTATTTGTCACCATTCCTTGACCATTCATTCATGTGTAAGTAAAATAAAAAATTGCTTCCAAGATTTGTTTATTCATTGATGCAAGCAGATGATGGCTGCAGAAGTCAATGCTCAGTTCTTTTGATTATCAGTGATTTCATTTGCTTGTGTTCTTCTCATACCTGATGTTACGGCTGACAAAGACAGAGAAAGGGAAAGGCAAATACATCTACTGCAGGTGTGTGCAGCTCAGTTATTTCTAATAGTTTTAAGTATAGGCATTAGACGAATGTCATTTTGTCTGCGCTGCACTTACTGGCTTACAGATGAAGCTGCTTCTCAGAAAGAAGAAGAGGTTTTAGTGTAAAAATACAAATTCACACACTGAGCTCATCTGCCGTATGAAATCACCAGCATATTTTTGTAACAGTAGCTGGTGACCAGTTAGCACTTTGAGATAAAAAAAACATCACTGGGAGGAACTGTGAAGCGCTGCCAGCGTTTAAGGAAACTGAGGTTTTCTGTAAAGATCAGTTCTGTTGCAGTTTCGTTTAGTTCCAGGCAGAATGCGGGCTGGGAAACTCTACATTGTGATGTGTAAGTACTGCGTTCCAATACTTTGAACACAAATCCAGCAGCATGCCTCCCTGGTGAGGGGTTGATGGTTTGAAAGAGTGGCTTGTCAGTTTCGGGTGGTTTTTAAAAGGGGATGCTGGAGCTGGCTCTGTACTGTACTGAATTAAAGCAGTTGTGTTTCATTAACAACAGTGATGAGCAAAAGCTATACTATAGTGGTGAGCAATCACCATAAAAGAGATCAATTCCTTGTTTTCAAACCTTTTTCATAGCTTAGAGATTGTATTGAACTGTATTGAGGCATGTGAGCTTATCATTATCCAGCTTGCTCTGTCTGCTAAAGAAGCTTCTTAAGTGATGTGTGTGTGTGTGTGTGTGTGTGTGTGTGTGCGTGTGATGAGGATGGTCGAAAAGCTTTGTGAAAGGCTAATTTAATCTACTTTAACATTGTTTCATGAACATTCACCTTTAATGTGATTTTTGCATAGCACTTGCTGCCAGTGGTGGTCAAATGTTGTAACTGCAGTATTCTAGATGGGGCTTGTCATGTAATTAGGCACTGCTTTGAAGCAAAAGGCAAATATTCAGAGAGGAATAATTTCAAGGCATAAAAATAGTAGGAAAAGAAACTACAATAATTGAACTGCTCCTTCCTGAAAGGAATTTGTTTCTTGACAGTTTTATACTGTTATAATTACTCCTCTTAGAAAATTGTCGTTTTCATGTAGATTAGGCAAGTAGAAGCACAAAAGCTCAGAGCTTTCTAAGGGTTACATTTGTTACAGGATTTTCAGAGTCTGATGACTGAGTAATAGATGTGAGAGGAATGAACTGCATTGTGTTGTAATGTGTGGCAATGCGTTTCTCTGCATACCTGAACAGACAATAATCAAATGTCCACGTGTTTTGTAAGGAAACACTTGAAGACTATAGTTACATTTATTCTAGCTTTGTTATCTAAAAACAACATTTGATCTTTTGCTACAATGCAAGATTAGGGTTGCGTTCAATAGGCAGAGAGCTCCAGAGGTAGCTGTGGTGTAATTTTCCCACATATTGGACTTTTTGACTAACATATGTGTATGCATTCTTTTTCATAAAAGAATATCTGATAGTTAATTTAAATTAACAGCGTAATTGTTTTTGTTTTTCCTTTTAAACGCAGTGAATCTTCAGCATCTCGTGCAACTTTCGATACGCTCAGCGAGTTATTGTTTGTTTGGCCGGCCTCACAGTAATGAATATTTTCTTAACTGGACGAATAGCGCTGTGTTAAAGGTGAACTACATGTGACGCTTTTTATTTATTTAACATTGTGATCCGAGAGAGAGAGAGAGAGAGAGATATCTGCTTTCCACAACCTTTCAATAAAAATATAATGTGATATTTTGCTGTACTAATGTAACAAAGTATGGGTGATTACATGTTATGCACTAATGTAAGAATTGGCTTTGTGGTGATGTACTTTTTACTTTCAAATAGCATATATCTATAATCGTTTGCACGATATATTTTAATTGCAAATATGTATCTTCCACACTATTGCAGTTTTGTTACAGGATACATTAGTTTATCTCTAATGTAATCACAGTTTTACATATAGACTGCCCCTGTTTTCATTTACGTCCCAAATTCTGGGCCGCTCTGGTTTTTAGATAACGTCCCAAATTCTGGGCCGCTTTGCATTTTTGAATTCAGACCAGTTTTCTGGCATATTCTGCTCAGCTGACAGCTGAGTTTCTAAGTCATGAATGCACAGTTTACCATAAACTGGATCGTGAATTCATTTAAGAGTAACCCTTAGTGCAAAGTTAATGTATTTTTTACTCTCCCCAGAAAATTATTTTTTTATGAAGAAACAGAAATAAAATGTAAATGTTAATAAATGTATTTCTTTATTATAATGAAGAAACTACATTGCACTGAAATAGATACATGAAAATTCATTAAAGCAGTTGTTTTCCTTTTTTAAAGGCTAATATTAAAACACATTTTTGAGAAGGAACATGGTATTCCAAAAAGGACATCTCATTTTTTATGTAATGTCCATCAATATATTGTAGCAAGTTTCGTGGTCTTTTTGGGACAGAAATGAGACTGCAACTGTGAGTAGGTGAAGGCAATTTATTTTTACAATAATCAAATAATCACAAAATAAAATCATAAAGTGAGGGAAAGGGGACTGGGAGTCAAAAGTGAAAATAAATGATTGTAGTTGTTTTTCTTTTACCCTACCCTCACTATCTCTCTATCTCCCCCGAACACAACCTTCTCTCACACTCTCATCTTCCCCAATCCTCCCGGTCTTTTCAGAACAGAAAATAGGAGGCACTTTTTTACCCAGAGAATTGTGAGGGTCTGGAACCACCTCCCCAGTAATGTTGTTGAAGCTGACACCCTGGGATCCTTCAAGAAGCTGCTTGATGAGATTCTGGGATCAATAAGCTACTAACAACCAAACAAGCAAAGTGGGCTGAATGGCCTCCTCTCGTTTGTAAACTTTCTTATGTTCTTATGTGTCAGATTCATAGCCTCTTCCTCTTTATAAAGCGTGATTAATGTGAGCTGTCAGCAGCAGGGAGAGCATGCGCATTGCTGGAGAGGGTTAGCTAGGAAATGGCTGTGGGTCCAGAGCCAGGACAGCCATACTTTGTTACTGGAACTGAACTGAAAAAATCAATCATTTAATACTGTGTGCTAACAATCTTTTCTGTGCAATGCTTGCTACAAGTTTGTTCTGTCCTTTCAGAGGCCCCCAGTAAGTGCTAAACTGACTTCCGTCAAATAATTCAACCCAGCAGTACAGTTTTTTGTGTAAATTGTGTTTGAATTGAAAGTGGTGGTCGAGGAGTCAAATGGGTCAAAGTTCAAGTATATTTTCCTCTAGAGGAATTGTCACTTTTTGACGTCACTACTGTGGTATTATGCCGTTTTTAAAGGCTGAGGATGCAAATATAGCCTTCAACCATGTATTTTATATATTATATATATTCTAATTTTGAAATTGACATTTCTGCAATGAAGTCTGAGAATATCTGTAGGTTGGATGTGGAGAACTTGGAGCTTGGGAATCTTGTGACAGAGATGTCAATGACAAGATGTCAATCTTGTGACATCTTGTGCTCAGAGCCCAATAGAACGAGGCAGTGCTGCTGTATCTGCAGAGAAACACACTCCCTTCCACACTGTGTGAGCCGTTTCAGCACCAGAACCAGGAGCACCCTCCCACATTGCAGGTGGAAGAGAAGCACCTTCTGTTGATGTCTGTACCGCTTATCACCATGCTGGATTGTATGATAATAGCTATGTGGACTGCATTATGCTCAATTCATTGTTTCAGACACTGGAACCTATTGCAGAGCCACTGTTTGTTGAGAGCTATGTCACAACTACAGATTCCAGGGTGCAATGCACTTCAATTGAGACACACTTTCACGCTCTGGCATGTCCAGCACACAGGTCAGTTTCACTTTCAGATAAATAGTCATTCTGGCAGTGTGACTGCCCCTGTAGCTGGTTAAGTGGATTTAGTCAAACTCACAGCCAGGGTTAGAGGAAGCCAGGTGTAATATACAGTATATAACACACCAGGATTGCTTTTGCAATTGGTAATTCAATGTGTTAGTTGGTGTAAAATTTCTCCTTAAATAATGCCAAACTCACCTGGATATACTGTATATACTGAGCATGAAATGAAACTTATCACATATTTGAGCATCAAAAGAAACGTATCACTTATATTTGAGCATCAAAAGAAACTTATCACATACATTTGGATAAAATTCACTAGATGTGATCGAAAAATGACAAACTCTGTTTTAGAGCAGCTGCAGTGACTTTTTATTGTGCTGATTAACAATTGACATCACGAAGATGCTGCAGAATGATCTGTCGATCTTGGGCAGGTGTTGTGACTCTTGGTCTCCCAGTTTGTTGCCTGTCATTGACAGAGTGTGTCTGGTTATACCGTCTCGCCAGGTTTGAAACTGCTGGCTGTGAGCACCCAAGACATCGAGCCAGTCTGCCCTCGTCCAGCCTCCAACAGGCCGATTGCACGAAGGCGCTGCTCTCTTGACAGACGTGACATGTTTTTTTTTTGTGATTTTCTTTATTGCTTTTAGTCAAGCTTGCAATTCAACAGCTGAAATCACTCCATATCCAGAGTCCAATCAACTGTCTCACTAATTAGGTGATTCAGTCATAGTCACTCAAGCATGTCATGGTCAAGGAAACCAAAAACATTTTGGTATTGTCCAACATTTATATACTTTATTTTTTTCGAAAATAAATGTGTTATAATAGTGACAAGTTTCTTTTGATCTCTTTGTGAAGGTCCAGAGGAAACAATTCATCTTATTTTTTTAATGCATTTATGGTAGGTTTCAGCAATTCAAAAAGTTGAGCAGCAATCAAAACACATATATATATATATATATGGTCATGTGGGTGTGTGGCTATCTAAGTCGAGTAGGTCTCTTGCTGTCTGCATGCTGTGATATACAGGGCTTTATATGACAGCAGGTGTTTCTGATCAGGAGCCACCTTCAAAAAAGCTTTTGCTGAAGAGAAAAATGACTGCGCCACAGTAGTAATGAAAATAAATAGATGGATTTAACCTTTTCAGATGTTTCTTCATAGTTTTTTATTTTTATTTACTTAGTTTATTTAAGTGATGTTCAACTAATGGTGGGTAATGCAGCCTTCCCAACCTTCCGTCACATTACACTGATACTACAGACATAAAAAAAAACTACAACTCCCAGAATCCCTTGCCAATTTCTGTAGTCTTGTGCATTGTGCTAGCAAATGTAAGTCTCTGAGCTTTGATTGTACAGGTGTAATCTGCTGATTTGATGCTACTTTCAGTATTTAATTTTAGGGGGGAAAACGTATCAACACTCCCTATACCCTATTCTAGTATTAGAAAAACATAGACATGATCCCAATTATACAACATTGTCCCTTTAGTCATTATTTCAAACAACTTCTCCCTTCATTTTAAAATGATTGTACATAACAACATGCATCCATAAATCTTACCTGTTGTCACTTGAAAATGTGTTTTGATTGCTGCTCAACTTTTTGAAATGCTGAAAGCTGCCATAAATGCATTAAAAAAAAAAGATGAATTGTTTCCTCTGGACCTTCACAAAGAGATCCAATTCCAGGGTTTTCTGCTGAAGTGACAAACGACTGACCTACAATAGCAAGAAAAGGATAGGTGGAGAACGTTCTTGATAGTTTGTGACATTTAGTTGAGTTTATTATTTTCTTTAATCTGACTCACTGGAGTGAAAGACTGTCCTGTCAAGTCACTGCCTCTCCTTGTGTCTTTCAGTGCTGACCACAGTGGCGTGCTTTGGACAGGAAACAGGTAAGAGAAAAGTACACTCAAGAGTGAACACAGCCCCCAGTGAAGGGGCTCCAGAGTGAACACAGCCCCCAGTGAAGGGGCTCCAGAGTGAACACAGCCCCCAGTGAAGGGGGCTCAAGGGGCTCACAGCCTGGCTCTCTTCTGGTCTAGTTTGTGTTAAACTGGACTACAGGAGGAGTATAGAAATAATACATCTTTCATGCAGTGTATTATAATATGAAGGCATATTTAAAACACACACACATATATATATATATATATATATATATTATGAGCGTACGGGTGCACACAGTCAAAGCAGAGAGTAGACAGTAAACCCCAGAAAAAAAAAAACAGAAATGACAATCCGGTTGCAAGTAGACAAGGTCAAAATAAACAGTTCAAAACAGGATTCATATAACAAGAAAAAGCAAAACAATGTAAACTAACTGGACAGTTAGCCGCTGGTGAATAAGCAATTTGTTTCTGGCTTCTACCAAGTCGTTATTGGCTTCAGACTGTCCCCTAGCCTGGGTAAAAACAAGCTCTGTCTCTTTCCACTTTGCTGTATTTAATTCCAACAGCACTGGCACAGGAAATAAGATCGCAGATGCACCAGCTCCTCTTTGTTATTCCTTTTCAGTGCTGGGTGTAGACAAGCCCACTCTGATTACTGCTCGGAAGCCAACCTTGACTGGCTGTAAAGGCTTTCTTTTAAAGGGGTCCAGATCATCCAGGAATTGGACGGTTACAGGCTACAGGTGTGGGCCAATTAAGAACTAATACTGTTATAACCATGATCCCCTACCTAACCACACCTGCAGCCTGTTCGTCCGTTAACTCCTTGAGGTCATGGCAGGCAGGTACGCTGACCACAGGTCTATCGGTGTGTTATCTGCAACACCTGTGGGCTCGTTCCTAGCTCGTTTATTTAATCCAGGTTGCTTACACCAACATGGATTAAATAAAACTCAGTTTAGTGCTAATCTAGGGTTAGTTGATCTGGGGTTATGTTTAATCACAGTTACATTGCACCACACAAATGTAAACCAGGATTAGTAAATCTTGGATTAAGCAGATAATCCCAGATTTCTGATTAATAATCAATCATTATCTGAATACACCCTGTTTAGCAAATGTAAACGTAAAAGCAAATGTAAACCAAAAAAAAAGAAGCATTCAGCATAAAAAAATGACATTATATTAATTTGTATTATTATATACAATTTCTCTGCTCAGAGGATGTTTTAAATTAATTAACAAAAGGTGACAAAACAACCCTTGACCTGATCTCTAGTTGAGCCGACCGGGTGGTCCTGCATTCGTTCTGAATATCAATTGACTGTACGAATAGCTTTGCTTTACTTTGCGTGAACTTTAAAACATTTATTGTAGTGCAAAAGTGTTTATAGGCTACCTAAAGTGGCAAATTCTAATATATGTATTTTATTGTCCTTGATTACAATATTTCAGGCAAAAAAACTACAAAGTTACAGAAAGTGTTAATTTATTGGAGATGATACATGTGGAATAAGCATTAATTTAAGACCACTAAAGTTTGTTCGTTATCGACACCTGTACATGCAGGGGTTAATTTGTAAACAGAAAAGGTACAGATTCTTGTAATTAAGGAAGAGGGGTAGGATTTCTTCTGCCATATTCCACTGCCCTTGATTTACAGTAGCTTCCATATATGCACTTCAAGTTCTCATCTGCTTGTGGGTTTCATGCCTTATTGTTGGTGTTGGTAGCTGCATGCTCACCTTTGCCCAGCCCTGTTTTAACATAATCTTCAGGTTTGATCAATACCAGTGGTGGGCCGACTAATCTGATGAACAGGAGCGACAAGCACTAGTGTTCTGGTGTTTCGCCATTTGGGTTGTGAAAACAAACTAGTCATTGTCTTACCCATTGATGTCGCATCATTATTATTATTATTATTACTTATTTCTTAGCAGACGCCCTTATCCAGGGCGACTTACAATCATTACAAGATATCACATTATACATTATTTCACATTATACAGATCACATTATTTTTACATACAATTACCCATTTATACAGTTGGGTTTTTACTGGAGCAATCTAGGTAAAGTACCTTGCTCAAGGGTACAACAGCAGTGTCCCCCACCGGGGATTGAACCCATGACCCTCCGGTCAAGAGTCCAGAGCCCAGAGCCCTAACCACTACTCCACACTGCTGCCCATAAATATATTGTTACAAAACACTTTGTCATTCAGTTCAAGGAATGGGAAACCTTCTTTTTTGTACATGTTATAAATAGCTTTTTTTCATGCGGTTCATTGCAAACTGTATAATTCTCACCTGTCAGACAAAAAGGTACAGGATGTAGGATCCTCTGCGATCGGCACTCCTGAACCCCTGCAGACATGGATATACTTTTAACATGCTGCATACTATTTTGTATTGTTTTAATAAAAAATTACATTTGTAATTGTACAACACGATATATAATTTTCATCTCTATTTCTTTTCGCCTTGACTCAAATATACAATATTCCATATCGCTGTAAAATTGAAATGGTTTTTGTCTGTGTGGCAAAGTGCCCCCCCCCCGTGTATGTTATATGTTACGTGTTGTGTGTAAATGTTGGTGTATAGTCCTTGGTACACGGGATATAAACGGGTCTGTGTTTCACGTGTGTGTAAATTGTATATTTGTATTAGGCACGGGGATGGCACATCACATCACGTGCAAGTAAAAAGTAATAATATGTGAGCACGGGAATTGCACTTTAATTAATTCCACGTGCAGTTGTACCGAGATTCCAATTGAATGATTGACTAGCATCGAATCTCGCACAACTGCATAAAAGCTGCATGTTTTCACTCACTGGTGGGTAGGTGTTCGGTGAGTGGAGAACGAGTGTGGAGAAGGAGAAAGTAAATAGCTCTGGTCTGACGCCACCCACTCCGGCCGTCTTTGTGACACGTGGTGTCCAGAAGAGGGATCAACAGCGCCTCCAGGACTCAGGCCAGAGCGGGAACCGCAGTTTTTTTGTGGGAAAAAAAAAAAATAAATAAATAAAAATAAAAATGGAAGGCTGGAGAGACGGCTGCAGGGACCTGGAGGAGCTCCTCGGCAGGTTGGAGGACCAAGGCTGGTGCCTTGCCTGCGGGGTGTATGGGCACACGGTGGCTGTCTGCCCCTTCCAGGAAGAGGAGGAGGAACCAGCCCAAATGAGGAAGGTGAGGAGAAGGAGGCAGAGAGGGGGAAAAGTGAGGAGGAAGCAGAGGGAGCCAAGGTGGTGCACCATGTGCATTGCCTATGGGCATGAGGACAAGGACTGCCCAGAGCAGGAGCCAGGGAGGAGGAGCCGAACGTCCTGCACCTGGGTGGGAGCCCGAACGCCCCACGCCTGAGTGGGAGGAGCCCAACGCCCTACACCTGAGTGGGAGGAGCCCAACGTCCCCACGCCTGAGTGGGAGGAGCCAACGCCCCACGCCTGAGTGGGGGAGCCAACGCCCTAAGCCCAAGAGGGGGAGTCGGTGCGTCCACAGCCCAAGAGGGAGGAGTGGGTGTGTCCACAGCCCAAAAGGGAGGAGTCGTGGTGTGTCCACAGCCCAAAAGGGAGGAGTCGGTGCGTCCACAGCCCAAAAGGGAGGGAGTGGTGCGTCCACAGCCCAAAGGGAGGAGTCAGTCGTCCACGGCCCAAAGAGGGAAGTCGGGCTTCCACAGCCCTAGGACCCAAGCTGCCAGCAGAGGAGAATGCCTGCTGGTTCCACCTCGACCAGCAGAAGAACAATGCCTGCTGTCCCCATCTACACCAGCAGAGGAACAAGGCCTGCTGTCCCAGTGTCCACCATCAGAGGAAGCATGCCTGTTGGTTCACCTGCTGCTGCCGCCCCAAGAGCCAGAAGGGAGGGTTACAGGGTCAACCCCCTGAATTTTTCTGTGGGGGAGAAGGGCAGGATGCTGGTGTCCCCAGCAGCCTTTTTATGCTGCTGAAGGAGCACGGCACACACCAGCCCAGCCGCCACAGCAGAGGGAGCCAGCACCGCCACAGCCTCCCTCTGAGTGGCCAGCATCCGCCCCATCGCCTCTGCCTCCACCACCACCAGGAGCAGAGGAGCAGGAGCTGCCTCTGCCTCCGCCACCTCCACCGCTTCCTCCACTAGGAGCAGAGGAGCAGGAGCTGCCTCTGCCTCCACCACCGCCAGGAGCAGAGGAGCAGGAGCTGCCTCTGCCTCCACCACCGCCAGGCAGAGGAGCAGGAGCTGCCTCTGCCTCCGCCACCTCCACCGGCAGGAGCAGGCAGCAGGGCTGCCTGCCTCCGCCATGTCCACCAGCAGAGGGTGAATGCCTGCTGGGTCCCTGTCCACCAGCAGAGGGTGAATGCCAGCTGGGTCCCTGTCCACCAGCAGAGGGTGAATGCCTGCTGGTCTCCCCTTCTGAGGCAGAGCCGCACCAGTCCCCTGCAAGAGAGGGAGGGCCGCACCAGTCCCCTGAAACAAGGGTAGACTACACGCCGCTCCCACCTCCGCCGCCAGAAGACTACACACCGCTCCCACCTCCACTGGCAGGAGCAGGCAGCAGGAGCTGCCTCTGCCTCCGCCACCTCCACCGGCAGGGAGCAGAGCAGCAGGAGCTGCCTCTGCCTCCGCCAACCCCACCAGCAGAGGATGAATGCCTGCTGGTATCACTCCCCACCAGCAGAGGATGAATGCCTGCTGGTAACACTTCCCCAACCAGCAGAGGATGAATGCCTGCTGGTATTATCCCCCGTCACGAGGAGAGGGCAGGGCTGCCTCTCCTTCACCAGAAAAACCAGGACTAGATGCTGGTGGGTCCTCAGCAGCCCTTGCATAGGCTGCTGAGGGAAGCAGGGAGGAAGAACCGCCCGGCCGCAGAGGTCGAGAAGCGGGCCAACACCCGCACCCCAGTTTGTCCTTACTCCCTGCCCGCCGCCCAAGGATGCCTGCCTAGCTTAGCCCAAGGATGCCTGCCTCGCCTTCGCCCAAGGATGCCCCTTCTTCCGCCCAAGGATGCCTGCCATGCTTGCCCAAGGATGATCGCCACGCCGCGCCCAAGGATGTCTGTCTGGCATCGCCTGGGGTTGCCAGCCGCTCCGCATCGCCTGGGGTTGCCAGCCGCTCCCGCACGCCTGGGGTTGCCAGCCGCTCCGCGACGCCTGGGGTTGCCAGCTCCGCATCGCCTGGGGCTGCCTGTTCCAAGTCGCCTGGGGCTGCCCTTGCTCCACACAGGGTGCAGGGTTGAGGGAGAATTAGACTCCCCGCTGCCGCCCCTATGGCCGGGGCTCCCCTCCCAAAGCCCGCCCCGAGGGCCCGCTGCTGCTGCCGTCATGCCCGGGGTCCGCTGCTGCTGCCGTCGCCTCCCGAGGGTCCGCTGCTGCTGCCGTCTCCCTCCCAGGGGTCCGCTGCTGCTGCCGTCTCCTCCCGGGGGCCGCTGCTGCTGCCGTCTCCTCCCGAGGGGCCGCTGCTGCCGTCTCTCCCAGGGCCGCTGCTGCTGTCTCTCTCCCGAGGGGCGCTTCTGCTGCCGCGCCCTGGGGTCGCCAGGGATCCTGCTTCGCCTGGGGTCGTCGAGGGTCCCTGCGTCGCCAAGTCGCCGGGGCCTCTGCTTTGCCTCGGTTGCTACACTGTGGCGGAGCTCCATGAAGGGCTGCATAATAAAAGAGGGGAGGTCAGGAGACCAGCTTCCCAGCCGCATTTCCGTGGCAGGAAACACGGTGGCCGGAGCCCCACGGAGGGGAGCTGGCGGCCACAAAGAAGGGGGAGGTCAGGAGACCAACTCCCCGCAGCAGTTTCGCTGCTGGAAATTGGGTGGCCGGAGCCCCACGGAGGGAACTGCCGCCATGAAGAAGGGGGGGAGGTCAGGAGACCAGCTCCCCAGCTGCTCTTTTCGTGGCAGGAGATAGTGTGGCTGAAGCCCGGAAGAGGGAGCTGCCAGCCATGAAGAATTGGGGGTGCCAGACATTCCACCATGGCCACCCCAGAAACAACTTGCTTCCCCCTCTTCCGGGACTTTGGGACTGAGGGGGAGGTAAATATTGAGGCATGTGTGCGTTACTGGGGGGGGTATATGTGGCAAAGTGCCCCGTGTATGTTATATGTTACGTGTTGTGTGTAAATGTTGGTGTATAGTCCTTGGTACACGGGATATAAACGGGTCTGTGTTTCACGTGTGTGTAAATTGTATATTTGTATTAGGCACGGGATGGCACATCACATCAAGTAAAAAAAATAATAATATGTGAGCACGGGGAATTGCACTTTAATTAATTCACGTGCAGTTGTACCGAGATTCCAATTGAATGATTGACTAGCAATCGAATCTCGGTACAACTGCATAAAAGCTGCATGTTTTCACTCACTGGTGGGTAGGTGTTCGGTGAGTGGAGAACAAGTGTGGAGAAGGAGAAAGTAAATAGCTCTGGTCTGACGCCACCCACTCCGGCCGTCTTTGTGACAGTCTGTCACTAATTTTTATTTGTGGAACTCTTTCCTGTGACTCAATCCAGCTGAGGAATGCTGCCATTGTGTCCAAGCATTGTAAACCACCTCCAAGGAAGGTTTAAATTTAATCCACCTTTCAGATTTAAACCTAGATTAAAATTAGTGGTGTAAAATGTTAATATTACCACATTCCGGCGCCTCCTCAAGACTCACCTCTTCAAACAGCACCTGTAGAACTCCTCTGTTTGTATCCTGGGACACTATCACCCTTCATTTAAATGTGCTTTATTTTGCTCTTATCTGCCCCCTATTTTACTGCATTTAATCCTGTACTTCAGAATACTGTAATCTGCCAAGTGTTTAACCTGTAGTACTTTGTATTTAATCACATCCTGATGTAACTATCACTATTTAATCATATCCTGATGTTACTATCACTATTATCTGCTGTATTATTGAATTGTGGTTTGTCACACTTGTACTTTGCTTGAACAAAAGTTATTGTATTTCTTGCTCTTATTGTATTACTTGTATTGTAACACTTGAAATGTATTTGCTTACGATTGTAAGTCGCCCTGGATAAGGGTGTCTGCTAAGAAATAAATAATAATAATAATAATAATATAATTTAATCTTGGATTAAGAAATGTTTAACCTTGGATTAATTTTAAACAAGGTTTACATATAAAACCTGGTTTAAAGTTGTGTGCAACATGATTAAAATATAATCCTTAATTTATCCATGTTAGAGCAAATCGACCCATAATTTATTTTTTATTTTAAAATAAGACATTTCTAAGATAGTTCAGCTTCAAATCTCCAGCTCTGTTCATTGCACATAACAGTCAGTTTGCTCTTCGCAACCAATTATGTTCAGAATGTCATTCTTGTGTGTTGCCACCTGCTGGTGACTTCCTTTCTACTTCATTTTCTAATGCTGAAATTGAACTGATGTCAGAACAAACTAGTGTCAAAAATGATGATATCTTACTTATATTATATACATTTTTGTGTTTGTTTTATTTGAAACATCAATCATTCATTCTAATTTACATTCTAAAGTTGACGTTGGATTTCTGCTCCTACCATGAATATGTTTTTCTAAGCATAAACTTTTTTTTTTTTTTTTAATACTGTATTTCACCAAGAAAATATACTGGTGAAATTGGATATTTTGTATCCTGGATATTTATCCATGGATTCATTTAAATAAGGATTACAACTTAAACCTGGTTTAAACTTTGCTGCAACATGAATAGAATATAATCTTGATGTAGTGTAATCTTGGTTAGTGATTGATCCAGATTTGTGCAATTGTTATTATTAAAACCGATATTGTGCCTGTCAGTCCGTGAGAAGACAGACCTCTCTCTGGCAAAGCAGACCTGCTCTGTGGTTTGCTGGTTTTCAGAAAGATCTTTAATTCACTGTCACATTCTCTCCCGCTGAAGGTGATGGCAAGAATGGGATGCAAGATCTGATTGAGTTCTTTTTTAACCCTGTCATATACCTTCATTAATAAAAATCCTAAAATAATATACAATGAACTCTGCATTTCTGAATGTTAACTGCAATGCATTTCTGAATGTTAACTGCAATGCATTTCTGAATGTTAACTGCAATGCATTTCTGAATGTTAACTGCAATGCATTTCTGAGTGTTAACTGCAATGCATTTGTGAATATTCACAGCAATGCATTTCTGAGTGTTAACTGCAATGCATTTCTGAATGTTCACTGCAATGCATTTCCACATATTGCTAATAACCTTGCTTAGTATTTGAACCCAGAGCAGACAGAGCTTGCAGAGCTGTGAAAGTCACAGCACAGTTTAAAACTAGCTTCTTATTTGTTTATTGTCATTTTCAATTATAGTCCACTCTTACCACATCCCTTGTGACATGCTGCTGCTTAACAAATATTTTTAGAGAGAAAAACTCGCCACTTGTTCACCTTGCCAACAATGGTGGAAAACAAATGAATTCAAAGAAGCACGTTAGCATTGGAGCTGCAGCAATTGGAAGTAGAATCATGTTTAATAAGAAGTGTTAACTTGCTGTTATTGTTGCTACCCTTGAGTTTGATTTTGAGGTTTATTGACTCTGATCCCTACTACTATATGTTTAACACAGTTACTCTCGATATTATTACATCGATCTCAATGCAGACCACACACTTCTGACTGTCAACATATGAGGACTGCCCAGTTATTTTTTATTGGAACCCTGATTATGGAATTAAGCTCCCTCCTCCACACACATCCATTCACATTTTAATGTGAATTTGTAAGCAATCAGTTTTACAGTAATACAGTAGTCCTGTCAATGACCCACAGAACTATGGTTGTGAAAAGTCTACAGCATTTAAAAAGCAACAAAGGCACTCTGCATTTCTGAATGTTAACTGCAATTGCATTTCTACATATTGCTAATAACCTTGCTTAGTGTTTTGAAGCAACAAAGGCATTACATTATTTTAGACATTGTGAGGTACAGACCAGGATTACAATTTAAACCTGGTTTGAACTTTGGTGGAATATGAATAGAATATAAATCTTGATGTAGTGTAATCTTGGTTAGTGATTGATCCAGATTTGTGCAATCGTTATTATTAAAACCGATATTGTGCCTGTCAGTCTGTGAGAAGACAGACCTCTCTCTGGCAAAGCAGAGCTGCTCTGTGGTTTGCTGGTTTTCAGAATGATCTTTAATTCACTGTCACGTTCTCTCCAGATAAACGTGATGGCAATAATGGGGCAGAAGATGCACAACATCAGGGTGAGTTCATTTTTAATGCTGTCATATACTTTCATTAATTAAAATCCTAAATAATATGCAATGAACTCTGCATTTCTGAATGTTAACTGCAATACATTTCTACATATTGCTAATAACCTTGCTTAGTGTTTTGAAGTAACAAAGGCATTACATTATTTTAGACATTGTGAGGTACATTTGCAAAGGCAACTCAGGGGTACAGACAGGGTTAACTCATGCTTTTAGATGTTTAGATCAAATAACTGCACCTTAAGCACTGCTATTGTAAGGGAATGCATGATAGTTTAGGCAGGCCTCTTGTGATTTTCATTGCATTTCCATGTCTACAGTGACATCCATGTGTTACACCTGCTCTTATCTGCTGTAGCTCAGATCTAAAACACAGTCAGTTTCCTCATGTAGGATCACAGCAGCAATTGTTTTTTACCTGCTAATGTTGGTAGTTGGAGTTGTGTTCTGTTGTTAACTTAGGATACATTAAACTACCTATCAAATACTTATTTTTTATTGGAACCCTGATTATGGGATTAAGCTCCCTCCTCCACACACATCCATTCACATTTTAATGTGAATTTGTAAGCAATCAGTTTTACAGTAATACAGTAATCCTGTCAATGACCCACAGAACTATGGTTGTGAAAAGTCTACAGCATTTAAAAAGCAACAAAGGTATTACATTGTTTATACACTGTGAGGTACATTTTTTAAAGGCGACAGGGGTACAGACAGGGTTAACTCTTGATTTTAAATGATTAGATGGGAGACTAGGGTATGACTGGTTTGCAAAAGGATAAAACGACTGCACCTTAAACACTGATATTGTAAGCAGCAATTGTTTTTTACATGCTAATGTTAGTAGTTGGAGTTGTGTTCTGTTGTTAACATAGGATACATTAAACTACCTATCAAATAGAAAATGTATTTAGTATGATAAACATTAGAGTGATAACATGAAATATGTAATTATAATTATAATTAATTATAACATGATGATCACGCGTCACTCAGGGATTGGTTTACGTATCCTAACGGGTCCTTGCACCTTGAAGTTGATGTTAATTAACTTTGATGCACAGGGGAGAGGTCTATTGTCTTACCTTGGTTTAGAACAGGGCTTCTATTTCAAGTTAGCTATAGCATTTGAGAAGTAACTTGAACTGCAACTGCTTAAGAGCTGAAAACAAGTAAAAAGGTCTAATTAAGCAAATTATCAGTTCAATCAAGGGTCTAGTTAAGTAACTGAGAGCTTGGTTGGAATGAAATCCAGCAGACACAGGGGGTCCACAGGACGGAGTTTGAGAAGCCCTGGTCTACAATGATCCTGCAATCATATTGTTCTGTTTAATTTATGATGTCATAATATGAGGTAGTGTTTAGTATATTAACATAATGAAATTACATATTGTATAGTATTGATACACATGATGCCACTGAAAGGTAGCAGCGTGTTCTGGTGTGATAGATACAAAGATCCTAACAGTACAGGATCAGGGTCATGCATACACTTGTGAAATGTTCTTGTAACTTAGACACAATATAAATGTAGACTTATCAGGATGCTGTGTTATTGTCTATTGCAAAACCCTTTTTATTGGCTAGTCTACATTTCTTACTTGATTGTATTTAAAAATCCATACAAATAGTGGACTACCGATTGACTCACCTGGTCAGTGCATGGTCGCATGGTGTGCAGGGTGAGTCATACAGTCAGGGGGTGCAGGTTTGTATCCTGGCTGTGTGAAGTTGCCGGTCTTCGCAGAGGGAGTGTCACATTGGCTCTGGCGCTCCCTTCAGGGACGGTTTCTCCTCATCACCCTACAGTGCACCACCTGCTATGGTGCAGTTCCAAAAACAACCTTTGTTTATTTATACAGGTTCCTCCCGCTACCAACAATGGTACTGGGGGATGACAGACGGTGTTTTCAGCCCCAAACCAAAAACATAAAACAATAAATACAGTGTCCAATCCAGCAGTGCACACACGGGTTGAGGTAGTGGGGAGTGCAGGTGACTGTGCTGTGGCAGTGTAGCTGCTCCAGGGATCATGCTGGCTCAGTTGCTTCAGCACCCGGATTTGTAGAGATCTGCCAATACACAAAACAAACACACAAACAGCGCTCTGGCTTGTTTACTCACCTAGCTGCATCCCCTTTGTACTGCTAAACTCCTACCTGTGATCAGTGCAGCACCACGCTCTAGCCAATACAGCTGATCACAACAGAGTCGTTCAGCAGTCTTACAGCTATGCCCTTTCCTCAAGATGGCGGACTTCCAGTTCTGTTGTACCATCGAGTTGGCCCATCCCTGTGAAGATGTACCACCAACCTTACTTTGCGCCCTTCCTGGTCGGGAGGCAGATTTGTAGCTCAGATTCTTTCTCTCCTGTTCACACCTGACAATAACCCCGTCCCCCCTTTTATTTTGTAAATATAGAGAATTCCATTGCCTAGGTGCGTGGCTAAGTTTATCCACTGTGGGATGTTTGTTTATCAAACCTTTAGTCTAAAGAATCACTGGACTTACTTAATATCTTGTTTTACAATCCTCTGGAGGCACTTGATTTGTTTGTGGCAATTGACCAATTGTGATTAACTTTAGCAATAAAAAAAAGAGGTTCACGTTTTCTGTTCCATAATGGTGACTTCACCAATCTTCTTCATGGTCTTCAGCTGCAGTCTCACCCACTTCTCATGAAGATCCTTCAACTTCACATAAAGCTCTCTGGACGTCTCTCCTTGGAGAATATCCATAGCATGAAACCACCATCGATACGTCTCTGGGCTGATCTCATACTTTGTTAAAATTGCTTCTTTACTTTTCCACAGTCCAAAGTGTCATCCTTCAGCACAGCCATGTAAGCAGTTACGGCTTTCCGTAACTGTTAATAATGGCACTAATCGTATTCTCCTGTCTTTCTCTGGTCATCTGTAAGCAGCTGCCATCCTTTCAAAAGTGGTTAAAACTGCCTGATGTCCTCTTCAGGGTCCTATTGTAAGTGAGATTCTCTCCATTCCCCTTAATGCTCACGGGTACAGGATGACCCTGGGGCTGATCCAGCCTGACTATCTTCACATCCTTCCTCCTCTCGCAATGCACGACCATGGCCCACTTCACTTTGAAGCTTGGTGAACTGATGCGGCATGGCTTTCCGACTCTGGTCTTGGCAGGCCGCTTCTTTCTCTAGGCTCTCCTCCTGCACCCTCTGGACATCTAGGAAAACCTTAAACATTACAGCCTGCTCAGCAACCCTAGAATCATGATCGTGGGGCGGTTGTGCAACAGGGACTTCATCAGTGCACGTGGCTGCAACAGCGCCCTCCTCCCCTCCCCTCCCTCTGTACTCTATTTTGGGCAATGCCATCACATTTTCCAGTTCTCTGTTGTACTTAACCGGTTTCTGGTATTTGCAACTCTTCCAAGATATTGACCTTGCTTGTCTTCGTAAGCCTTCTGCTAGCCACAAGCACTTGTAACACCACTTGTGAGGTTGCCCAATAGTTGCTGTACTGGTAGACAGAAAGCATGGCAGGAAGTCCAAGATGGAGGGTGCAAAAACTGAATGTTTATTATGAACAGCGAAAAAACTAACAAAAGTATTAGCGTGAGAAAATAAATAGAACTATTAACAATGTCCAGAAATTATTTGTATTCATAATAACAGGGTCTTAATAGGCTTCAACATAGGCTCTAGCCTCAGGTAAAGCAAACACCTAAAAAACTCCCCTGCTTCCTGGCTGAGTTTATATATAGCTGGCTATCTTCAGCCCCTCCTCTAAGCTCATCCAAGTGAGAAGTACAAAAACATACATGTATAACTATTTATAAATATTTCCAAAACACGTAATTTCCAAACTTTACATGAAATTATATAAAATACATTTTAATGGCCATTTAATGCTACTTGTTTTCTTTAAGTTTTTTAATAATATTATATAACATTTTTCTCTTCCCCTAGTACTAAACTTTAACCCCCCACCCCTTATTGGGAGTAGTGAGCTCGCTCTCGCTAGCTCCATATAAATGTATGCACTCTGGGTGTGTGTGTCTAATCACATGCCCGCACCTGTGCACGCTCAGCGCATTCCACACTGTGGCTCAAACAAGTCTCTAAACAAACAATTCTTGCTCTAATTCTTTTATTTTTTAATTTTTTTCATAGGTCTCCCAGCAACAACAACTCCAACTCCTCCTCCTACCAGTAAGTACACTGTTTTATAAACAAGTAGTTAGAACAGTAGTGTCCCTTTCAATCCTTGTAGCCACTGTTCAGTCCCTTTTAAACAGTGCAATCCCTGGTAGACCATGATGAAACGGCAATGTTAGCGTTCATGGTTTTAGTGAGGGTAGAAATCAACAGTTTCCACCCACATTCCCTGAGATTATGCTCCTTGGGGTGCTTGTTTTTGTTCACAAAAAATTATATTTCTAGTTTCCTGGGTCAATTATTTAATTAAAGGTAACACAATTGCAATATATTGTACTGTTAAATGGCTCCTGTGTTATTGTCACACGGCTGGCTGAGTGGTGACGTCAGAACCAGAAGATAAATAACACAAACAGGACAGATGAGATGAAATGATGAAGGCGTTTGCTTGCGCCGGTTTATTGTAAAATAAAAGGTTTGATCAAAACAAAACACAGAGCACGGCACTTACGCCAAAATAAACAGACAAACAAAACCAACAGACACTAACAAACAGGGACGAACACTAAACAAACAAGTACCGTGCTGGTCCTCCAGCACCACGTAGCAATTGCTTACTTTCTCGTTTTACTTTCTCTTTTCTCCTCAGTCCCGTTCTTTCGCCCTGAACACACAACCCCGAGTGAGTAAAACGTGCATCTATATATACTGTTGTGCTGGGATTCAATTACTAATTCATTATTCACTTGAATCCCAGCACGTGAATTAATTATGTGCAACCTCGTGCTCACATATTAAATACTTTAAATGCACGTGAAGTGAAGTGCAATCCCGTGCCTAAATACAATTATACATTTTAAATAACTCGTGCTGCACACACCCATTTATATCCCGTGCAGTCATATCTATACACCAACATTAACACACCACATGCAACATACAACATATAACACACAAATGCACACAGGGGCGGGGCACATTGCCACAGTTATTTACCCTAATTTGATTAAACCAAAATGGGTAATCACTAACCCCCTTTTATCCATCAATATATTTCACCCCTGAGTAAAGCATTAACCACGCTGGACAATCCGGCAGCTGGGGGTGTCTCTACGGAGAGCAGCGCTGCCCTGAATTTTGAAGTTTTCAACTCGTCGGATACTGTAAATGGAATAATAAACAGTGAAGCACAATCTTTCTGCCTTTCTAGTTCAGAAAATATCGTCATCTCCAGCATTTTGAAATTTAATAAAAGTATTAAAGTCAAACATACACATCTAAGTATAGTATAGTAAATGAAGAAGACATACCATGTGCAGTTTATTTTTCTTTTTTGATTTAAAAGCCCAGCCAGTCAAAATGTCAGTAATGATGCGTGAAATGGGCCTTTGCCATGGGTCTGTGAAATCAAGTTTTTCTAGTGCCACCCTTTTTCAAACTGCATTTTCAGAGCCTTTCTCGACTTTGATTCATGTTTGTATCAGGAATGAAAAGTAGTCAAAGCTTTCTGCTAGTGCAGGCCTTAGTACGTAGAGGACATACAGAAAGATGAAAAAAACACATTTCTTCCCTTTTCTTGAAGATCTCAAAACCTAAACCAATCAGGGTCGACGTAAGATTTACATTATTTGCTTTTGAAGGTGTCCATAATGTATCATCATTTAAACTAAGAGCCTATCATGGATGGCATTTTAGATATTTGGGCGGAAATATAATCCGTGCATGGAAAATTTGCATGTACGCCATTTTGAAACAGTGCTTCACCCAGTGATGCCTCTATGATACAGTTTTTTTTATAACATCAAAAATATATTAAAAAATTATTGCAGCACAGGGATAATGTTTTATTAATAGACTAATACATCACATTTTAAACAAGGCTTTAATAGTTGTGTTTTGATGTACAGTAAACAAACCCAGGACTTTAAAAGTGACACATATGCATATATCTGCAATGAGAACTGGCATATATCTGCAGTGAGGACTGGCAGAACTGCTGTGCCCTCCATGCCACCCTTTTGCCAGTCTGCCCACAGTGAGAGGTGTGTTTTGGGAGGCTTGTTTGCACACCTAAACTTTAACCTTTCAACTTAAAACCACCATCTAACTTTGTTATTGGTAAAGTGTTGATCTGTTTGTGTGTATATATTGTAAAATAGCGGGTTATGAGAAACAGCAGGGGGGTTAAAACCTCCTGAGAGAGAATGTACTTTTTGTTTAATTGTTTGTTTAATTGCTTTATTGTTATTGTCTTCCGCACCTGGGCGTTGGAAATTAAGCCCAGGTGCGGGAGTTTAAAAGGAGAACAAGCAGTCTGCTCGGGCTGCTGAATGGAAGGAGGCAGAAAGGAGTGCTCTGCTTCCCGGCAGTCCCGAGAGAAAGGTACAGTGCAAACCTGTGTGGTGAAGTTTTTGTGGAACAGGAAACGGCTTAGCGGGTCCTGTGATAGTTAGGTTCCTGCGTGTGTAGTTAATGCTCAGAAGAGCTAGGTGTTTATTTTGTGTACTTGGTTTTATTTACTTTTTTGTGATTATTAAAAAATAGCGTGAGCGCTGGAAAAAATCCATTCTCGTGTCTGGGTCGATTCTTAAAGGGGCAACGAACTCAAGTGAGTGAGTATCTTTCACATATGGTGGCAGAGTGTGGGCCCTAAGACCCAGAAAATGGACTTATTACAGATGTTGAACAGATCACTAGAAATGCCGTTGCTCAGAGAGAGCAACTTGGAGATGGATGGAGAGAGATGGGGTTGGCCCCAGTGAAGAGAAGGGAGCCAACAGAATTGCAGCTGCTGCTCCAAGAATGGGAGCAGGCTAGCGGAGCTCCGCAGCCTCCCGAGCCAGAGGGGGAGGAGCCGCTGCCAGAACCCAGAGAGGAGGAGCTGCTGCCAGAACCCAGAGAGGAGGAGCTGCCGCTGCCAGAGCCCAGAGGGGAGGAGCCGCCCGAGCCCAGAGGGGAGGAGCCGCTGCCAGAGCCCAGAGGGGAGGGAGCCGCTGCCGGAGCCCAGAGGGGAGGAGCGCGCTGCGGAGCCCAGAGGGGAGGAGCCGCCGCCTGGAGCCCAGAGGGGAGGAGCCGCCTCCGGAGCCCAGAGGGGAGGAGCCGCGCGCCGGAGCCCAGAGGGGAGGAGCCGCCCGGAGCCCAGAGGGAGGAGCCGCCCGGGAGCCCAGGGGAGGTGAAAAGTATACCTCCACCACAGCCCCGACCACCGCCCCTACGGTCCAGTCCGCACCGCCGCGCCCAGTTCCCCCTTGCTCCAGGACACCGGCCGGTCTTCCCGGACCTTCCTGCGCTGGACCTTGAGCCCAGGAGTGTGCAGCACTGGCCACAGCTTTTCCCTGGTTCCCTGCTCCGCTCTTCCAGAGCACCCAGACGCCGCTGGGCTGCTGCCAGACGCCGCTGTCGCCCCTGTTCGCTGCTTCGCTTCCCTGGGTGATCGGACATCACCGCGCCGGTTCCCAGGGAAGATCTCTGCCACTGCTGCATCCTCCAGTGCCACGGTTCACGCCCGTCGCCCCTGTCGAACGTTGGATCCCTTGTCGCCGGCGCGGGTCCTTACCTGGCTGAGCGGGGCGTGGATGATCCATCCACCCTCAAGCCTGCCCGTGGAAGAGGGCAAGAAAAGACATTTATGGACTTGAGGGTGGGTGGTTATGTTTAGGGGGAGGAGGTGGCTGTCTCGTGGCCTGTGTCTTGTAAAGACAAGGGGGGATGTAAAAATAGCGGGTTATGAGAAACAGCAGGAGGGGGGGTTAAAACCTCCCAAGTAGAGAATGTACTTTTGTTTAATTGTTTGTTTAATTGCTTTATTGTTGTTGTCTTCGCACCTGGGCTATTAGAAATTAAGCCCAGGTGCGGGAGTTTAAAAGGAGAACAAGCAGTCTGCTCGGGGCTGCTGAATGGAAGGAGGCAGAAAGGAGTGCTCTGCTTCCCGGCAGTCCCGAGAGAAAGGTACAGTGCAAACCTGTGTGGTGAAGTTTTTGTGGAACAGGGAAACGGCTTAGCCGTCCTGTGATAGTTAGGTTCCTGCGTGTGTAGTTAATGCTCAGAAGAGCTAGGTGTTTATTTTGTGTACTTGGTTTTATTTACTTTTGTGATTATTAAAAAAATAGCGCGTGAGCGCTGGAAAAAAAATCCATTTCTCGTGTCTGGGTCGATTCTTAAAGGGGCAACGAACTCAAGTGAGTGAGTATCTTTTACAATATATATATATATATATAGTTATGAATGCTCAAAGTCAGGAGAGGGCATAACTTAAACCAAGATGGCCACCAGGCCAAAAAAAAGATGAATTTGGTGCGTTAAAACTAAATTTGACATGATTAAAGCACACATTTTTGGGGCATTTTGATTTCAGAAATGTTTAAGTTAGTTAAAACGAAAGGTAATAAATCTGTTTAGGATTTTGTTTGTTGAAATCTAGAATTCGTCCAACCAAGCGACTCTTAATTGTGATCAGGGTCCCTAAATGTTCTAACCATGAAAATAATGTCCTACAGTCATTCTTCAGTCTCTGTTTCTACAGAGCTGCCCCAGACTACACTCACCCTGGATCCTCCATTCCCAGAGATATTCACCGGGGAGACAGTCTCTCTGAGGTGTGGGGTTGAGGGGGGTTCTGCTGGCTGGAAATATCTCTGGTACAAAGACAGTGAGGACACTCCAGTGCTCCAGACTGCTGACCGCAGTATAACTGGTGACAGCTACACCATCACTGCAGCTGCTGTATCTGACCAGGGCCAGTACTGGTGTCGAGGACAAAAAGGAGGTCAGCCACTCTACTCTCAGCACAGCGATCCTGTGATATTAAACATAACTGGTGAGTTTCTTACATTCCCAACCATTCCGATACAGTCCCTATTGATTTAGACAGTGTTTTGATTAAATAAGTCTTTTATTCATAAAAAGTTGACTGTTACAAGTGAATTAATTGATTTCATCTGGTTCAACCACAGATTAAATGTTTTTTTGTTTATGACTGTAAGTCGCCCTGGATAAGGGTGTCTGCTAAGAAAAAAAATAATAATAATAATTAATTCAGGTATATTTCAAATAAAACCCAACAGGGTTAAAAGCACAGTAGAACATTATATTAATAATCATGTTGAGAGAATGGCTTCACATTTATTTTCTGTGGCAAAAGTTTGTTACACAAAACTTATATAATTAACGAGTCCAAAGATGGATTTATACCACTTGTGGTGTGTTTAAAGGCCCTTGGCTGACGCCTCGGGCCTTATCACCACCCCAGGTGTGGTATATATGATGGGAACCGCACGGTCCGTCGTGGTTTATACCTTACATATACAATAACTTTGGAAAGTTCAAACACTCCAAAAAAATAGGGTTTTATGGCCTGAGGGTTTTATAGTTGTGTAATCAAGAGAGTGGAGTACATGTTGTTTGCTGGTTTTTCTATTTATTTATTTATTTATTTATTTATTTATTTATTTATTTCGCTTCACTTCATTTTGAATGGAATCCTTTGACTGTAGTCGTGCATTTGCATTTGTTGGGACATGGCAGAAGTTGGTGAAGTGAGCCATTAAGTACTTGACTACTATTAAAAGTCCATCCTCTGGAAGTAATGCAAAAAGATGTGGCTCTGCCTAATCACAAGTTAACACAAATGTTCTTAACAGTTCAGAATGAACTGTGTTCTTGTAGTGGTACTAAAAGAAAATTACTACAGCACATAAGAACATAAGAAAGTTTACAAACAAAGATGAGGCCATTCATCCCATCTTGCTCGTTTGGTTGTTAGTAGCTTATTGATCCCAGAATCTCATCAAGCAGCTTCTTGAAGGATCCCAGGGTGTCAGCTTCAACAACATTACTGAGGAGTTGGTTCCAGACCCTCACAATTCTCTGTGTATTCTCTGTGCCTTTTAAACCCGGGATAATTCTGGTCGCTCTTCTTTGCACTCTTTCTAGAGCAGCAATATCCTTTTTGTAACGAGGTGACCAGAACTGAAAACAACATTCTAGATGAGGTCTTACTAATGCATTGTAAAGTTTTAACATTACTTCCCTTGATTTAAATTCAACACTTTTCACAATATATCTTGTTGACCTTTTTTATAGCTTCCCCACTACCTCTGTGTAACACTGTTATTGGGAGACAACCACATTTGCTAATTACAGTGACATGCATATGTTACTGAGGAACCAACTGCTATGAGAATTGTAGACATTGGTAAAAAAAAAATAGGGAAACATCCAACCACATCCAACCGCATCCTGGAAAAAAGATGCAAAGGTCTAGACCATGTAAGTGAGTCAATATATATATATATATATATATATATATATATATATATATATATATATATATATATATATATATATATAATAAAAAGCCTATAGGGAAATCTGAAAAGCTATTGTTTTTTTTTTTTACTATGAAACATTTAGTAATGGACATAGCATGGACCAAAAAGCTCCAGTGAAATAAGGAATCAGATTCAAAAACAGATACAATTGTTGATCGCAATGTTATAGTTTTGAGAAAACTAGGCAGGGATGATGCTCAGGAAATATTGTTTTGTCATAAATTAATTAAAGAACAAATTCAGGGAAGATTTTGTAATTTCAGATGACAGCAGGGTTAAAAAAATTTAAATGACTCTGCGTTCCGGAATGTAATGCGCATGCCCGTTTGTGACTTTTCCTAAATATATGCATTAGATATAATGACGGCGTTTGAGCCGCATATTCACAAGAAATTGACAATTATAGGCACGTTTACCTAGAAGCGCCCAAACCGGTCATGTTAACCGGTTATTTCAATACATATTTATTTATCAAATGTAGCCTATAATCCGGTAAATCCTCAGGGAAAGTGGGGAAGCGTGTATTGTGTGTGGACTGTACAGGTTAGAAAGCTGCAATCAAGTAGACAAGCCATACTGCATGTGTGCTGTCATTTAAGTGAAATAAAAACTGTTTGCAAACATCATCCTTTTTATATAAATCTAAAATTATAAATTTGACCAATCTACTTATCAAATCCACGAGTAACATTTCACATTTGGATACTGCACTTTCAGCTGCAGTTTTGAGTGCTCTTTAATTTTTGATGTGTAAAGTACACTAAAACAACATGCCCAACAAAATATCATGACGTCTTCTAGCCAAGAAGCAGCTTTATTTTATACCACTCTGCATTTACGAGTGTACGTCTTCCAAACATTTAATTTGTTGCAGATACCTATTCAGACCGTTGGTGTGGTGGTCCGTCTTACTTTAATACACACAATCTCGATTTCATTATCGATTAATATATGTTATGTAATGTTGTTGAAGCCGACACCCTGGGATCCTTCAGGAAGCTGCTTGATGAGATTCTGGGATCAATAAGCTACTAACAACCAAACGAGCAAGATGGGCTGAATGGCCTCCTCTCGTTTGTAAACTTTCTTATGTTCTTATGTTCTTATGTTCTAATAGTAGCCTACTCACTTTAAGAAAAGCCTCCAGTAAAACTTTAAAAGACGATGCTGCACTGTCCTGCGGCGTGTCTTAGTTTTCTTCGGTGGAATGCAAAGAGGGACAGGCTATTGATTAGCCTATCAGACACTAACTCTTAGATGTTGTATTTTTTTTATTCAATTTCTTATGATCGAGTAAACTCACATGAGGAAACACGTCCACTTTGTCAGTCAGAAAGTGAAAATGTGGCAATGTTACATTGGTAACCAGAAATCAGTATTTTGTAGATGGATTATTGTGAAGAGTCTGAAATTGGATTAATTTGCTTCCCGAAGCAGATTTTTATTTGTTGGTTTGTCTAGAAACGGCAGCAGAGCTCTTTGTTGCTGCTTGAGTTGAAGTTCTTTATATTTTTTATTTTCCTTTTACAATGGCCCGACTCGTACTTGCGAGGGGCTGACATAATACTTGCGAGACTGTTTCGACTCTGAAGACGTCATACAATTTGTGACGCGCATGGGGCCCCCTTAGGTGTGAGGCCCTAGGCAGCCGCCTTGCCCTAAGACCGGCCCTGGCTGTATGCGGATAAGAAGCTGGAATGTGAATAAGAAGCTGGAATGCGAATAAGAAGCTGGAATGCGAATAAGAAGCTGGAATGCGAATAAGAAGCTGGAATGCGAATAAGAAGCTGGCCGAATAAGAATCTGGCGAATAAAAAGCCAACTTCAGCAACGTCCCATATCGTGAAATTATTTACTTTTTGGTGGCTTGCGGACTTTGTCAGCCCGCGGAACAGCTTTCAGCACACTTACCTTACCTTTGTGAATCATACATAAAAATAACATGAAAACAGCAATAACTTATTGGGCAGAAGAATGACATAAAGAAAGGCACCACCACCAGTCCAAACGATTGCGCTTCAGTTACCTTTACGAAACAGACCTAATGTTAACATGGATTAAAAAAAGACAAATAGCTGTATGTAAAAAAAAAAAAGCAGTTATTTGCATACGGATCCGAATACAGACTACTGCAAGTGCTTTATTTGGAGCGAACTGGAAAGCAAAGCATTAGAAGAGTCCTCTACTTAGATAGACTTTGGTCTTGAAAACATGATGCCTAATACAGATAAACATGTATAAAAACAGAAAAATGAGTAAGACACAGAAATATGGAAGGTTCTTAAATGAGCCATTGAAATGTTTACCACAAACCTTAAGGTTCAAAAATGAACTTGTCCATTAAAATATGCTTCATGGGTTGCCCACAGCAGAACACAATGAGCGGAAGCTCTGCCCATAGAACTGGAGTACCCACAGAGATGTTTATAATACCTGTATTTTACACTTTCAAAGATGTGTATTGTGTTTTTGTAGACAGTATTAGTCAGGAATCTTTTCAAAAAAGGGAAGTTATTTATTCAACACGTTTTGGATGAATGTCACTCATTTAGAAAATAAATAATCGAGGTGTTAAACTGCATGTCTTGTCCTGGTGTCTAAAGCGCTGTGCTCCTAATTGCAGGTTGTAACATTTCATGGTTTCTGGAGTTATTTGTACAAAATAGACATTTATACATGTTTCAGATCATAAAATACAGACTACTTGTAGCAAAAAAAGTGCAATGCTAAAAGTGAAATGCCATTAAGCCCTTTAAGTGTTACATTTGAAATGGGTAATACTTTTCTGTGGATTTACAGCACAAACTGGATTAGTGAATCAACAATACTACCTCACACCCCGTCTCTTCAAAACAACACAGCGACGTTTAGAAGATTCATAAATCAATAAAAAACAGATCAAAGGGCGACGTCACAGAAATGTCTGAATTTACTGTCGGTCCGGATGGTAGCTGACATTAGATTGCCATTATTATTATTATTATTATTATTATTATTATTATTATTATTAGAACGATTACTTAAATTGCATATTGTGCGCAGGATTTTAAAACTTACTTAACTTGCATTGCAAAAAACAACGGGGAGCTGTCTTCAGCACCACAAGTGAGGATTATAATTGTTTTTGTCTGGAAGCATAAAGATTTATTTAGGACCACAAACACACTGACAGAGTTCCCCTATTTATACTGCTTCTCCGTCCTTCTTTCCTTCTCATCGGTGTGAGTGCTGTCTGCCCCAGGGCCGGCGCCAGGTTTTTGTGGGCCCCGGGCAATGGACCTCCAGTCCATTTGTAATAAATCTGTACAGTAGGCCTATACAGTAGAAAAATGTACTTATTGCAGTTTTTTTTGTAGTCTCCTTCTGTTTTTGACATCCAGATATGAGTTATTTTTATTTCGGTTCGGCAGATTTCATTTTTGATGGTTTAAAATTGTATAATTATAATACAGTAGTCTCCTGCTAAGAGAACACCCCTTAAGAAGCAAGCAAAGTGTTCTCTTAGCCAAAGTGTTCTTCAAGACAGAGCTGACTGTCAGACAATATGAATTAATGAATAAATAAATACGTATTACTTGTCATGATGCACGTGCGTCAGCATATGAATAAGAGTAAAGCAACAGGCAAGTGTATGTGTTACAGGTATAACACCAAACCAATATCTAAGTTCAGCACCAGGGTAGTGACACCTTATCAATGCAAGCAAAGGAAGCCAGACACTATACTATATATATATATAAAAAAATGAATTTATTACAATAAATTCTAAAAAAAACAAACAATCATTAAAACTACCAAGTTAATATATAAAAAATATAAAATGACCAAGCATAGAGATCAACAGTGACTATCAGATAGTAACACTAGCAAACAGTAGTTAAAAGGGATATTAGCAAGAAAGACAATTCAACAATGTACTAAAACAGAAATGACAACTAGCTTAATGATAGTAGTCCTGGGACACCACAATCTCCACGTGATCTTCAATGTCTCTCCAAAGTAGTCCAGCCTTGCATACACCACACAGCTCTGATAATAGATCGGAGGGGCGTCAGAGAGTTGCGTTCTAAAATTAAACAAACGAAAGCCTTTGCTAATCAACCCGAATCAGGCAGGACATTAACAAATAATTATATCTCGAACAGTAGAAAGCTTGGACACTTAGCTTGCGGGGGAGGTATCTCCACCTCTTCCCTCTAGATGCCCAATCCGCCTGGAACAGTATATTCCGCTGACTCCCCCCTCAGCGCCACTGGTCCTGGATATCTCGACGGCGACTGTCGCTGCTGCTGCCCGACTCTCCCAGCTGGATGGCTCGATCGGTCTCGGCTCCGCACGGCTCTTTCTCTAGCAGCAGAGAGCAGTTCATTTCCACTGCCCTGCTCGTCTTTGTTTGTTGTTTAGTTTTGTTTCTGTTTCGTTTCGTTTCTATTTCTGTTTCTGTTTCTGTTTCTTCCCACGTCTCGTCTCTTTGTTGTTCTCTTGTCTCTTTGTCGTTCTCTCGTCTCTTTGTCGTTCTCTCGTCTCTTTGTTGTTCTCTTGTCTCACTGTTGTTCTCTCGTTTCACTGTTCTGAGTGTTTGTCTGTCTCTTAAAAACCTTTAAACTTAATTGAAAATAATTAACAATCCGCGTGTGGAATGTGCTTCCAAGCAGTAATTGTTTTAGGGTGGGGAAGTGTCCGGTAAAGTCAATTAATACAAATCCTTAGTGTAAATAAATATCAAATACAAAAACACAATTACACCAATTAATCCCAAAGAATAGTGCTCCATGAACTAGAAAATTATATTGTTATCAAAAAAAGAGTTGAAGAAAAAGAACAGACACAAGCAATTAACTATAAAATAAATCAATAATAAAGTGCTAATCCACCCCTGCAACATATGTTAATAAACTATAATAATAAAGTAAGACAAACTAACATTAATAAACTAAATTAACACAGCCACGTTAAAAAATGCAGCTGCAGCTCTAGATTAATTATGAATACCTGTACAGTAGCAATATTCAAGACATGCACAAAATTATTTAACAGAATGGTGAAGCAACTCACCAGAATGGAAAACACCAAATTGCTTGGCGACTTGTGTCTGATTCAGGTTTCTTTCAGGAGTTCGAACAATTTCGATCTTTTTGTAACAAGACAAACTGGCGCATTTTGCCGTTTGTTTACATGTCATTTTGCAGCGATGAGGTGCACTCGTGGAAATCACAATACAAAATGAGGCAATGCTATGACGACGGTTCTGGAATGATTTAATAAACCAGACATTGTGCCTCAGGCTCAAGGCAATTTCATTTCTGTATGTGTGTGGGCCCCCCTCTGGCGTCGGGGCCCCGGGCGCTTGCCCTGGTCGGCCCCTCCATTCCATTTCTGTCACCTTCACACACTGAGAGGATTCCTCAATCTACTGCCTTCTCATCAGTGAGACTGAGTACCCCCTGTCTGTCTCCCTCTATCCTTTCACAAACACACACTGGGAAGGTATCTATTGTCCCTCTGGGGACAATACAGAATGCACAATTACAGAATCTAGTGGGTAAAGTTTTTCTTGAATGAAAGAGAGAAATGTGCACTCCCCTAATTCTGTTGTCTCCTCTATTTTAGCTGGCAAGCCAAAGCCTGTCCTGACCCGGAAGCCTGCAGGAGAGATATTTGAAGGAGACACAGTGACTCTAAGCTGTGTGGTTGAGGGGGGCTCTGATGGCTGGAGATATCTCTGGTACAA